>CAJINV010000013.1:1700672-2032254 GCA_905178155.1 Amoebophrya sp. A120 | reverse complement strand
TAGTTGCCGTTGTACTATTTTGGATTGAAAATCGGACTACTTCTATGCAGGGACGAAGATGAACTGTAAATCTTACATGTGTAGTTGTAGTTCATCTGGTTCGATCAAAGGATGACAGGTCGTCCGTGGAAAGGAGCGAAGTGTTGAAGGCTTACTGTTCGCTTGACTTGTCAGCGAAGTGTGGAAGGCTTGACTTGTCAGCGAAGTGTGGAAAGCTTACTCGTGGCAAGGAGTCTCTGTTCGAAAAGCTTCCACAGGCCGTGATCGTGCGCTCTCTGGGCAAGTAGTGGCGCCAAAGATTACGCCAGCTGTGTCGTCGGGGGTGTGTATGAAGTGTGTGGTTAAAGTGGAGTATGGATAAACTTTTTCACTTACCTATTGTTTGTGTCATGCATAGACTTCATCTTCTTGTTCTTCATCTTCGTCTTCACCTTGAACTACACATATTTTGAAGTATTTGTCTAATTTGCAGATACATTCGTTGTCGGTCCCCGCGAAACTGTCCTGTCATCGTTCCGCACAATCATTAATATCAGGCATACTTCTACATGACTGTGTTTGGGCGTAGCGCTAGCGCCCGTCTCGACCTAAATTTAGTGGTAGCGCACAAGACCACTGTGCGGCTCGGTGGCTTTAGTCGGTCTCTTTTTTGTATGCACCTCGGCCAACGAAGAAACAGAGGCGGTAGTTTCGTATACTCTAATGACAAAAATAAAAAAAAAAGTAGTGTTCAGAAGAGCCACTCCTGTTATCGTTTTGGAAAAAAGTTAGTGGAGATCCTGCTCCCAGTTGCTGTGCATGGCATGTCGCCCCAACCACACACTGGCCGATGTGTCTGCACATGCCCGCGGTGCTACTAGACGGATCTATTTTATTTTTACCAAAAGGGTTCAAAAAGAAATAGAAAAAAGATGTCCATCAGGCCGAGGTGAGATGCATGAAAAATAATAAATTTGCATGGTTAGAAGAAAAAAAAAAACTAGTTGTAAGTGACTGATAACTTAGACAGGGTTTAGGGTTCGACGTGTGCTCCCGTCTGGCGCGTGAAGTTATTACATTGGCCAGTACAAGACTCTCGGTGGACCTGCCAGGGTTGGGCTATTTCCCCGTCCCCCCTGTAAGCATGTTGATCCTAAGCCCGGGGTTTGTATGACACGAGGGAGGGGTGCAGGTTCATCGTTAGCCGCCTCTACTATAGCAGTACGCGTGGTCAAGTCTAGCTCATGAAAGCACTCGCCGGAGCTCTTACAGCCCCGAGTACGCCCCACTCCATGAGCGTCCATGAGCGAGCAGAATTCCAATCCAATCCAATCATCTGATCCGATCAAAGGATGACAGGTCGTCCGTGTACGGACTTTTTGTTTTCGCATCCAAATTACTCTCAAATCGCCCCAGCTATTCTAGCCGTCAAAAGACTTCATGCTATGGTGGGGGTATTTTACCCAGTCGCCTCCTCATCTCTGTAGGGCCGCTGGCTCGCTCTTGGTATTTTATTTGCGTTTGCCGCGGTGGCGGTGTTGGTATGGGTACCCAGTTGCAGACGCGACTCCTGAAGCACCGGGCGGGCAGCAAGAGAAGACGCCTGCCAGCAGACTTCTGCCGGGGGACATTGGGGAAAAACGGCGGAAACAGGCAGCGGGCCGGGCGGCTTTTTGCCTTCCTGCTGGGCTTTTTGCGGCGTTCGTCTGCTGGTGGCCGGCAGTCGCGGATGACTTCCGGAGAACTTTCGCTGGGGCAGGGGTTTGTGCGATGGAGGCCAACCGCAAAAATGCAGCATAGCATGCGGCGTAGGGTAAAAAACCGGAGCCAATTTGCCTCGCGTTTTGGCCTCCTTTTCGCCACCCAGCGAAAGTCTTGCGAAAGTTCTCCGGGCTCGTTTTTTGTCTGGTTTGTCAAAGGCCCTGGGCTTCTGTTTTGGCCCCATCGTGCCGTCGTGCCTAAAATCGCGCCCTGCGGATTCTGGACGTTGCTGAACACGGCTTGTGCCAGCATCGGGGAAAAAATCGCGCCCAGCGGATTCTGGACATTTCAGCGTGGCGCGCCGTTTTTGCCGTGGCCGCGCCCGTATCGCCTCGCGCCGTTTGTCCGGGTAGATTAGTGCAATCCTTGGCGCCGCTTCCTTTGCCCAGCAGGGGGCCTCGAAAGCCGGCGGCCTCTGCCGCGGTGGCCTGCGGGGCCGATGGCCTGGAGGCCTAGCTGGGATGGCTTGCGCCACCATTTCGCGGCGGCCTGCTTGTTCGCGCGCCAGCCCGGCAGCCTGCCAACGAACCAGCGCCCGGCCGCCACCAGAGTGCCCCGCGAGCCGAAGAAGATCGACAAGTAGGGCATTGCGCCGGCACCAGGCCTGCCGGATGCATGGCGCTGGGCACCCACTAGCCCGTAGCGGGTGGCGCCCTGTCTATTTGCAGGGCGCATTTGCAGGGCCGGCGACTGCTGCCAGCGGCCGCCACGAAGTGTTCGCAGACGGGCCGGCCCTTTGCAGTGCGGGGAGCGGGGGCGGCGGCCCAAAAAACAATCGCAGTGGGCCGCGGAGTCCTGATTTTTCGGCGCGGCCACGGTCTGGAAGCAGTGGGGGCGCCTCTGCTACAGGACTCGCTCGTGCCTGCTCTGTTGGGCCGGGCGTCTCGTGCTCGTTTGGGTGTGGTTGGCGTCCGTCCAGCCGGCCATCTGATCCGATCAAAGGACGACCGTGTACGGACTTTTTGTTTTCGCATCCAAAAGTACCTACTCAACTTACACCATTTCCAAGAATTGACTGCGCATTGAGCTATTTGTCCGATGGGAAAAAACTATTCTTCGGACCGAACCGGAAAGAATTTCTTTGCGAATCGAAGCCCATACTCTTGGAAACTACATCCTTTTTTATGTTGGAAGGTCGTCATCGTCGAGGAAGGACGATACCCTCTTTTTTTGAACGTGAGTCGCGATAGACCACAGCAGCAGCGATACAATTGATGTTCCCGCCAAGATCTTGTTGTAACTACTTAGCATGGTGACATAGACTTGCTGCATTGCAAAACCAACACTGTCGTTCTACTAGTGTGGATTGCATATACGAATTTTCTCAACCACCGGAAGAATTGCAGCGTGTCATGCTGAATCGGGCAACGTGAAGAAATAATAAGGAAGATCATCTGTAATTATGCATGACTGCGACGAGAACGAATTTGAATACGCAGCGCTACCGATGGATACTACTTTTACACAGGATAGACTAACGCTTCTATCGGTTTCGGTTTTACGTCGTCGAGATTGAAACGACCAAGAGGAAGATCGTCACAAATTCCAGTCGTTGTGGTTCTTTTTTCTTTTTCGCAACTGGTCATACTGACGAAGCTGGCGAGGTACACGTGCTTCTAGTACATATATTAACCACCAAGTGCGAAAAATTATCGCTTCACTCGTATAAGATAGATGACACGTCAACGTCGTGTGCGTATGCCAATGCGTTGACGGTGTCTAAGAAGAGATCGCGTAGCCATTCAAATTCTCGCGGCAGTTCCTTGATCGTCATGTTTTTTGCTTCTGGTTTTTCATCAATTTTTTCTAAAGAAAATCTGAAATTCGCAACCTATTTGAAAATGGTGAAATTAAGATAAAAATTTGAATTTCAGGCTGCTGGTGTGAGTAGGTAGTTACCGATGTGATTTTTCCGTTGACGAAAAATTATTTCTACACGATACTCATTGCAGTTTCATTTTCATGTGCCCACCGCCTTTTGTGCATTACTTCTCGAAGGAGGACTCGCAGCAGCTTTTCTTCCGCTCAGGTCAGTCTAATGCCCTGGGGAGAAGTCAGTTGGGGCAGAACTGCACGTAGTTGCAATTTTTTTTTTTTTGAGCAGAGCCTGTTTATCCATCGCAAATATGACTGGGCCCACCTCTGGAAGGATGAAATAAGATGACTTTTCATGCGTGTTTGCTGGCGCAGCCACTGCCACCCGATGCTGAGTCGAATATTCACGAAGACCTGTCATGATGATTCACATTCAGGAAGTACGATATGATACGCGTGCGCCGCCGGTCGTAACTATTTTTTGGTGCCATGCAAAATCAACACGCTGTCGTGCGCAGCTATACGCAAGTAGACGTCGCGGCTACGCAACAAAATTGTTACGCGTGGCTCCGTATTACATCAGCAGTTTGTGCTTTCTCTCACACCACACATTTAAATTATTTTTGCAGCACGACTTAACTTTCGTGGTCCAGACCCGGAAATATTTGTGATGGACAAGACAGCACCGCGAGGCGCCTGCTGTAGTAACAAACGGATAATTTTATTCAACGCAGAACCAGAAGTGGTCTGTACACCACCTCCGCAAGAAGCAGAAGGTGTATCTAGGCGAACAAGAACCTTCTTTCGAGAGTGGCCCGCAGGGTTCACAACTTCTGCACCATCAAAAAATTGCAACTCCGACCACGGCAAAGTATAAAATTTCTCGTCCAAAAACACGGGTCCGTCGTCCTGGTGGCAACTACTACGTACAACGACCACAAGTAGTGTCCTCTACGAGAGAGCGCAACAATAACAGGAAACGCCTCTTCTTCGGGTAGTTGTAGCAAGCACAGATGAAGCAGGAGAAGATGATGACACCAGTATGGATTATGGAAAGACGCAAGAACATCAAAACACGGGAGCGCTGTTGGAGCTGCTGTGGCTACTCACCGTCGTCGTCGGTGTGCAGGAGCAGAAGTTCGGATCGTGCACGAACACTACAACATATTATCCTGAGAAAAAACTGTCTCACAGTCTCAACTTGTTTATGCGCAAGTTCCTTGAGACAGTTCTTGGTCAGGCACGAAATGCAGGAACAAAGTCGTCTTTCATATGTGTTGTTTTCCCGTGCGTCTGACGCATCTCATCACAGGTTTTCGGTGTCATGCTGACCAGATTCGTATTACTCCGTCTGCAAAGACAAAGTTTGAGACTGAGGCAGTTTTTATTTCTTGCGATACAACAATTTCAATTATTCTGCTTCAAAATCTTTCCGTCAAGGTCAACAACAACATCCTCTACTTCTTCGACAAACGCAGCCGCATCAAACGTAGTAGTACTCTTTCTCGTTGCGCTGGCGTTTTGCTTTCCGAGTGCCGCAACTGCGCTTGCAAAGGCACGGGTCGCTGCCAGAAGCACTGCCATCGCAGTGCGTGATGATCATAGCTGCAACCATTATTTTCATAGCAGCCACCAGCATATCAAATGCAAACATCGATCTGGGTCTGGAAAATAAAAAATGCGATGTTATTTGAAATGCTTGGCTCAGACACAGGAGTAGAGAAAAACCTCTCATGCCTTCTGCGATTACAGTCCCTCTTTTATCTTTGTCATGCAATAGCGGCTTCTCTTTTGCTGATGAGACGCGGGATCTTGCGGAGGAAATCGCATCTCAAAAAGTTGTTGAGCGTGGCTCGTCCAGAGGCAAGGCCTAGGCCGCTGAGCAATTATTACACAATATCACCCCGATCTTCGAGACCCAGATCGATTGATATTTGCAATGCATACAGCAACAGCATGATCTTCACGGACCGCACCGATCCGCCAGGACCGCCGCTGTATGCAAGAAATACTGAACTGTTTACATGTAGATGTAAGTCTGTATATGCAAAGTATGCGCCACAGCATAGCGTATTGCACTTGTCAACGTGCTGTCCAGCCATAAACTACATGTCCTTTTTTCATACGTCGTGTCTTCACCTACTAGCTGTGCGTGGCAGGATTTCTCTGTCATGAGGAACAAATGTGTCACGCTGTCACGACCCTAAGACACCTCATAAGTACACTGGCACGGTTTTTTTCTTGGATACGGTGGCGCTCGGGATACGCGTCCACACCGAAGATCCCATGAATGGTCGTACCGATATGGAGCTCTCAAGTGTTTAATCCTCAACTGTTACATGAATTTGCCATGCAAAACCAAAATTACCATCAGGCAGAATCGACACGATGAAGAAACTACTTCTCATGACGAATTCTCGAAGGGCCAAACAGCATGGAGATCTGTGCCACGTCTGTAATGCAAGACGCGCACGGCCAAAGGAAAGAAAGTCCCGCCTCTCATTTTCGCGAAGATTCTTACATGACAAATTCATGTAACAGTTGAGAGTGTAAAAACGCTTGAGAATCCCATAGCCGAGACGGAGCCCCCGATCCGTTCCCGCGGTCGGTTTCGCCGTACCGCTTCGATGTCTTGAGTCAGCATGTCATGCACGGGCGGCAAGAAGAGGAACTACATGCTGCAGATGATATTATCGGCGCGGCGAACCACGCCCTACTGGACGATCATCTGCACTGCGACAAGTGTTCGACGAACAGCCAGGAAGATGCAGTCGTTGACGAGCAACGATTCTCAGTACGACCTTTTCGGCGGAGCGGAGCAGTAATCGGAATGAACGCTAATACGTCGGGGGGCTCCTTGGCAATGCAGGAGGTCGGGGGACTCACTACTGGTGGTGCCACTGGGACCAGTTCCAGTACTACTAGTAGTAGTTCTGGTATCTTTTATACTTTTTTTTTTTGCCATGCTGAGCAAAGCTCAATATCACGACAGCGACAACTAGATGGATAGAGCACTCGAATTTTTTGTTTTTTGATAGAAGAGCCTAGTCTGCGAAATGATCCCCAAAAAGGAAAAAGCGATGACGTGCTAAATCGTAAATTGGATGGTCCCCAACGCCGAAAGCTCAACGAAAAAGTTCCTCACTGATGTTTCTCGCGACTGGCCAAACGACTTAGATTTACACACTTCGATTCTCTTCTACTTAAGTTTTTTCCGTTGCTATAGATTCCCTGCCTTTACGTCGAGCACTTGATGAACAAAATCAAAAAACTCATAATGTAGTAGATGTCAAACGATAAGACCTTCATGCAAAAGAAAATAAAGTAAGGCTCTGCTATTGTTTTTGCACAAGAAAAAACCTGCTCCCTGCACTTAGCATCAAGTCAAAACACCTCAAAAAATCAAAAACCATGGGCCAACCAAACCGCGGACGCAGCGCCGGAGAAGGCAAGGGGAACAAGGGCAAGAAAAACAAGAAGGGAGGCGGCAAAGGCAAGTCCGGGAAGAATAACGAAGCCCCGAAAGCCGCCCCCACGGCAACAAAAACCTTCACCCAGATGCAGTTCGACTTGGCACAACAAAAAGCAAGCAACATCATCTGCATCAAGGGCGTTGAAGCGGAGCCGTTCGCCGATTGGAAGGCGCGCAAACTGGAGGAGGAGAAAGGCTACAAAGTCATCGGCGACTGCCCTGACGACGAGCGGAGCAGCGACGATGACGCTGCTGCTGCTGCGGCAGAAAGGAGCCAAGACTCCGTCCTCGGGAGTATTAACATCAATATGAAGACTTCCAGCAGGGCCCCGCGATCCCCACGAACCCACACCGTGAAAGCAATCCCGGTAGATGCCGACCCCGCGGCTACTTCGGTCAGCCCGAAGTACTTCAAGAACCCGATCACCGGCCTGACACCGGCGGAGCGGGTGAAGACGTGGAGGCCGGAGCTGCTCAAGAAAATCGCGAAAGCAGCAGGCAACGCCTCCGTGGAAGACGGGGAAACGGTGCAGAGACTGGAGGAGCGAGACGACGGGAAAATGGCCTTGGTCAAGTGCCCCGGCCTGCGCCACTTACACCGACACGCAGGCGGGCGAAAGCGTCTCTCTTGCCAGCGAGATGCAGACGGCTTTCTCGCGGATGCAGCACAGCTTCATCCGGCACGTGCGGGTGCAAAAGAATGGCTGGGTCGAGATAAACTCTAAGAGTAATGAAGAACTTATGCAGCTCAACAGCATCGCCCAGTCGGAAATGAGGAACGTCACGCGCGTGCTCCTCACCGATTTGCAGGCGAAGGAGTACATCGCGCGGAATGTGAAAGAGTTCGAAAAGTTCCAGAAGAAGTTGGAACGCAGCAACAACAAACTGGACGACGACCACAACGCTAAGGACGACGAGCAAGGCGATGGCGGTGGAAAAAGCGACGAGGAGGGGGACGAGATGTCGGACAAAACGCCCATTGAGGAGTCTCAGCCGCCTATGGCGACCGGGACCGGAAATAGCAACACCCTCGACGGCGCAGGTGCGGGTGCTCCTTCCACATCTTCCTCCTCAACCAACGCAGGCGGAGGCGCAAACCAGCCGCAGGTGCCGCCGCAACAGCAGCAGCAGCAGCAGCTGGTCGTAGACGTGCGCGGAAAAAGCAAGAAGAATGGAAGCGGAGTGGTGAAGAAATTCAAGAAGAAAATCACGAACACAAAAAGCCAGGGCAGAAACAAAGACAAGACCACCACCAACGACAAGGGCGCCGCTGGGGGCGCGCAAGAAAAGGCTGAACGCAGGCGGCGCGTGGTGGCGGGCTTGTTCGACAAGCTGCGGCAGAACAAGAGCAGGGCGGGCGCCTCGTCGTTGTCGGCGAGGAGGGCCTAGCTCTTCCTCTTCTTCTCGAGATGAAAAATAAAAGTTGAGGACGAGTAGCGGAGCAAGGAGGTGGAGGCGCGAGTAGGCCACGGGGACCAGCAGTAATGCCATGCATTAGAACTACCAGCAAGAGCAATCGAGTACGAACTGAACAACATCTAGCATGACCTGCAAACCAACTACAAACTACAACTACAAACAGCGACTAATAATATCATCTTCTGCATACGCCGAAAACAAGAAGCAAGGTAGTACGTGTACGATTTTGCCGACGCTGGGGAGCGCCAGGACCCAGGATCCAGCACCGCCAGAGCGCCGGAGGCGACGAAACCAGAACTGCGCACAGAAATAGTTAATTTGCACCCCCCCAAGGACACAAGAATCTCTGCTGTAGTTATTATCTCTACATCCGGCCCCGCCCGGAAACCAGTCCTGTGCCAGGACTTACATTGCCCGACCCACAGTAAAGAAGAGTAGCTACGGGATAAGTTTCCCCGGCTCCTAGTGGGATCGGCAGAGCAGCTTACGTGAAGAGCCTACTTAAGATTTCGGTCTGAAGCTAGTGCGTTGCTGGAGACTTGCCCGCCAAGCAGTGTCTGTATTTGAAGGCAGAATTGTTTTGCTATCGATAAGAAATTTGGAAGTGTGAAGAGGAGAGCATCTCGCGAAAACGCCCGGAGTTCCCTTGTTCCGGTAGAAATAAGCACTACAGAAGAGCAGCACTAGCAGCCAGATGAGAGTGAGCGCCAGACCGAAAGAAGAAATAATTGAGAATAAAAACAACCTGTTGGCGATGCAGACCAGCAAGTAGTATGCGAGGAGCACACCTCGAGAAAAAAGCGCCCGCACTTCCAGACTCGTGCTCACAGCCTGGAAAGCGAAGAAGAAAAAGCCAGCGGGCGGGGTCGGAAGCCGCTACGTCAAGAACTAACAGCTGCGGAGCAGTAGCGCGAAGACATTTTTGCAGAAGCGGAGTAGCAGCTTTGGCTCAAGCCCGCCAACATGGGGGTGGGCCATGAGGCGTCCTCGTCACACGACGCAGTCACGCCAGCAGCTCCCCCGCCAGGGGTGGTCCCTGGTGGAGGCAGCAGCGCAAGGTGCGCCGGCACACGCGGGACACCAAGCGCCGGTAGGGGCGCTCCCTCCCGAGACTGGAGGAGCAAGGTGACAGGGCGAAGACTCAAAGTAGGCACCTTCAACGTCAGAACACTAGGACAGCGGGACGAGTTCCGGGACCGCTGGCCCCACGAAGTAGCAATGCTGATGGAAGACGTAGGAAGAAACGACCTGGATATAGTCCTGCTCCAGGAGACACGTATTCGCACGGGGATGGTCGGCGAGACGTGGCCTGGAGGGTACAAGGCGTATGGTGGGGGCGCAACAAGCAGCACAGCGGGCCCCGCAGTAGGGGGGACAGTAATCCTGGTGCGCCCGGGGATCAAGATAGAAGGCACAACAGGGACGCAGCACAGCAGACTGATGCGGGTAAGCATCAAAGCAACGCACGGCAAGGCCGTGCATTTCTACAGCGTCTACGCCCCCACCAACGTCAGCAGCCCAGAAAAGAGAGGCGAGTGCTATAACATGCCGCGAACAGAGATGCAGCAGCACAGCAAGCGCGACATAGTAGTGGTCGGGGGGGACCACAGTTGCGAACTAGGAAGCGCGGAGACGGAGCTAATTAGCTCCGGGCTCCCGTTTGTCGTCGGCCCATGCGGGCTAACTAGCGGACTCGCACTCGAGTCCGACAACAGAACTAGGCTGCACGGGCTCGCAGCAGCGCAGCAGCTAGTAGACATTTCCAGCCTGCACAAGAAACAGTGGCGGCACCGCTACACTTTTGAGGGGAACTGGACCAGCGAAGGCAGAAAGCGGCGGGAATGCGACCGCTTTCTGGTGACACACCGCGACCGCGGTCTCTTTCAGGGATACAAAGCAGTTCGCAACACGTTAACAACAAGCGACCACAGCATGGTCGTGATGGAGATGAAGCTCGGCGCAGTAAAGAAACCGAAAGCGGCAAAAATACCGCCGAAAGTTGTAAGAAGTAAACACCAGGCCGAGCTAGCAAGCGAAAAGCTGGGAAAAATTTACAATCCGGCCGTGCTTGCGGACATAGAAGAGGGCGGCACCAGCGCGGCGGACCGACTGGTGGGAGAAAATCGAGCGCGACGGCGACTCTGGAAGAGCTTCGCAAAAACCTTCCCCCTGAGGGCCCCAGAAAACCATGGATAAGTGAAGAGACATGGCGCAAAATAGAGGAACGGAGGGCGAAGAAACTCAAGGGCTAAAGGGTGACCCACATCACCCGGGAAATTAATAGGCTGATGCGGCAAGACAAAAACACGTGGGTAGCGCAGAAAATCGAAACACTAAAAAAGGCCGACGACACAAGCAGCGCCAAAGTGGTCTACGAGACGGCTAGGCAGTTGGCGGGGCGCGGGAAGAAGCGGCCGCAGGACCTCCCGGGAACAGAAGACAAGTCGTGGACGGATTTCTGGGGGGGCATATTCGGAACAGACCGGCCAGAAGCGCCGGAGCCGATGCAGCAGACCAAAACTTGGAAAAGATGCGAAGAAGAGCTGCAGAAAGAAGGGCCGGAAAGCGTTTGGTGTGAGGGGGTCGCCGCGATCCCTTCGCACGAAGAAGTAGACGCCGCGCTCAGAGAGCTGAAGCGGGGCAAGGCCTTTGCGGGGCCGATACCGGCGGAATTTGCGCGAGATTGTCCGACCGTTCGGGCGATCATGATCGCACTAGTGCGCCGGATCTTCAAGGGGGACGGAATTCCTCCAGAGTGGGGCAAGGCGGTGGTCGCCATGCTCCACAAAGGCGGCGCCATGGTCGATCCAAAAAACTGGAGGCCGATCGCGCTGATGTCGTTAGGCGAAAAATTGGCGGGGCTAGTAATACTGAGACGAATAGAAGAAGACGCCAATAGCAATAAAGCGATGGACAAGCGGCAAAAAGGATGCAGGGCGGGGCTGTCGTGCAGGCATGCAGTTTTTGAACTGCTCCGGGACCTGGAACGGAACAACAGGCAGGGAAAAAAGGCGCTCTACGCGTTCGTAGACTTTCAGAAAGCGTTTGACTCATTGTCCTGGTCGGTAATGTTTCAAATTCTGAAAAAACAAGGGATGCCTGAGAACCTCTGCAGAGTAGTGCGGGAAATGTACGAAGAAAAAGCAGAAGTAATCATTCGCCTCGGCGACGACAAGCACGCGAAGCCCTTTAAGCAAAAGAGCGGGATACGGCAGGGGAGCGGGTTGAGCCCCCTCCTGTTTGCGCTCTGTGTGGACTGGGCAATGAAGCAATTCGCGGCAACAATGGCGGAAGAACTAAAGTGGACCACCGAGCAGGCGCACGCCTGGGCGCTGGCGTGGCTCGGCTACGTCGATGATCTGGCGCTCAAAGACACGAGCGTGGAGGCGATGGACTTCGCGCTCATGGAGTTGGCGAGCGCGTGCCGGTTCATCGGCCTAGACCTCAACGCGAAGAAGACAAAAATAATGATGGTGAACCAAGACGCACAAATCAAGAAAAACCCGGGCGCAAAAATGGAGCGGTGCATATGCGAAAAAGAAGAAGGATGGATGATAGAATGGAGCGGCGTAGACTGGAGCGAGGAATGGCGGCGGGAGGTCCAGCGCCTCTCGCTGCAAGGCCTCGGCGACCTGGCGCCCACGCGCGCAGTGGTGTGGGATGACCCCGCGCAGGGACTCACAGTCATAGCCGAGAAGCCCAGCGGGTGGGCAACGACACACACTGGCGAAAGCATACGACTTACAAAACTGGGCCGGGTTCAGCACGTTCTAGACGAAGAGAGCGAGTTTGTTTGCGAAAAGTGTGGGGACGTGCTGCCAGACGCAACAGCACTGCACTTCCACTCAACGAGTGGCTTCTGTCGCCCGAGCAAAACAATCGCAGAACTCAGAACGCTCCGCCTGAGCAGAATCGCAGAACAAAAGAACAAACGGCAGGCAAGGCCTGCGGCGGCAAGCGACTGCAAGCAGGTGCGGCACATGGGCAAACCGGTCGAGTCGGTCGGGGCTTTCAAATACCTCGGCACCGAAATCAGTAGCAGGGGCGACACAGACGCAGAAACCGCCCGCAGATGCGGGATGGCCAGTGGGGTGGTGAAACAACTCGGCCCGATATGGAGGGATGGCTCTGTGCCTCTCCACTTGAAGGCTGAGTTGTATCGTGCGCTCACTCTCAGTATAGCTTTGTACAACTCGGAGGTGTGGCGCATTTCGAAAGCGGCACACACAGCGCTCCGATCATTCCAAGATAATTCCCTCCGCTCAGTCCTTGGGGGGTACTACAGAAACGTTGAGAAGTCCCGAGTAGAACTTTGTTGCGAATGAGGAGTGCAGCCCATAGAAGACGAAACTCGGGCCAAGCGCGTCGCTTGGATCGCGCATGCCTGCAGGGGGGACACGGAGGGAAGAAGGCTCGGCGCGCCGGGTTGAGTACGAACTACAGCAAAAAACCCCTTGGGGCAAGCAGGCACAGGAAGATCTCGACTTTTACGGGATCCCGTTCCAAGTTCTGAAAGACGCCAAGCCCTCGGGCATAGCAGTTCGACAAACACTGGAGAAAAACAGAGCGGCCCAGACCCTGCAGAAGAAGCGACGAGGGGCGCCGGCAGGGCGACCCAAGACAGCAAAAAGGACCGCAATGGAGGAACAACGACGCGAACGACTGGAGCAGCAGCGTGCGGAGAAAGAAGAGCAAGAGCGGAATTTATTGCAGCAAATTTCCGGTAAGGTGTGGGAGAGGCGGCCCAGGTCCGCCTACAACTACACGGCGCGAAGCGACGACGGCAGCGCACTAAATTTTCGAGTAAGCAGTTTCTACTTCTGCGAGAACTCCGGCATGGAGGAGGCGACGGTCTGTGGCACAGTGTTCCAGCAAGACCGACAGAGCAAAATCTGGGCCGCCGCTGACCCCATGGCCTAAGGGCGAAGGGGAAAAAGAGGAGGAAATCGAGGAGCGATCCTCACGCAAATAGATAGCAAAACGCTGCACATCTAAACGAGCTCCATGAAAAAACGAACGCGAATATTCTTAGACTAAGCAGAAGCTCAGTCAGTCAGTTTTTTTTCTAATTCCACCTTCGTCACTACCTTTGGCACGCGATTTTGTTTTGCGTTAAACTCGAAAACTTCTTTACCAAGATAAGACTTTTTTCGAGCTGGAATGGTCCGCTTGTTGCTTACTCAGTCATTAGATTGGAAGAAGCATAGTTCTTTCTGATAGACCGATAGATCACTCCACTGATTTCCATTCGTATTGGCAAAATATGCTACATGTAAACGACTAAAAAGCTGCGCGACTGCGTGGTCTGGTAACCAAAGCGTGCGCAAGCGCTCTTTGCGAGATGCTCATCCATCGCAAACGCAGCGCGAAGGCTTTGCCGTTACCATATGGGAGGAACTCGGGGGTATGCAACCACTGGCAAAGTCGGGCATTGTCAAGTGTGTTTTGCCTTCAGAAAGCGGATCGGGCAGAATTTGTGGGAATTTTCCCGAAAGCAACCAAAACAGCAATTACCAAACCAAGTGGGAAAAGGGTAAAAAATAGCAGTTTTGCAGCTCCGCCCGGTCTGAATCTGAAAAAAGATTGTGGCATTTTCGGCAAGGGCCGGTGGTGTGATGCGTTTTATAGCGGAAAATGCGTCACCTCCGGGCAGCTCCAGCCGCTTGAAAATTGAAAAAAAGAGCTGAAAAAATGCAATTTTTCGCAGCCTACAAGCGGCCGACAAAATTTACCGATTTTCTGCAGTCCCCGGAAGCCGCTTGGAAATTGAAAATGGCGCTTTTTTGTGAAAAAGCAGGGGCCGCTTAGAAATTGCCGCTCAAAAGTGGTTTTTGAAATTGTCACACGGCCCATACCGCCGTGATTGAAAGAAAAAAAGCAGCCATCAAGCCTGCGGAGGTGTGTTCACCCCCCACGCTTTTCGACCTCTCTGAGGGTAGCAAACTGAAGCCTCCGCCCGCTTGGAAATGCCCGATTTGGGTGGCCCAAAAGGGCTGTCATATGACCCACATATCTTCCTGGCCAGGTGGCCAGTTTGTCATGCAGGGGGCCAGAAAGGATGCCCCGCTGCGAAAGTGGATGGGGGGTCTTCCTGGCCAGGTGGCCAGTTTGTCATGCAGGGGGCTAGAAAGTATGCCCCGCTGCGAAATAGCAGACCGGATTTCGCCTTCAATGCTTATCGCAGGAGCCTGCGGGCCGCCGCGGGCGACAGTAGTTGTCCGCGGCCCTTTAGGGCCGCGGGGAAGTGGTGGAGCCCGCGGCGGCCCGCAGGCTCCTGCGATAAGCTTTGAACGCGAATCCGGGAGCCCCCGATGACCCGCATATCTTCCTGGCCAGGTGGCCAGTTTGTCATGCAGGGGGCCAGAAAGGATGCCCCGCTGCGAAAGTGGATGGGGGGGTCCGGGGGGGGCTTGGCCCCCCCGGCCACATATCTTCCTGGCCAGGTGGCCAGTTTGTCATGCAGGGGGCTAGAAAGAATGCCCCGCTGCGAAATAGCAGACCGGATTTCGCCTTCAATGCTTATCGCAGGAGCCTGCGGGCCGCCGCGGGCGACAGTAGTTGTCCGCGGCCCTTTAGGGCCGCGGACGATGTTAGAAAAAGGTTGGCGGGTCTTCGCGCTGGATAGATTTTCGCGCACGCATTTGGTTACCAATATCGCCCTCCGGGCGCGACCTTAATATAAGCACTATTCGCAGGGGGCTCTGGCTCGTCTATTGTCTCGACCGAGGACCAGGAGCTGCGCCACCAGTATGCCCTGCGTGCTCACCTAGAACAAATTCAACTGGACGACCCATGTACGTAGGGCCTAAACTTTGTTTTGCATGTCGAAAGGTAAACAAGCCAAAGTCTACTAAGTACCCGGCGCTGGCGTGTGCAGGACACATTCGGCCACAGGAGGTGGTCTCCTGTGATGCAACAAATAAGGAGACGACTATTATTTTTTATTCGCATGTTTGATGCTTCAGATACTTTATTCGAATTCCAATGGTTCTAGTTTGAAAGTGTTCCGACGTTTGAGCAGGCCATAATCAGTTCCAACACAAGGTCCAGGAACAGGCCTCATCTTTCCGGCGCGAAGATGCCCTGGTCTTTCCACTCAGCTTCCGTCGTGCGGCCACCGAACAGCGCCCCGGAGGTGGAACTGAGTTGCATCAACTAGCGACAGCTAAGCGGGAACAACCGGGTATGAAACGCGGCATCTATGATCTATCGTACGAAAAAACTGGTTCACTCTACTGTTGACGATTTTGCATCTTTTGCGTGACAGGTTTTCTGCTTTGCATGACAGCGGACGAGCAGGATGGGAAAAAACAAATCTACCACGCGTGCTCGCACGTACAACCAACATACAGCGAACAAGCAGCAGGATGGGAAAAACAAATCTACCACGCGTGCTCGCCCGTACAACCTGTTGAACATAGTGCCCTTTGCTTTCTTACACACATTTCTCTCGGGCAAGAGGACCCGAATATCACGACAAGAAACAGTTTTTTGTTGCGATTCTGTCTTGTTCGCGAGCCGCACACGTACTACGACCGTGCCACCTCGGCGGGCTCCTCCTCGGATATCTCGACGGCATCCACCGCCAGTAACGTCGCAACATCAGCACACGGAGCTGTCATATCAAAGTGAAATAAAGTTCCCAACTTGACGAATAAAGCTTTATTTGTTACTGTAAAAGTTCCTAATGGGAACATTTACATTTGCAACTCGTGTGAAGCAGCATCACAACAGATAATTTTCAACGAGGAAAAATGATAGCGAAAATCTGTTTCGCGCGCTAGCTCCGCAGAGGCCATGCTAGAGCTTTGCAACTTCGATGTAGGTGAGGAGCGAAGAGGTGGCGCTTTTCACTTTGATATGTGAAGAGGTTGGCCCATCACTCCCGCTTACCACGCGGTTTTTCGTCGCTTTGTACGATGGGTGGACTCGATGTACACGAGCGACCAGACGAACTACCAAGATGAAAAGTGCCCCCATCACCACATTCAAACATCAGAGATTTGTGTGAGTAGCATGATTTTTCAAAGCGAGGAAGTAGAATCTCAGCTAAGCCAGTTTCTGGAGGGGATGACTAGCTGCTTGGCATGACAGAAGTTTTCTCTGTTGCTTGACCAACCATAGAAACCGCATACTACATCGATCATGCCACGTAGCTGCGCCCTCGCTTTATTCTCTTTGTTTTTGCATTTACAGATGGATTTCTTTTTCTTATATTCGCAGATCAACAACACAAATTTCCCTTTTGAAATGCGTACGCAGCAAGGAAGAGTCATGCGAGCCTGTGAGTTTGGCTCGGGCTTGGTGCGTGAGCCATTTGATTATGACAAAGAAAGTAGATGTATACGGGCAGCGGGCACGCGAGCGAGCAGATGCGTTTCTGTTTTGTTTGCGTGCATGGGCTTAGCGACCCCACCCCCGCAGCTACCGAGCCGCATGGCTCCTGACCGCATGGTCACTTCATGGCCAGCATTGGCCTCCAATAACTTCTGCGTCATGCACACACCGCGTCATGCGATTTTAGCGTCATGCAAGCATGCGCGTCATGCGCCTAAAATTTTGCCCTCCGTCGCTTAGGGCGCTTCTGCTGTAGGTCCACTTTCCGGTGGCATCGCCACGTTGGCGCTGTGTCGGCTTGCCCTCCCCCATCCCGATGTTCATCCGCCCGTAGCGCGGGGCTCTCATCGGGTCGCGGCTCTGCCACGTTGGCTCGGGGCTGGCACTATGTTTGCCTTCGGGAGCGCAGCCGACATAAGCCACCGGGCTCTTCCTTGGAGTTTGCATAATTAAAATTTAAAATGCGTACGCAGCAAGGAAGAGTCATGCGAGCCTGTGAGTTTGGCTCGGGCTTGGTGCGTGAGCCATTTGATTATGACAAAGAAAATAGATGTATACGGGCAGCAGGCACGCGAGCGAGCAGATGTGTTTCTGTTTTGCCCACCCGCCCACCCGCTGTCTGCTACGTCGGTCAACTTGTTTGACAACTGAGTGATATCGCATGCGCATGCTGCAATTCCTCGGTCTTATTTTAATTGCTATCTCATAACATACTGATCCTGCGTATCCCCATATACATTCTGCCCATACGAAATACAGCCTGCGCAGGTCCTTAGTGCTGAAAAAAACCCCGTAAAGCCCCACAATGTCGCCCCCTCTGGACGACGCACAGCTAGAAGAGTTCGGGGGGCTTCTGGATAAGCTCGCCGACAAGCGAGCTAGTACTAAGCAAGAGCTTGAACAAAAGCTGGAAGAATACAACGACAAAATTGTCGACTCGTTCACTGCCCCAGATAAGGACGAGCGCAAGGCAGTGAGCAACCTGCTCAAAAGTCACGAGATCGAACAGCTGTCGACTATTTTCTTAACGAAAGAAAAACGGGGGACCTTTTTGCAGGCGTTACTCGGTGAGGACGTTATCGTAGCTACGCAGTACAACAAGGCCTACTCCAAGGTCGATCGCTTATCTCCCCGGGCGGCTGCTTATATACTCTCCAAGGTCTGGCCTCTGGCTGCAGAGTGCAAAAAGCGGGAGCCGAAAGCCCCCGCCTTGAAGTACAAGGACCGCCGTCGGAACTGGTTTGAGGTCGATTTTTTCACGCACTTCGACCGTGTGGCGTTGTTTCAGCCCACTGCGCAGCTCGCGGAAGATCTCAAGCAGCAAATCGGCGCAGCTGCGTCATCGTCTTCCTCGTCTAACAAACGGGTTGGTGACCACTCGGCTGGAGGTGGCCCCCCGCAGAAGAAAGTCGCCATCCAGGACCAGTATTGCTTTGACCTTTGGCGGGGTGCTTGCAACAACCCGTCCTGCTTGCGCAAGCATACTATTCCTACGGAAAAGGACTTTCGTGACCAGGCAAAACAGTTCTCGATCAATTTGAGCGGTGTCACTTTCGCGAGTGCTGTAGCAAATATTAAACAGCACAAAAAGTGGGCCCCGCCCGGCACTATTGGCACTATTCCGCTCCCCAACAAGTAAACGACTACCATGCGGCGAAGAGACTTATATCTTCAAGAGAATTCTCTTGCACCTGCGTCAGGCGCCGGCAGCAGTAGTACTGCTAATGCCCCTGCA
Organism: Amoebophrya sp. A120; assembly: GCA_905178155.1. NCBI lineage: Eukaryota > Dinophyceae > Syndiniales > Amoebophryaceae > Amoebophrya > Amoebophrya sp. A120. The sequence continues at coordinate 2,013,736 of CAJINV010000013.1, read as the reverse complement.
CGTGAGCGATCTCCGCATCGGAATTCTGAAGCTGTGGATGATGAATTTTTTACAAACTTGCCCAGTTCTAGTGTGCAGACAAAGACCCGCTCTTCTAAGCAACAAAGCATGGCGATTATGGTCGCCAGTAGCCCAAATCTGCTAAGAGCCGCCTTGACTTATGCAAATGAATTGCAACAAGTCAAGCCGTCCACTGTATCTACATCGACCTCCCGAATTAAGAAATGCGAAGAAATAACTTCTGCTGCAAATGTGAAGCCTTTCCCACTTGACTACAAAAAACGCATGATTTTCGTTAGTGTTGCGATTCAGTGTCGGTGCAAAACTTTAGACGATGACATCAGCACAGTTCTGACTTTTGCCAAAAAGTCCAACCAGATCGAACTGCACGAAGTCGAAGAGCAAGAATTACGCGCGGGCCTATCGCGTTTAAGACAAAAAACGACACTTATGACACACACGCAAAAAATACCTACTCAACTTAGCCAAGTCGTCGCAGTGCAGGATGTCACTGCGAGAGCTATTTTTTTGCTTGCCTTCGTCTTCGCGCTTCGGCGAGGAGAGTTGGCGCAAATAAATAAATCCACTCTAGTCACCTATACTGACACACATATCACGGCGGATTTTCGTCCTGCGTGCCAGCAGGGGCTTGCCAAGTCGACAAATATTCAAGGCGTCTCAGTGCGTTGCACCTGCAAAGACGCTAGAGAGACGCGCTTGCATTCCTATCGCCAATTTCTCGAAAAAATTAACACCGAAATCGAAATTGATTTTCCGCACCTATTTCGGCACCATTATCCTGATTCTGAGACAAATTGCCACTCGCTGCGCATTGGTGCGACGTTGCACATGCGCTACAATAATGTCCCGCCAGATGTCATATGCTTACAGTGTCGCTGGTCGAGTCCTTTTATGTTTTTGCTCTACTCCCGCCTCTCGGGCCTTCATCCCGTTGTAGGTAAGTATTCGGGTGTCAACTTTGTTGACCTACAGCACTAGATAACTTTGCCGCTGATATGACGAAATCTTAATGGATTCTTTGTGCAGATCTTGTGCAGTGAACTCCAAAAAACAACAAGAGCCTACCGACCAATCGGAAAGAGTGCAGCGTCGATGTTCCGCTATGTTTTCGTGTTTGCATTCTTCTCCTGAAAAGATCGGATTGTCTGCCCACCTCCCACCCCCATTTACCTCCCTCGGGGCTGGCACTACGTTTGCCTTCGGGAGCGCAGCCGACATAAGCCACCGGGCTCTTCCTTGGAGTTTGCATAATTAAATATGGGGTGGGGAGACTTTTCCTCACAATACGAACAAGGCAGCCCACGGGGTGACACCACGACAGCAGCGAATGATCATGGTGGCGGAACTACTACCAACGGCAGGAGCGGTGGCGCGATGAAAAGCGTATGGAGTTCTCAAACGTTACATTGATAGCCGTTAGTACATGGGTTTGTGAGGCAAGAACAGCACAAGTAAAAGTTAAGAGACAAGTTTACGCCGCGCCTTGCGTCACAAATTTGGAACAGATTTCCACCCTGTTTAGAACTGAGATATTTTGGCATGCGAAGTAGTGATTGATCGGGTGGCCGTGGCTGCTGAGAACATTACTTTTGCATCACAAATCTTCATGTAACGCCAGCTATCAATGTAACTTGTGAGAAGTCCATAAAGCGGTGCGAATGATCACGAATTTTCTTCCGACGTTCTTGACTCCTCCACCATCAAGACCGCTGCCCACAAGCACTTCTATAACCCGAACGAAGACGTCGATCTTGTACGCACACACGAAATGGAACAGCGCGCGGTAGGTCTGTTGAAGCGAATCAAAAGAACGGCAGTTCTACACACAAAGTCGCCGACGGTATCCTACGGCGGTTCCACGTCATCTGGATCTGGTTCCTCCTCATATGCTGGTCGTGCACAGAGCATAATTCCGCCGGGCGGAGGACCCGGAGCCGCGGCAGCGCCGTTCTTTGCAGGAGCGAGGGAGATGAGTTGTACTATGGTTGCACCAGCTGGGCGGGCAGCGGCGACTAGGCCGCTGCATCACGCTGGCGGACGAGGCGGGCCAGCGGCCGGTGCGAATAAAAAAAGTGTCCACTTTGCCCCTGAAGGAGCTGCCCACGATGCCGTAGTTGCAGAGGGTCCTCTAGAAGTATCTGTTCAGCCGGAACGTCGAGTCGCCCCCTCCAGCGGCTTTCCTGTTGCCGTCGACTACCCGCCCCCGCACCTGTCCACCAAGTATGAGGGCTGCAAGAAGCTGGAGTGGGTGAATATCCATCTTGCTCAGGTGCGTACAGTTTCAACCGTTTTTACTTCTATGCTAATTTACGATTCGTTTTCGTACATTGACTCGAGTTTCAAATATGTGGATTTGCGAGCCAGATGAAGCTTGCATCCTGTACCTAACTTGCGTTGTTCTCCATTCTGTCTTTATTCGGTTGGTCCACCCGGACCCGCATAATGAACGGGTAGTACTCAGTGGCGTTTATTTCAATGTACTAAGTAGACTTGAAATCGTAACACCTGAGTAGTGTTGTTGCATAGTGAAGCTGTTTATGGCGCAGGATGAGGATCAGCACAAGGGAAAGACCGTTTGCGTCCTGGACGCAGAAAGCCTGGACATTCTGGCAGCGACCGAGTTTTGGCTGCTCTGCCTCGGGTTGGAGGACCACGCGCGCCAGGGAAAAGTCATCGACCACAAAATCACTGACGTGCTAGCGCCAAGGGGCATCGCACGGACCAAAAACCTGGGACTGGACATGTTCATGAAGGCTCCGCAGGATACATGGTAAAAATGAATCGTTTTCTAAGTACGTATTTTCATTGGCTCTTACTAAAATTTTTTTTTTCACTTCGTATAGCTTTTTACTTTTTTCCTTCGCTCACCACAGCTGAATCTGTAGTCGTGCTCCTGCTACAGAACAACTAAAGATTATCCAACTCCAATTGTAGGTCAACTTCCCGCCTTGCGCCACCACGTAGAACAAGGCGTCCGAGCTGCTCGATTTTCGCTCCAAAGAAGATCGAGGAAGGCAGAGAGACCGAAATGGAGCACAGAGGTCGTGGCACACGACCAGTGGAGCTGCTGCGAAAAATGAAAGAACGCGATCAGGGACGAGAGACGACGCAAGGAGCACCACGAGACAGAGGTGGCAGGAGACAACCGCACGAAAAGATGCTGAGCGGCAGCGGAAGAACACACAGCAAGGGCACCATGATGACGGGCGAGCGCGAGACGATCAAGATCAAGAATTTTTACCATGTTGAGGATGGTCTTGAAGGTGACAAGAAGCGCGACGAGTCCGAGGAGGAGGACGAGGACTCTCCTACATCCACTTCTCCCGAGCTGGAAATGAACGACAAGGCGGATGATCCGTATGCAACATGATACAACTTCTTGTTCCCCTGCCCCCAGCAGCACCCCCCAATTTGTCATGCACACAGTTCAACAATAAGGTGGCAGTGGCTATGGCATCAACATCTTGAATTATTATTCCACTGCAATTTGAGGTTTGGTGGACTGTGATTCGCTGTGAGTTTTTGACTTCGAGCTTCTAGTCAGTACATTCATAGGTGTGCCTGTTTCGGGCTCCTGAGGCATCATGATCTTTGTGCTGGATAATCCGTTTTCGGACCACAGAAACCACCTGGTCAACTTTACCGACCAGTTCAACCCCCGGACTAACCAGTTTTACAGCGTGCAAAACCGCATCTCCCGTTTGATCCGAAGAAAAGACGATCACCAGACCGTCTGCTACTTGCTACACCCCGTCAGCTTCCAAAAGCAATTCGGACACATATGCATTGTAAATAGGTCCTCTGGTGAAACCAGGGTGCAATGCTTGTTCTCCTGGATAACTTGGATTTGGGTCGCGTTGTCCTGAAGTCTTTCATGCGTGTTGCAGAACAGCGAAAGCGATGCACTGCTTCTATAAATAAAGGTATGCAGAAATATAAGCGCGATTTCATTTGTCATTTACATTTCCGTATGTTTTTTTTCATGCGCGGCTACGTAGGTAGTACTTCAGTCCGGTTGTCATTCAGACAGTAGCCTTACACGACCCTTCCAGGTGAAGATCCAGATGACATATGTACAATGTATAGCACGGCGATTTCGACGACTGCGACGATTTGATGCTGTCCTCTGGGGAAGTATCCACAAAAAAAAACCCATCCCCATTCAATTTGTCATGGAAAACATACATAGAGATAGAATCCTGTGTCTGTCATGCAAAAAATGGATGGGGATGGGTTTTTTTCTGTGGATAGGAAGAAGCGGAGCTTATCAGAGAGAAAAACAAAAACTCACCTTTTTCAGTCATTGAAGATCCGCAACAAGGAATAGAAATCAATGTAAGTAGACTTCTTCTACAAATCTTAAACAAGTCCGCTAGAGAAATAGTCAAGTCGAAGTTCCTTGCTGCAAGAAAACGAAGGAGATTTGTGTAGTAGGCAAACCACGCACCACAAAAGTATGAGGAGGGAGGGTGTTTCTTCATGATAGAGCTCCAGGCCGATATGGAACGCAGCGCCAGAGACCATGACGCGAAATTGCAACACCAAATGTTGCGCGGAGCGGGAGCGGCTGCAGAAAGCGGAGACGAAGTCAACAATGGCAGCTCCACGACCCAGACGCGCCTGTTTTAACCAGTCGGCTACAGTTACGTCGGCACTACGAGAGAAGCGCGTAGAAGTGGTTCCAAAACCGCGCCGACGGGACGTCGAACCCAAGGCCCGGACCTTGTTTATCGACGTCGTTTCCATCGTGGGTACGCACGGCACCTAAGTGTGATGACATTTTTGATGTCTTTACACTATCTATCAACACAGGGGGAGATGATAAGAACTACTATAGCACTTTTATATATTAAATTCGCAATGGACCTGCGCAGATCTCGTGTAAAGGTTTTTTTGTAGAGGTTTTCCTGCTTTGCAATTTCTTGTTCAAGTGCTGCAGACTTTATTTGCAGCTCCTGCACCCACTGCTAAAACAACAAATCGAAAAGTATTGCAGTCTTTTTTCTGCCACAAATCAATCAAGTTTTATGAAGTTTTTCAAAAAATTGCAAAAGAGAGTTGCATCCCCTTGCGGAGCGCACCTATCTGAGTTGGCAGTTGACGGAAGTATCTACGTAAGTACTTGTACTCTAGTGTGATGTTGTTGAGAATACAAAACCAAGCTTCAATTACTGCTGAAAAATAAAGGTCTACTCTATGGGGGGCCTGTCACAGCTCCCACGCGAACGCGTTAGTGCTTCGGAAATCGCCGCTCCACCACAAGCGCCGAAATCCACCGTGCGAGAAAGTTACAAAGTGTCTTTGTACCTGTCAGGTTTTGCGTAACGAATTTCTTTTTTTAGTTTTTCCACGTGCTGCTAGTTAAGAACGTGCCTGCTTTCCGAATAAACATCAAGCACAAGCGGTACTGAACAAGTATTGCTTTCGATAAACAAACGCAAATCATTATCTTTCGCTAAATAAGCCTTGTAGAGGCGTCCACACAGAGCGGGAAGATAATCACGACAGCACGATGCATTTCGGTTTAGATATATTTGTAGTAGTTCTACGGTGCTCATTTTGCTGGGCATTTCTGCTTCATTGGGGTCTCTCAATTTTTTCTACTGTTTCACCTGAAATTCATCTACCATTGCACCCACGCATCGTTTCGTTTGTGGGCGGCTCCTCCGGCAAGGACTAGGACCTATTTCTACTTTGCTGTAGTATACGAAAATTTGTTAAAAATGGCACTCGGAACGCCGTATATGATTTCGTTTCAATCAGAACTTCTTCAACTTCTAGGAGATTTTTTTTTCATTTTTCTGTTCTAGGGTTGTAGGTTGGTGGAACTCACACTAGTAGACAGTTGTGCCACCACGAAGTCGAAGCGAATCCAGCACACCGGTACTGATGCGACACCGAAAAACGCCACCTTGATAAAACGATAGAGATAGTCATCAACGTTGATATTGCAATGCTTGTGAGGAAAATAAAAATGTGTTTTCAGACCGTACTTTCTACTTTATGTTTATTTTTGATGTGCAAGAAAAAAAATTAAAATGTCAAGTCGATCCGCATGGAATCCGACTGAAAGCGAGAAGCTTCCATACAAACCCTGGCTTGTTGGTTGATTCTGCACGGAGTATTCTTGGTTGAGCGAGTAACTGCGGTATTTCAAAAATTCGTGCACGTGAATGTGAAATTCAGGTTATTGACTGTCTGTCCTGTTAGTTTCGTTTTTCTCAAATTTGCCTTCTTTCATTGAGCAAGACGAGCGGTGCTGTCAACGTCCTCCGATGAGTTGGTCTTGGTGCGATATTGAAATAAAAAGTTAAACTTATAGAAGTTTTTGCGCAGCTGCAAATCGGCTCCAGTACAACTTAGTAGGAGCGAACGACTAGTTTTTGCAGCGCCTCTTCAAGATAAATAGCAAATTCGTCATAGTATTTTTGCAAAAATAGAAAAAGGGTAAGCTTTTTCGGGCACGTGGTTCAGCACCACGCACCTCCGCGTGTAAAAAGAACTCAAATCCTCGAGATGAAGCAATGCACCTCAGATAGTACTACGGGGACCATGAGTGTTGCCCCCGCATGAAGATGGTCACCTCCTCAGGGCTGGTAGGAGGTCTACTTATAGAGATCGATGAGTATGAATGCAAACAAAGCGCTTGTGATCAAAGAAATAGAGAGCTTTTCGAGCACAATGTCGGGTCACCACGCGTACTTACTTACACTGCAGATTTTCAATCGAGGACCCACCTATAACAAAATTTGACAAGCAATATGCGCTACAGTGACTGCTCCGCCACGACCCACTGTGGTTACATTTGAAGGACGAGATTGGATTCCGATTGTCTTCTTTCTTCTGGTGTAGTTCTCGGTTTGGACAGTACGCCGACGAAGATGCACCTCTAGCTCTACAACCTCTTACCCCCCAGGAGCTCCGCTCGAGAATACGTGGCTCCGATCTATACAGGCGAGTAGTTGTAGGGAAAAAATCATTATCTTCAAACGCGCTGGAGGACGAGGAGGTGCTCCTGCTCCGTCCCGTTCTTTGTATTCCGGTCTAGCTGCTGGTGTCACGAGACTTGGACGTCCACACTTCTGGTCCTCGCGCAGGATCAATCTATCATCTTTACCAGCGGGCGAACTTCTAGATCACGACCCCGTTCTTGACCACCGTCGCTGTAGTAAGTACTACCATCTGCCGCGCCATCTACTTTTCACTACGAACGACCCGAGATCTTCTGACGAGCGGTCTTCTGGACGACTTCGTTCTCCTGCCTCTCCGGTGGGTGGCGCTGCAGCTGGTTTTCTTTGTGCACTACAGTTCTCTCTGCCTCTGGTCCTGTTTCTTTTCAAGACCGATCTCTTGCTGGAGGAGCCCACCATCGGGACGACCGCCATGCCGTGCCTCCAGGCGTCCAAACCCACCTACAAGGAGCTGGAACTGCAGTGCCGGAATTTGGAGGCCGAATTATCCCGCTGCGTAAAAACCTCAGCGTCCCCGCCCCAGAGTCATCTTCACGATCATGGGAACAAATCGAGCGTTCTGGTGCGAGTCACGCATGTTTGACATCCGTAGGTGGAAAGGATAGACGAGGTTATGATTTTTGGAAATTCAAATTGTGGCATGAATGCGTCAACCACAAAATGTAAATGGCTCTTTATTCAAGAAGGAATATATAAGTCGCAACATGATCCGACACTTGCTGCGCATCATGGTGCTAGATCTCCATGACAGCTCTGGCGCGGGTAAAAACTGCGTTTTTGCACAGGATACGAACTTGCTGCTGTATCCAGTGACCGGGACAACAAAGCGGCGGAGGTGGAAGATCAGGTGTCATGGCGATGAATAATAAAGCTACTTACCACGAGGAGACAAACGCAAAGGGAAAAAATACTTCTTGCGAACAAGTGCAACAATGTCCTTAGCACGATTTGAATGAAGATCATACTTTTGGAAAAAAATCAACACAAAACAGAGAGCGGCCTGCCAGCTGTACCACGACGAATGGGCGAAAGGCCAGGAAGTACGAAAATTTGACAAAAACAGCGCACCAGAACAACAAACTCGGATGTCTTGAGGAAGATTATCGTCACGCATTGGCGCTGCATGTGAATGTGCATGATGCATGATGCATCAGTATTCGATTCCTACGGATGAATTTGGATTTTCTTGACATAAGGTTAAGGTTCCATTTGATTTTGATGCATCATCATGCACTAGTACGTTGCACTATTTGCTTCCGCATTTATTTTCCGGGTCGCGGTTGCTTTTTTCCCTCGATTCCAGGAGTTCAAAACCTTGGAAAACGAAAAAGCCCAACTCGTTGCGGAATGCGATAATTTGGTACGATTCTTTTCAAGCTGACATTCCTAAACGGCGCCTGTTTTTCTCTCATACTTATTGTTTCTGGTGACACAATGAACCGACACTGTAGTTGTTGTTTCTTCTGATTTGTCCGCAGTCGCGCTTCCTCATCCTCTGTGTAGTAATTCTCAACATTATCCCTCTCTTGTTCTCAAGATTCCTTTATTGCTCGAGCTCCTTGCTGTTGCTTCTTCATCTTGCTTCTCCATGAAATCATCACGAAAAATATTTTAGGTGAAGTCCACCGCTGCGGCGGCCGCCACGCAGGCAAGCCTGAAGCAGAAGCTGCAGAAGCAGAAAGAGTGCATCACCAGATACGAAGATCGCAACGCGGAGCTATCGCAGAAATGTGACGAGTTGAAGTATGCATGTGGAGATAATGTGCACTATTTTGTCGAATCGAAGCAAAGCAAGTCAAGCACAAGCTCCAGACGAGTCACGACCAATCGGCTTTGTCATGCGGAAAATTGAAGATGCATTCGATTCTGAATGTCGACTCGTCTGGTGTTCTGACTGTCCCTAAAAAAGACTGTGTTTTGTTTGGGTTGATTCGAAAGTTTTTCTGTGGACAGAAAAAAGCAGCTGGACGAGCAGGACGAATACATAATAAGCGTCGAGTATCGCAAGGAAAAATCCGCATCTTGTTCACGGTCAGCCTACTTGTGTATTCAAAAATCAACTACACTTGCAGTTTCTGCTAAAAATGCATGAAGCAGGACGAGGCATGGCAAATTTTATGGGTCATGCGTACCTCCGAACAACTTATCAAACACCAGAGCCTGCTGCAAAATCGTGATTGACATTGCCGCCAGAGTTGCACTTATTTTTTCGTGCGATATCTTAAACGAACGCGACGAACTTTGGGCGAAAGCGAACGTCGAGCCCGGGACACTATGCATTGTAAAGATGTCTGCTCTCTGGGCCTGGAAACTTGTGATGCTCGTCTCTACAGGCGAATCGAACTTCATTTACGTCTTTAAGCATGAAAAACTTTCTGACGGGTGGTCCTAGAAATACAAAATGCCTAGCTAGCGTGAAGAAGAAGACTGAGAGTCGCGCTTACTTTTGCATGAGCATAACGACAACATGCTGGGAATGGGATGTGGCGGTGAGATCATCCGCTTCACGCATCACAGATTGTGGCCTCTTTCGAGGAATACATGTTTTCCGTAAAAAGACCCAGACATGTTTGCATCTGATAAGCGCCGCCACCCGACAACGTCGATGTTGAGGATCATGATGGAGAGCAGCAGCAGTGCCCGAGCGACTTCTTCCGCACGTTGCAGAACAAAGACGCTGCCGGCGGCAGTGGGACGAGTGCGAGCAAAACGGCCGGGGCCGAAGTACAACCAGTAGAAGTTGTGCGCGAACTGCAAGAGAAGCTGGCAAAAGCGGAAAAGGACGCGGCCAAGTGGCATGCGGGCTGCCTCAACTGGAAGGAGTGCGCGGAAGCGGGGCGGAGAGAAAAAGCGGACGTTCAGAAAAAGCTCGACGAATTGAAAGAAAAGCGCGACGTAGACTTGTCAGGTATAGAACAGAAATGATCATGTTGCGTTCGTGGCATTTATTTTGCCGGCCGTGCTGGCCGGATCAATAGTACTACAATGCGATTGCTCGTTCTCCGCTGCTGCGGCATAAAGCAAAAATCGCTAGCAATTTCTGTTTTGAGGTTTTCCATTTCTTTTTTCGGTTATCCACTTATAATCTTTATCGACTTGCAACACATCATCATTTGACCCTCCTTGCAGGTATCCTTTCCGACTTCAAGCAGCATGAGCAAGACCGCGACGTCCAATGGCAGGGCCTCTGCGCGCACCTGCAGAAGCATATCACTTGGGAAACAAAGTTCTGGCTAGCACGAGACAGAACATACTTTTCAAACAGAAACAATTGCGTTTGATCTCGTAAGCACATCTGCGTCTGCGTCTGCTTCCTTTCTTTGGCAACATGGTAACCAGCCCCCAGCTCTTCTGCATTTCGATGTACTATGATTTATCAAAAGAATAATTTTGAGAACGAGCAGATGAAAAAGACGGGTATTGTAATGCATTGTTGTATTTTCGCTTCACTCAGGTTGTTGTATTTTCGCTTCACTCAGTCTCAGGCCCCGGGATTTGTTTCACTTGGGAATAGGCAAGGGAGATCTTCCGTCCCGAAGCAGAGAGCGTCGTGTTCGATGCACCCAGACAGCTTGGCAGGGCGAGGCTCCGGATTTCGCACTAGGTTTCGGCGGTGCATAGGCTTCACAAGGGGCTTTTCTGGTGGTAATTGACCCGCCAGGCCCAGCGCGCGATTATGGTGCTAGAGGCTAAGGCCAGGTTAAGGAAGGTGTTGGTTTGTTTTGCTAACATTCCCGCTCCGGTATTCAATTGTTTGTGCTTCGCCCGGGGATGCTTGCCTACTGGCTACAGGAGGCCGTGGCCGTTTCTTTGGGGCGCCTCATTTGGACCTGTCTATATGTCGGCATGTACGGTTTTAGATTTTCTCTCCCACCTTTGGGGTTGGACGGGTTCGCCCCGTAATCAACAGGCAGGGTCCCACCGCTGGCTTGTACACTCTTAGCGGGGAAGGGGATTAGGCGTCCAAGAGGGGGCTCTTCTTTCCTCCAACGCGCTGGTTTTCTGTGGGCACCCACCCACCGAGGCCGGTTTTCGGTGGGTCATTCATGGTTACCGCCATGCCATTGTAGTACGTGTGGCCGGTTGGCTGAATGGTTTGGAGACATGGACCTTCTACAGGAGAGAGCGAGTTACTCGGTGGCCCGGGAGCCGTCTAGCTCGAGTTCTGCCCTCGGGCCCCTTTTTGGCGCGAGGCCGGAAGAAGTATTTTATTTGCTACGGCGGTTGGTGGCAATCAGGCTGAGGACGTTACCTACCTCGGCCCGCCCCTGTTCGGTCTATGGGCGCGAGCAGTCTTCTATTGGTTCGAGCGATGCGGGGGAAGCCCCAAGTTGGGACTCCTACAGCCTGGCGGGCCAGCGGCACGGGACACAGACGCGGCTTCTCTTTCGCGCGTCGTTATAGGTGCTTCGCTTTAAGGAACATACTCGGCGGGGCTTATTTGCTTTTGCTTTTCGGCGGTACTGCGAAGGCATATAGGATTCGTAGGAACGGGCCGGCTCTGTGCCCCGGAATTGCCTGCGCCGGGAACTGGGTTCTTACCCTCGTAGCAGGCAAAGTTTCAGGAAGCGGGACTGGGGTCCGCAGCCCTGTGCCGATATTGTCGCGACGGGTTTTACTGTCGGGGGAGGTTTTCGGAGTTGCTGTGACAGGGGCGCTCCATCTTCTTTTCCTCGCCTAGCTTGTTGGCGAGATTTCGCAGGAGGGGCTCCGGTAAAGGATTCCTTTCGAGGCGGGTCGGTTTTTCTTGCGTTCTGAGCACTTGGCGAAGTATGGCTTTGCGGACGCTTTCTGCCTGCTGTTTCGGCTAGGGCGCGGGCCTCCTTGTTCTCCGGCAGCTGGAGCGTGGTCTTTTTGGGCCTTTGCGCGGCGATTGGCGGTGGTCGAGGACTCGAAGGTCCGTCGGGCCTCCGGTCCCTCTTGGGGGTGCCCGAATTCATCAGGTCAGCGCGCCTCCCTGGGTCCTTCGGGCCGCCGGCGCTGCGGCGTATGGGGGGGACCTTGAGGCATCCCTCTAGGCTGTCTCTACGGTGAGGGACCGCGACGCCCTCGCCCCCTCTCCTCTCAACACGCCATCGGGCGTGTCGGGTGGTTGGTAAAGATTGATAGGACGATAGGAACGGAGCGAAATTTGAGAACGAGCAGATGAAAAAGACGGGTATTGTAATGCATCATCTTTCCTGCTGACGACTGCGCACGTGTTTCGTTATCTGCATCTTCTGTGCTGGCAAGAACGTTTTTTTTTTGCCCTGCATAAGGCAAGCCCAGCAGAAGGAGCAGTACCGGTACAAGCTCCAAGAGCTGTATTATCAGAACGACGCCTTGAAAAAAGTGCTGGAACAGATCAGCTCGTCTGATATTAAACAGGGCCTGCACCAGGAATCAGAATCTGGTGCTCGTCTTCCACATGAAACTTCACAAGACGTGGTCGCTGGCGTTGGCGCTGCACAAGAACTACATGCAGCACCTCCGAGGAGACCATCCTACAATTCCAGCGGCTCCAAGTCCTCTGTGCCGCCGGATAATGGTCTTCCTGCTGCCGCCGACGCCGGAGCGTTCCTGGCGGGCAGAGGACGACACCGCGGGGAAGAGTACTATGACGAGCACAACGACCGCGAGGACCACGCCTGGACGACCGGCAGAAATAATCAGCACAACATGTTGACTCAGCAGCCGCTCACTGGTAACAGCAAGGCGACGTCCTCCAGCACGCCTTCATCTAATCTTTCGAGGTCTGGAAAGAAAGGTCCGCCGGTTCTTCCTTCTGGCCTGCCACCCGCGCTCCCGCAATATAACTTCTACAATGATGCTGGTACTAGTAAAGTGGGCGAGGGCAGCAGAGCTGGTTCTTCCAAAACGTCTTTCTCATCTGCCGGTCGTCCAGGCGGCGAGGAAAGAAATCAAAATTATCAAAACGGCGCCGCAACTGTTGACACTAGTGATGTTGCTATCCACCTTCTTGATCGCTCTGCGGAGCAGGCGGGACGACCAGAGGTCGGGTCATTTACTGGTGGTGCCGGAAGATTCCTCCCGCGGCAGAAAGAGGACCAAGACAACGGACCAGTTGTGGACGCATCTAGTACGTCTTCTACCTTCGACCTGGGGAACAACAGGAATCCAACCCGTGCTTCGTCGAGCAGAGCAGGTCTTACCTCGTTGCCCGCCCCACCGCCTTTGGGGTCCTCGCTACATCATGTGAATGGACATGTTGATGACCAGCAGCAGCAGCAACACGCCTCGACCATCAGCATCACGGATAGCCTCGTTTCGGAGCTGAAACTGATCGACGAAGAATATGGCCGGGTGACCAGAAGAAATACGCACTGCAAAAGGGAGAGTCGTGTCGATCGTATCGTGACTGGCAGTAGTTACACAGCAGCAGCTGCGACAACTGCAGCGCGAATTCTTTTTCTGGACCAGGAATCAATATGTCACGCGTAGCGTTTATATCAGTTCGCCTGAGCAAGCAAGAGGGTTGCACACTTCGGCGGCGGGCTGGCTGCCCGTCGCCGACCAGCTTCGGCTGGGTCTTTGTCCTCTATCCTGAATCTTCACCTCGCCTTGGCTTGCCTCGGCTTGGCGTTTTTTCGGCCCTTCGGTTCTCGGAGGGTGGATATTTGACGGAGGAGTGTCTCGATGAGAAAGCGAGGCGTACTTGTACGCCTCAGGCCTTCGCTCTGGTTCTGCTTGGCAGTTCCGCCTTGTCGTTTCCGGCACTGCCAATCCTTAGCGTGGATCAATGCAGTGTGCGGCAGGGAAAGAGCTCCGGTGGTTCCGTTGCCATTGAGCTGTCCGAGCCATGGGCAGGTCAGAACAAACGGCGTGCGCTTTGCCGTGTGCACGTAGCTCGGCCCTGCCGAGCGCCGAGGCATTATCCTGACAGGGGATGATGTCCCGGTGGGAAGGGCTGTTGCGCACATCTCGCAGTGCAGAGATGTTGCGTTCTTCAACTATCTTCCAGGCTATTCTCCTGCAGTGGTACTTACGCACATGTCGATGACACGTTCGCGGTTCTCGCGGGCGCCACTGGTGGGGGAGCGTAGGAAGGATCGGGCTGGCCACGATGTGGCAGCGTGGTTCTTCACGCCGTCCAGGGCACATGTCCGGCGTCATCTCGGCCTTTGGCTGAGGGCGCTTTCGGCAACACGCAACGGTAAACAGCGCAGCCCTTGCTGCGGCCTGCCGCTCTGCGTGCCGCGGGTGTCTCATGATTCTGCTCTCCGATGTGAGCTGCGACGCAGCAGAGGAGCAGCAGTGGTGGGCCACTCGCCTGTCAGCGGTGAAACCGCGAGAGCGGGGGCACTGCGTTTCACGCTGACAGAAATCAGAAACGCACGACGCTACTGGCTTCCTAGGGCATTGCCCGCAAGGCCCTTGGCAATTGCCATGGGCCGGGCCCAGTCTAACATTGGCGTTAGCCGGTATAAGATCGCACTACAGTGATCATAAGCCGGAGCGAACTACACAGCGCCTCACCAACTACAAACGGCAAGCTACAAACAGGGCTGATCTTCGACTCTTTTATTATGGTTTATAGTTGTTCTAGTATAAAAAAAAAAAAACGGCAAGCAACAAACGGCCGCACCACAGGGCACCCCCGCGCCCACCTTTTCGCCCCTGCCGTTCGCAGGGGCGGCCCGATGGGCTGACAAATACAAAGACACCCGCGTGCCCGATGGGTTCGCGAACAACACAGCACATCAACACAGATGGCCGGCACCCACACCACATCGCCCAGCACCCTGGACGCGCAACCCCACAGTCCCGCAGGTGGCGGCGGTCTGTAGACAGTGGGTCGCATACCGGGGGCGCCGGTTGATATAGGTGCTCCTCCGTCCGCGTGTGTGACTTCGATGAAGCCGCCTGCGGGTGTTGGGGTGGGGTCGTGCGTTCGCGACGTCGTTGTTGCGCCCGTTCGCGGTTCGCGACTTCCTCGTTGCAGCTTTTGCGTTGACGTTTGGTTGTGTCATCACGACGTGCCCAGACCTCTCGCGCAGGGGTATCAGGAGTGCTGACTCGGAAGGAGAGCTGAGTTGCGTTGCCTACCGGCATTGCAACTCCGTCCTTCGCTCCTCGGCGTCGGTCCGCCGGTGTTCATTGTTAAGGCAGTGAGCACAGTCGAAGGGGTTCAGCGGTTGGTGTGGGGGCGAGGGGTAATCAGCTGTCCGTCTTCGCGCAGTCTTGATTGCTTCTTCTCCTGTTTCGGACTTCTCTGTAGTTGTTCGATTCATCCAGCGTGCCTGGGAGCGCTTTGCCGATCTGATGAAACAAAATCCTGGATGCTTCGGGCTGAAGCATCACGCCGCCGCGCTTTGCGCTGTCTTCGCCTGGTAACAAGCCCGTGGAACTTTCCCGGGCAGACATTCACTAGACACACCTGGGAGCAAACCCCCACAGCTTCGCCCGGTCCCCTCACTTCGCTGCAGGGATTACGCGCCGGCACTGTTCCACGATTTCGCTACCTAGCTCCGCAGCCCCGCGCGCCCGGCTCTCTGTCCCCGACAGCTCCGGGCCGCCCCGGCATTTAGTCACATCTGGGGAACGCGTCCGGCGGCCCATGTCGTGTCCCACGGCTTGGCCCTCCTCTACGTCCGGGACGTGGCTCTGTGGGGTTCGAGAGCCTGGCTTGCGTGGCTTGCTCCCTGTAGCTTGCTGTGCCGGCCGGGTTTTCTGTTTGCTGCCAGTGTGACCGTCGCAGGGCGTCGTGCGATTCGGTCTGAGGCGCGCTCTGTCTCAACAACACTTGCGCTTCTGTTCAGTTGCGCGCGCCTTCATCCTATGGGTGAATTGCGCAGTGAAGGCGAAGTTATATGTCACGCGTAGCGTTTATATCAGTTCGCCTTCGCCTGAGAGAGCAAGCAAGAGGGTTGCACACTTCGGCGGCGGGCTGGCTGCCCGTCGCCGACCAGCTTCGGCTGGGTCTTTGTCCTCTATCCTGAATCTTCACCTCGCCTTGGCTTGCCTCGGCTTGGCGTTTTTTCTCCCACCCACCCGCCCGTCTTTGACTTGGTTGCAAGGTACCCTGCGGCACCCCCCGCAAGCCACGCGTCCGGCGGCCCATGTCGTGTCCCACGGCTTGGCCCACCTCTACGTCCGGGACGTGGCTCTGTGGGGTTCGAGAGCCTGGCTTGCGTGGCTTGCTCCCTGTAGCTTGCTGTGCCGGCCGGGTTTTCTGTTTGCTGCCAGTGTGACCGTCGCAGGGCGTCGTGCGATTCGGTCTGAGGCGCGCTCTGTCTCAACAACACTTGCGCTTCTGTTCAGTTGCGCGCGCCTTCATCCTATGGGTGAATTGCGCAGTGAAGGCGAAGTTATATAGAGGCCACATTGAGTGAAAACAGTGATTCGTGATAGGTAAATGCTGGGCTCCCACTTGTAAAGAAAGGAAGGCTAATATCAACAAGGCCTAGGCATCTCAGTACTTTGCGCACTTCTTGTTTTCCTGCATCCGCTTGCCCGCACGACTCTGCTTTTGCACGTGATACGGGATAGAAACTTACAACAACATCCGGTCCCGCCGGACGAGCGGCTGGAAACAACATCGCAAATAACGGATACTGGCCCGAAGGGCCTGAGCGCGGACAACAGCGGAATCGATGGGGCGGGGAGTCTACTCAACACCAGCGGGGCGGGCAAGATCAAATTTTGGCGACCCTTTAGTAGTAGCAAGACGACCACGACACCCACGACATGAAAAGAACGAGAAGAAAGATGAACACTTTTCGAAAAAAAAAAACGATCTTTTTTGTCCTCGACATGATCTGTATTTTTAAACTCCTACCTCCTCGAAATCGAAGGAGAAAGAAAGAAAACGAAAGACTACACGACGAGAACAGTATAAAATGAAAACAAAACCGCTCAGCCACGATATTGATCTATGATGAATTTTTCTGCATTCAATGAAATCTTTTTCATCAGATTCTCTCGATGGATTTCTTCTTTTCTTTCTTTGGGTATGTTGATTCAAGTTTGTCGTTGGATGGTCCGGTCCGAGATGATTTTTCTTTTCATCATCGTGGTGGTGGTTCTCGATTTGTTCTCG
Organism: Amoebophrya sp. A120; assembly: GCA_905178155.1. NCBI lineage: Eukaryota > Dinophyceae > Syndiniales > Amoebophryaceae > Amoebophrya > Amoebophrya sp. A120. Next base: position 1,996,705 of record CAJINV010000013.1, on the reverse strand, counting down.
GTGATTCTGTCAATCGATCTGGATTATTGATTGTCGTAGTCATAATATTTTTAAAAATTTCTCCATGCATGTCAGGATTCTGGAAGGAAATTTCAAAAAGAAAATCTATGATTCGATCCAGAAAGATATAGATCTTGGTTTTTTTTTATGTCTGGGCATGATTCAAATTGTCTCATAGGCCCGGTCCGAGATTGTCTTTCTTGGTTCATATAATGTTTCTTGATGTCATTGAAAAAAATGCATCGAAATCGATCTGAGATTCGGAATTGAATCAATGATTTTTTTTTGATTCTAAAGAAAAAATAAAATTGGATTTTTGTGAAAATAGAAATCTCAAAGTGGATTTATTATTCTTTTTCTCTTTTAACCAATTGTAAACAAGATTGAACACCTTTTATTTTTAATTTTAATGTCTTTAAAAATTTTCAATGTCTTTAAAAATTTTCAATGTCTTTAAAAATTTTTGATTCTCGAACTAGAATTTGAAATCCTACCTTTCCTTGTCGAATATCAATTTCCTATCTCTTTACTCTTCGAATATCAAATTATTATCTCTTTATCTTTGTTTAGAATTTACTTTATCTTTTGAGAGAATTACAAGACGATGAGAAAGATGAAAGAGAGACAATCTCGGATGGGATTAAAACGACAAATTGAGTCATACCCAGACATGACAAGAAAGAAAGAAAGAAAAAATAAAATTCCAGGAATCATTGGATATTTTGGAAATCAATGGATATCATATGATTTATGTTGATTATGGAAGTTGGGATATCCTCTTCCTTTCAAAAAAATAAAAGAAAAAAAAAATATGAAAAATCTTGAAATGTGATTGATAAATAAGATTCCGAATTAGCAACATGAAAATTAAGATTCTGAATTATCAAAATGGAAAATTTTCAAAAATTTTCTAAAATTTTAAAGTCAATGGATATCTTGGAATTCAATGGATTTCATATTATTTATATTGATTCATTTTGAAAATTACAAAATCCATAAAATTCCAATATTCTAAAAAGTCTCGAAAGATTTTCCAAAATACAAAATTTCTGAAATTTTTTTCAAGACTACACCATAAATCTTCACAAAAAAAAAAATCAAGAAGCCATCGACGAAAAATCCAGATCCTACATTCCGATGATTCCTGGATTCCAATAATAGAATATGAACCATATTTGGGATATTTTCTTTATTTTTCAGAATATCCAGAAAAGAAACACGAAGAAGAAAATCAATTTTCCAGATTCTTTCGAATTGGATTTTATCATATGAAATCCGAAATCTTGTTTGTTGTTTGTGTTCATGCATGAAGGTGGGAACGCGTTTACACACCTTTTTTCCTCTAACGCTATTTCAAGAAAAAACCCGTGATCTTCATAAATCATATCATCATCGATTTTCTTGTTTTCTTGTCATGTATAGATATGATAATTTTGTTGTTTGTTGGTGAAGGTCATGTGGAACCGTTTGGAATTTGTCTTTTCCTCTCACATGATTAGCGCTATTTCAAGAAAAAAGACCTTTTGGCAGAGCAGCTTTGGCCTCTGCCTTAGAAAAAAGAACTGCTGCTGGGAGTGGGAGCTCGCTGCTGAAAAACATAGATAAAGAAAAGTGTCTAGGTGTACCTACGAAAGTTGAGAAAGTGAAAAGATTTTCCTGAAAGTGAAGTCCTTGTTGTCGAGAGTTACAAGTCTGTAAAAGTGAAAAGGTTCGAGAAGTGTTTTGCTAAAAAGTTGTAGAAGTTTTGTTTGAAAGCTTACTGTCTGCTGCAACTACATATGATAATTTAAATTATCTCTTAGGATGGATATGGATCCGAGAAAATCTAAGATAGATTGTCTATCATCATTCTTCTCATCAATATGTCATTCGCTCAACACCAAAAATTGAAAATATAGAAAATCAAAACGATAGCGAAATCATTAATTTTGATGTGTCGGATTTTTTCGTCGGAATGAATTTTGTCAGCTCCCAAGGCTTTTCTATTTTTCTAGGTTGGTGTTGATAACATAAAACGCATGACCGCAATTGAGCCCAAGACCATCGAAATGTTCATTGCTCACGACCGTGACCGATGTCGGAAAATTTTCACGCACGACCACGACCGAGGCATCAAACCAAGTCAATCTATTGCACTAACCTCCGATCCATGGTTTCAGGGGCACACACTAACAAACACATACATACAGACATACATACATACATACAGACGCACTTTGCCCTGTGTCTGGGGGACGTGCCGCTCGATTTTTGATCGTGACACCGGGAAAGCGATCCACCCAAACGATTTGTACGGACGAGCAAGGGTGTGAAGCTACCCTCTGCGTTCGCCATGGGGCTGGCTAGGCCCGGCGAACAGCACAAGAGGTGAACATCGGAGCCGGGAGGAGCCTATGCGACCCCTAGGGGGGCGGGCGTACTTAAACGCTCCGGCAATCTCTATTCCTTGTTCCTGACGGCCACATCAAGGCGATTCTCGCTGCTGGCGCCGTGTTGCTCGATTCTGCCGCGAAGTGCCGGCGCACATCGGTCACAAGCTACTAGCCTGTAGGTGATGCGGTCGGGGGGCATCCTGCGCTTCCGCGGATGCTTTGCGCCCTCCTCGTCTGCCCAGCTTCTTAGACAGAAGAGGAGGGGCGCCGCAATGCTCTCCCGTCTGGGCTCGGTCGCATTCCTCACAAGGCCCGCGCGATTCGAAAGACAGAGGGAAGACAAGCTACTAAAGATAACGGGTCCCCGGCGAAGCCGGTGCCACCACACACAGCAGTCCTGCCACGCGGGCGAAGAACTGGGGCAGCTCCCGGCTTCCTCTTGTTGGTTCTCGGCAGTCGCGGCCCTTCGTGCCGTCAGCGCCTGCGCTTGGCGTGCGTCCCTATTGCTGCAGAGGCCGCGTGCTCTGACGCGCCACCTCCGCCTCAGGGTTGCGCCGTTGCGCCTGGTGCTTGCGAGCGCTGAGGGGCGCGCGCGGTAGCTAGCTAGCTGCTGGCCAACCTAACTGCGTTGAGACCCGCACCCAGGAAGCCGGGGCCGGTGTGTCTAGCTCCCTGCGGGAAGCAGGCTGCGTCTCGCTCAATGTCTTCCGCTACGTGGTCGGCTATGCGAAGAGACTTTTGCACCAGTTATGTAGGTCAATTCCCAACGACCCTAAATCACTATGATCGCATTCACAAAAAGAAAAAAGAGCCGGCGCAGATTGTGCCGGGCGATTCGGATGGTAACCAGAAGCAAAGCCGCCCACCACCTGAGGCAGGCGCGCTAGGAATTTCCGTTGGCGGCCGCGTTGCGGCGGCCCGCGCCACACCATTCGCACTTGGCCCAGCGCTCCGGCGGCATTCCCTGGAGCCGTTGCTGGGGGGTGCAGGGCCGAGCCACTCGTTGCTGTGGTCGCATTACCGAGCGGCCCACAGCAACGATAGCACGCATAGCACGCACAGCACGCATAGCACGCACAGCACCGTGCGCGGGCCAAAATTGTGTGCTATGTGTGCTGTGGCACCCCCGACACAGCAAACATAGCAAGCATAGCACGCATAGTACGCATAGCAACGAGTGGGCATTAAGCCGATTCTCTGCGACCCTGACTGCGCGCAGCAGGCGGGGGCGCGGCCGCAGTAGGATTAGGGTGCCAGGGGGCCCAACTGGAGCAGCCGCTTATCCAGCGAACAGCGAGGAGCTCTACACTGCAGCCGTGGAAGTTCTAATGACCCGAGGGCGTGCCACGATGCAGGGCGACAATTCAGCACTCGCTCCAGATTCGACAGCCATTTTTTTTTCTTGTATTGCAATCATAGCACAGAAGGGTCGTTGGGAAATTGGCCTACTCGACACCAGCTGCGAGCTCGTGCTAGGCGCCCCTCCCTACAAGGGCGAGGCGTTTTGTTCTAATTAACTAGCATCCGATAGCTTCCCTTCCCCGCAAGGGCGGGCTGTTCGTTAGCAAGACTGACAGACTTTCTGTGTCCGAAGTCTGTGCTATGATGTAGTTCGCAGCCGAACAATTGACTACCTGCTGGTAGCCCCCCTTCCCTGCAAGGGCGGGGAGGACACTAACAAACACGACAGAGCAAACGGGCACTACTCAATAACAAGGGAAAAAGTGCGCGGGTGGTTTTATTTTCATCGTGTAGACGTTTCTGATTCTGTTTAGATGTGTGTTAGTCATCCGGTAGTGTGGCTTTCAAATGAAAAGCGCGTCGATTTTTTCTCCGGTTGATGTCATCTGATGTTCTGATGGGTACGCGGCGATACTGTTGAGTGGTTGCCTTTCCATTCTCTCACGCACTAGAAATATTGGGAAGTTGTATTTGCATTTGGCTCCTCTACTAGAGGAGCCAAAGCAGCTAGAGTCTAGCTGCTTTGGATACTTATAATTGTACCTGAGAAGACGCCACGCCCACGAGGCGAGATCCCTCTCAAAGTCACTGCCCGAGGTGGTCACTCTATTGTTGAAGATGTGGGGGCTTGAATACCGTAGGGGGTCCCTGTGTCGTTGGCCTATCACCGGGCGCCCTTGGTATTGGTTCGATTAATCCTTGGAATGGTGCTGCGCCGGTGGCTGCTGGTGCTGCGCTGTTGGAGGACGCCAATGGGTCCACGGCTGGTTGCACTTCTGCTGGGTGTTGTACTTGTGCTGGTTGTTCAAGTTGAGGATCACTAGCGAGACGACTTGTGGTTTTGGTGACTGAATATCGGATATTGTCCTCGGATAGACTGGCTGCTGTTGCTGCGGTGGACGCTAAAAATAGCTCGTCTGCTGGTTGTACTACTTTTGCTGGTCCAAGTGGAGGACCACGACTAGCGAGCTCTGTTGCTGGTTCACGATCTGTGGCTGGCGTTGGCGTTGGCGTTGGCGCTGTGCCTCCGGTGTTTAAAGTGCTGGTAAGGGCATTTGTTCTTCCGCCTGCTGGGCCCCCGGCATTATTTTGTGTGACGGGCGGAGGTCTTTTTTGTTGTTCAGCTGGAGGTTCGCCACAGGTTGCACATCCGCGCAGGCGTCGGCGCTTTTTTTCTTTTTTTATTTCCAAGAAGTCATACGTGTCTCGGCCGTCGTTGGAACTTGTGGTCGACGCAGAAGTGGTCCCAGTTGGTCCATCGATGAAGCCGCCTGAAAGATGAGCGGATTCTTGTTTATTTGTAGCGGTTCTTGTACCAGTAGTGGGAGGACCAGGACCACTAGCATCTTCAACTACACCAGCTGCGGGAGCGGGAACAACATGAGCATGTTCCTGATGAGAAAATTCACTATCTTCCTGCACTTTGGTGGAGCTGCTGGAGGACGACCCGTAGAAGAGCGCGCTTATCACCTTCTCCGTATACTGACCGAAGTCGACTGCGTTCACGTACTGGACGTTCTCTTGTTGTTGTGTCAACAGCAAGACGAGGCCCAACTTTGCCACGATGCCCGGAAAGCTCGGCTTGATGTTACGGCGCCTAATTTTTACGGCCAGCGTTGTCGTGTTCAACATCATGTCCTGTGCTAGTGCTCGAAGCACAAAATGTGCGGAGGTAGTTCTGGTGAACTGAAATAGACAGTTGTGTAGATTGATGCAGCCAGTGGGGAAGGAGCCTCAGGCTCCTTCGGAAAAACGATTTCAGTTATGCACAAGCACATTATCAGCAGCAGATGTAAAACAAAAACTTAAACAAAATGAGACAAACAATACATTTTTAATTACGTACTCGGAGGGCGGGCGCACCCGCACAATGACAAAAGGCTTTTGCTTCAAATAAAAATCGAGCTTCAGGTGGTATTTGGATTTGCAAAATCAAAAAACGTAGTAAGTACAAAAATAAAGGGGGGAATGCAAACACGAGGTGGTCTACTTTCCTGATAGATAGTTGTAATAACCGATGACAAGACATGAGGCTGAGCCAATACTTCTGCTTTTTGTGAATGTTGGACTACAACAGGTACGAGGTGTTGCGCAAGAAGCCGAGGTGGTTGAACTTCAAGTCACAACGAACCGACGCAACAATTTTGATGGCAAAACAGAACCGACACTGAGGACTAGGCTCTTGCGGAGTGCAAGGTGCCTGCCGCTTCTCCGAAATTCCACTAACGCATTATCACGAAAATGCCGCACATCTATGTCTATCTTCAATCAAAGAAATGGAATGGAATCCATACTAGAGCACGAAATCACAACAATCTCAAACCTTGACACCGCAGCTAGCACCGATCAACATCAGGGAGGATAACAATACAAATAATCCGACAAGTTACGAAGTCTGTTGGTTCACGAGTTCCAACCGAACAGACTGATACGCAAGGCATCGTCTTCTCACCACCGAGACGGAAAGAAAAAATAGCACCCCAGCCGTATACAATATCTAAGATAGCTAAAGTTATGTTGATGCTCAACAACGACGGGCGCGATTGCTTTATTCGGGAACTTTCGTGTTCGTCACCGTGCAAATAAAACCAAATTTTCCGTCATCTTGTCCAGATATTTTTTTTGGATCAGAATTCTTGCGTTTCGCATGCCGAAAGGCGCGGTTCATCGTATAGTGGCCGCAGGAGTTGTGGCTGTAATTGAAGGTATGATGAAACTACAACAGAAACTGACTTTTCTTGAACGACGTCGGGGTCGGCAAGAAGAAACATCAAGTAGCACTGCTTCTACTTCTATATTCTAGAAATCAACGTGTCCTAACATGCTTTATTTTCGAGAACGGCTCAAAAGAAGGAGTGGCCACCCCACTGCTTATTCGCCTCATACTAAACTTAGCAAACATCAAGTAAGAAATAGTTGCTGCAATACAACCACCAGAAGCAAACTCATAACCAAAAATGCCGTGCAATGTTATGGGAATATGTTCATGACTCAGTTTCGTTTTCGGCAAACAGGAAAATTTTACGGAATGGATTCAATAACTCGTCTGCGTTCTAGTCTTCTAGTACATAGGGTTCTTCGAAATCGAATGCATTGCAACTCCTCAAAGAAACAGAAACTCCTCTGAGTTGTACATTTGTACAGTGGCCCTGTCCCGCACAGTCTCGTCTACAATTTTATGGGACGGAAAACAAGCTACCCTCACCTGCCTATCACTGTGAAGCTTTTTGCATCGGCCGCCTTACTTTTGCCTCGGCTGGGACTCTTTTCGCATGAGCATGACGATGGATTGGATGACTGAAAAAAACTTCACACGGACTAGAAGTACTTCGCGTCCGGGTGGTTCTAGCCTTCTTCATCCTTGCATTCATTTCAACTTACAAGTTGTTCATACCAACGACGACGATAATGACACACATTTTTTTTTTCGTCTAGTAGATGCAACTAAAGCAGTGATGGTGTGGCTCTTTGTTTTTCCGCCACCATACCCTTCCCGCAGCAGGTGCAGAAGTTGCCCAGGTATTTCATCTATGCATCGCAAACATGCCTGCATTCTTTGGAATAGTGCACTTACATGTTAGTGAAGATGAAGTTAATGTCCCACGAGATCGAAAAGCGGAGGGTTTATTTGCGCAGGCAGTCATAGCAATTATCATTGCTATGACTTATCGGGGTCCCGCCGTCCTCTTCGGGTGACCAAAATTTGACAGCGTTTGCTACCCACGTTGTATCAAGGTAGACTCTTGTATTTCTTTGTACTTCATTACTGGTAAGTAGCATCAGCATGACAAATTTACTCCAAAGCCCAGCAGACACGACGGTTGCAATGCATAGCATCAGAGCGTTGATCATGCTTGCTTTACTCTGGTTTTCCTGGATCCATTTCTGCACGGCGGTCTGCGCAATTCCCTGGAGCATCTCGTCAATCTTTGGGTACACCCGGCGCCACACGGGACGCAGCCACGCGTTATCAACTGCAAAAATGTCTAGGTCTGGAACGTTGCAACTTGTCGTGCTGTTTTTGGACTCTAAAAAAATTTGTATTGCATGACCGGCAAGAGGGGTGCAGTTTTTGCTACACGGACGGGCCATTTCTCATGCGGAAGGTGCATCAGCAGGAAGCTCTCTAAAAGTCTGCGATGCTAGGCCAAGCATTACAGGCATCATGGGTCATGAGAAATCTGCATGACAAGTCTTGCATTCTTCCAGGCCCAGACATTTTTGCATTTGATACGCGTGATCGTCCAGCAGAATGTCGTTCACTTTGAAAGAGGAGATCTCCTATCAAAAGAAAAAAGTTCGTCACGATCACTCATGGGCATTTTTGCAAGACAAAATTGTCTGTCATGCGTAAAAATGCATCACAGCCACACTCCATAAGGAATTTCCCTAGTGTTTCTGCAATACAAGGAGAAGCTGTGATGCGAAAAAAATTTGTAATGCAAAGCCTGCAACTTACTGACTGTGACAAACTTTTTTCTCTCCATATCTCCAGGAACAGCTTCAATGCGGAGCTGCTGCTCGTGCTATTAGCCCCGGCGGCCGGTTCTAGTCCACCTGCTGCAGCAGCTCCTCCATCAGCAGTTGTGCAACTCGCACTGCTCCCCGTCGCGGCTTGCGCAAAGTCGAAGTTTTTCGGGTAGTAGAGGCGCGCGTGCGCGACGAAGAAGATGTCAAACACGTGCTTGGTGTCCTGTCGTGTGTCGTCAAGCATGGTCAAGTAGTCGACTACTTTGATTTCCTCGGGCTTTTTCTTCTGCAGTTTTTCCTTGCGGGTCTCATCCACCTCTTCGTCGTCCTCTGCGTCCTCTTCTTCCTCAGCCACTTGCTGCTCAATCGTCTTCGGTGGTTGTGGATGAAATAACGTTGTACTAGAAGACGATGCACCTTGTGGTCCACCAGTTGTTGCGTTGGACGACGACCAAAAAGCACTCTGAAAATTTTTCATAGGGTTGGTGATGAAGTAGGAAAAGACGTTCGAATTTTCGGGGTCCCTCGGAGTCACCCTCTTCTTGTTTCTCTTGTTCATCCGCATCGGCTTGTTATTTGCTGCCCCGATAGTACCAGCAGCTGCGGTGGAAGGAGACGAGGTTGTGATCGGCCTTGGTAGTTGCTGGTACGCGTCGTAAAAAACGGCTGGTGTTGTTGTCCGTGTATTGGATGAGAACGGCGGAGGGGCTGTTGTTGTATTCGTAAGATGCTTGGCACTGTTGCGAATTTGAATTTCTGTGACTCTCGTCGTGTGGATAAAAGCACGAGCGGCCTGCTGTTGCAAGTGCTAATTTTCAAGAATGATCGTGAAACAGAAGACAACACTCATCCATTCTGGTGGCTCGAGCAAACAGGGTGCTGACGATGTTGCCTTCACGCACTAGCGGGAGTCCCACTCCCACACCCTAAATCGAAATCGATAACGAACGTATAAAGCAGGATAATCATACGTACCGTTTGTCGTGCTTTGGGCCGCATTATTCGGATTGTAGTAGTACTGCGGTGCCGCACCACTTCCCCCAGCACCTGCTGCAGGATACGCTCCCCGCACCACAACCCCGCTCCCCGGCGGCAGCGTTGCCGGAGTCAACTGGCCCTGGCTGGGCGGGCGGGTGGCCGGTGTCGACGCGCCAGAGGCGGTACCACCAGCGACACGGTACGCCGGCCCCGAGGTTTGCCGCTGCACTACCGTCTTTATAGTAGGTCCAGTTGCAGCCCGGGCCGAGCGTTGTGCTTCGTACTGTTCCGCCGGAATGTACTGCCCATTCACAACATAGTACCGAGTAGTCCGCGGAGCTGCGGCTGTCGGCTGCTGCTGGAAATTAGTTGCCACGGGGCCTGCTGAAAATCCTCCGCCGGCACTGCTTGCAATGCTCTGCGCGCTGCCCGGGAGCTGCAACCCACTGCCCGCACTGCCGGGGATCTGGGCCGCAACGCCCTGCTGGAGGTTCAGATTCGTCCTTCCGAGATTCGTCATGGCCACGGGAGGGACAATGCGCGGGACGGCGGCAGTGGTCGCAGTACTAGAGGCGGACGACGCTGCAATTGGCTGCTGCAAAAAAGTGGTCGGGGGAGGAACTACGACAGGTGGAGCCGCTGCGGCGCCGGTAGGATAGGGATTCTGCGGATCAGACGGCGTGTAAACCGGGTGGTAACCGGCGAAGCCGGGAAGACTGTACCCGGCCGCCACAAGGGCGGCTTGCGAAGGCGGGTGCTGCGGCTCTTGTTCTATTTCAGGGGGCTTGTCTTCCTCCTCATCCGCTTTCTTCTCCTCATCATCTTCATCACCGCCGCCGCCGCCCCAGAATGGGATGTGCTCGGAGAACCAGCTCGTAGCATTGTGGAGCTTGTCGCCAGCCTGTGTAGAGGTTTTGTACGTGAGCGGATAATTAGCCAAAGGTGGTGACGTGGAAGTTGTTGACGTTATCTTTATGGCCGTTCTGACTCTGAGCAAAATCAATGAGTGCAGTAAAAATAAAGTTTTCCTCGTCCACGTACTACGCAATCAATTACGCATGCCAATTTTCTTGCTCTTACCGCGTCCTTCATATCGTCCAGCTTGTCTACGCCTGCTTTCCAACTCTCGCTGACCTTGTCCTTCATCGAACCCACGGCACTGGTTATCATGCAGAAAAGCGTATGCGAAACAGGATCAACCTGTTACGGCGCGCAAGTTGTACAGAGTTACTCGCATGGATATGGTCTATATGCAAACTTGTTACTTCATCTGCGTCGATCATGTCTGCGGATCGAAAAAAATCAAGATCTTCACTACAGATACAAAACAAGCACGAGTGCTGTGCATCATTTTTCCCGATGCGTGAAAACATGAAAATGCAAAATCGCGCATGCTGCTCCAACAAAATTCCTCCGTTTCTCTAATAAGTGCAATTTCGATTGATACTTCCCATGTCGTCCATCGCGTCTCCGACTTGGTCTTGCATGTCCTCAAGTTTGTCTTCCACCTTGTCGCCAAAGTCTTCGAACTTGTCTTGCACCGCTTCGACCACGTCGCCGACGTTTTCCACGAAGTCCCCAAATTTTTCTTGCACTTCGTCCGTGAAATCGTCGAACTTGTCCTCAATCACATCCACCTGTTCCTCGAACTGGTCCCACATCTCGTTTAGCTGCTCGGAAACGGCATCGTGAATCTGCGAACCGATTTCGCCGAAAAGCTTCCGCCAGGAGTCGAACCCGACCTGGGAAATGTAAAAGGAAGTAGTTGATGTGCTTGCAATTGGAATTGAATATTGAATTCGCATGAAAAAAAAGCCCGGCCTAGGGTTGCAGCGCAACCAAAGCACTATTCCAAAATGAAGTACAACAGGATCAACACCCCATCTTCATGTCTAGTTTTACCTGCACATGGAACGCACTGCGGAAGGCGAAATGGCTGCCGGAAGTGTCTCCGGTTCCGGGGGTGGGTTCGTCGTGGGAGTACCTATCCTCATCTGCTCCAGCAGCACCGTCTAGCAGCGGCACTTGCTCACTTTGTGCGGTCGGTGGAGATGAAGTTACTGGTACCGTTGCGGTGGTGAACCCGGCGTAATTGTTAAGGAGAAACTCGGGCGAACTCGTGTAAAAACTGTCGGCTGCCTGTATAACCTGCTCAGGTGTTACAATCTCAAGCGTTACAATAGAATATGGAAATCTGTGATGCAAGAGTGCATGATCTAGCCAAGTCTCATAGGACTGCGCATGGCAAGTTCCGGAGCCCCAAACCGCACTACAATCTGCCGAAATTTGTGTTGCAGAAAGTGGAGTGGTCTGCGAGTCTGCCATGCTCATAGTCATAAGCAACACAAATTCCAGATTCTTTTGTAACGTTTGAGATTGTAACGTTTGAGCAGGCCATAGCCTGTACGGACACCGTGATCACGTCGTTCAAAGCTTTCAAATCGCGCACCTTCTATCAAATGTAAAAATGTCTGGGTCTGGAAACTTGTGATGCTGGGTGGCGTCTCATGATGAAGCCACAAGTGGTGCTGGCTCAGCATGACAAGTTTCTAGGTGTTGCTTTTTCTGCATGACAAACTGCGTTTCTGCATGATCACATAAGAACGCACCTGTCTTGGGTAACGTGCATGACAGACTTAAGAGTCATACCAGACAAGCATGACAAACATGAATTCTTCCAGACCCAGACATTTTTACAGTTGATACCTTCATGAACGAGGCAATCTCGTCGAAAAAGTCGAAGTACGGTGGCTGTTTGTCGTCCGCCTCCGCCTGCGCAGACAAGTCGTAGTTCTGGTTGTTCGTGCCGGCCGCAAGCTGGTTCTTATTCTTCTTCTTCTTCACCGGCTGCACGTCAATCTGCGGCCCCGTGGTGGCAGGTGTTGTCCCAGTTGTTGCCGTGATGGCGCGAGCGGGATAGTGCAGAGAACCAGCCGCCAGAGCCGTTGGTCGCCGCCCCCAGGACGAGGATTTGGCCGAAACTTTCCGGATTTTCGTGGCATACGATCGCGTGAGGAGATGATCTTCGACGTGTGAACAAACCAGGAAGGAAGTAGCAAGGAAGAAGTGGAGCCTTGTTTGCCACAACACCAAGCAATTATGGGCAGCGCGGCCCAACAACGAAGGTGTTGGCCTGGTCGCAGGTCCGCCCATGCTGCAGGAAGTTGTGCTGGAGTTTTTTTTTAAGCCTTTGGCTTTAAATACGAACTGGACGACCGGACCGGTGGGAAACAAAGATACATCACATAAACAACGAGGGAACAAACCACGCACAACAAAGCAACTTCATCGACACGACGTGGTCGGGATCGTCTTCAACAATTATCACGACTGATAACAGGCAGAACACGAGGGATAGGGTACTTCATCAAAAGAAGATAAAGCCTTGGCGTGCGCAGTCGCTATAAAACAGTGACATAAAGTGGGTGCGTGCTTCGTGCAACAGCGTTCCTAGTGTTATCGTTTTGTTTTTTGTTGTCCATGTTTTTCGATGTTTCACCTCGACGGTTTCGGTACTCTGCTTCTCCTTGCATGTCTAGCCCTTCGTGTAGTATGGGCATGAACAAGCAGTAATAGAGCTGCAAAAGAAAAGCAAAAAAAGTGAGTCAAAATCAAAAAAAAGGATATATAACGCTGTAAAACTGAAATCGTGCAGCACGACACGACAAAATACTACAAAATTTTGGCTTATTAAGTTTCGATGTTGGTAGATGAAACTGTTTCTTTTTCATCAAATCATTTTCGCCATGCAACACTCGGTGATTTTCGATTTTATCAGCCCCTTCACGGGGCAAAAGCCACCCCCTGCGATCCACCCGCCGCCGTGGGCGAGGTGTTGTGGTTCGGCAAACAGGAAGCCATGCCAAATTGAATCGAACTCCCGATCAGAATGCCGATCATCAGGGCGGAATTCATCACTGGCCCCAACACCGCAAGCTCTCGATACCTGAAAGATTTGAGTTTGATTATTGGGAATATGTTTCGGGCATCAATATCAAGAGCACCATCAGAAAACTACGAAGCACTCTGCTGATAAAGAAACCTGGAATTCGAATTCAGCTATCTCTTCACTTCTTGCTCTGTTGTAATATTATTGCTTTGGAGGCCGAGGCATCTCCAACTCTTCTGTCTGGTTCCATGAAAAAGACAAGACAAGTCCAAGCATAAAGTTATAGGCAAAAGCATTTCGATAAGTACCCCAGTGCGTACTCTCCGCTGCGGATGAAAATGTTTGTTGTCAGGTGTCCCTGCGTCGTCGCAAACACGATAACCACAATGATCTGCGCTGCCAGGCCGGCGGCGAGGTAGGTCATCAGGATCATGACCGGGATCATGACGGCGATGCGCGCGAACACGGTCAAGAGCAAAAACCGGGCCGGGATGTCCACCAGGCGGGGGGTGTACCGTCCGACGGTGTCAAACACGGTAAAAATCGCGAGTAAAACTTGCCACTGCTGCTCCAAGGTCAGCGACGTGTTTTCCACCGGTTTCCACTTCAGCAAGGCCCCGGGAAACACGATGAAGGTGCCGACAAACTGCAAAAACATCGCGGCCACCAGCGTCCAGGAGGAGGTGACAATTTGCCAGAACGACCGCGTTTTGAAGTCGTCCTTCCGGCCCGCGAGCTCGATCTGCTGCGAGGTAATCGCCGCGGCGGTCCCGTAATTGTTGTCCGCGGATCTTGCGGAGTGCAGCGGCGAGGAGCTTCCGGAAGCGATACTGGCGTCCTCGTCGCCCTGTAAACTCGCCAGGCTTTCCCGACTTTCGTTCGCCGGACTGACGCTGTCCATAGTGGAGTCCGTGTAGGGCTTCAGGGTTGTCCAGTAGAACAGGTAGTAGACCACGGTGAGCCCCGTGATCACGGCAAAAATTACCTGGGAGAATACAACCGACGGCTGGAAAGCCGTTTGCGACACAAACGTGATGCCAAAAATCGCGTTGGGCCAGGCCGCCGCCGCATTCCCCAGGTTGTAGGCCACCATTGCCCGGGGGTCTTCCAGCGCGGCGCACAAGGAGGTGAGGATGGCGGCCAGCATGGTCTGCGCGAACCCGTTCAAACACAGACTGACGATCGCGAGGGACATGGTTTTGTTACTTATCGCGAGCGACATCAAGGGTTGGTAGCTCAGCGTCAAAACGACCAGACTGGCGAGGAACATGGTGTGGAATTTCAGCAAGTGCGTCGCGAAGAAGCTCGGCTGTTGACTTTTGGACTGGTGCTCCGTCTCCCCCGTGCCGGATCGGTGGTCTTGCCCGGATCTGCGCTTCTTCTGTTTCTGGGAATTCTTGAGGCGCATCGCGTTCAGGCAAAACAGCGACATGAATGATCCGAGAACCGCGGATCCGGAGTAGGGGAAGGTTTGCAGCGACCCCCAGCTGCTGGAGGGGAACACGCTGGCTTCCAAAAAATGCGCGACCAGGAGTTGCGCGTTGAAACCCAGCAGTTGCACGATCGCGCCAAAAAAGATGGCCACTAGCAGTCCAAACCCCACCTCCGGCCGCTTTGTGGGAAGGCCGAGGAAGGGTTTGGATCCTGAGTAGTCCGTGGTGATTTGTTGTTGTCGTTGTGTGGAAGTCGAACCACTCGCAGCACTACTTCCTTCTCCTGAGCCGAAGAGGCCACCATGTTGATGCTCTACTGCACCCAACGCTCGGTCTCGTTCCCTCTGCGTCGCACTCGGCCGAAGGTAGTCCGCAGAGGAGGCCGAGTCCGCGTCGGACTGACTGAAGTCACTGGGTGCGCCACCGGTCGCATACCGTGTGGTCTGCTCGCTTTCGGCCCCACCTTTACGCATTCTTGCAAAATGAAAGGGGCTCCAGATCTTCTACGGTGCGAGTAAAAACTCAAAAGTTCATCAACATGCAGTAGATCTCCCCGAATTCAAATTCATGCATATAGTGGTCCAAAACATGATCCATACAATATTTCATTGACCGAAGGCCAGAAGGCAATCGCATCTCTTCTTCGATTTTGGGTAAAAATAGAGAAAAGTCACATAGGGATAGGCGGGAATACAAAATTGAAAGAATAAACGGCCCAATGCACCGGGCGTCCTGAGTGATGGGTAGGCGGGACAAAGATATGAAAAAGGCCATGATTATCAAAAATGGCTCAAATAAGTCGATACTTACGTATACTTTTTGGCCACATGATGGTAAGACTTGAACTAAAGTGCGGAGAAAACGCGACAGAGAAGCACCGACCGACAGCTCACAACCGACGATGCAGGTTTTCAAACAGACCAGGACCACAGACGCAGGAGCAATACCGAACATGCCATAGTGTAAGACTCTTACCGAGGACTGTTCTTTTTTTGCATTGCACACAGAAAGACATTTTTGTAGCAGGTCAACGGAACCGATGACAGATAGCACCAGTACCACTGACTTGACTCACCGACATATGCTTTTGGCAACAGAGAAACATCGTAGCTGCTCTTACATACAAGTAGACAATGAACAGAAATAACTTCAACAGCGAAAATGAGAGCTCGTCCATGATGAATTTCCTCCTCGTTGAACGAAGCATCATTTTGCTGTTTCAGATTACTTAGTTTGCGTTTTTCGATCGCTTGAAAAATTCAAATCCTCATGGGGGTTGAAGAGCCTATGTGATCATGTTGACAGCTCCTCAGTGCAACCTCTCGCCAGTGGGTACTGCTTTTTTACTCTGAGGTCGCTATGATTGTTCATTCCGGTTGCAATGCGCATTTTGCATTCACAACTCCTGGGAGGAGTTCGTTGTCAAAAAAGTGTGATGTTTGACCATATGTGGGAAAAATAGTACAGCCTTCATCTTGATGTGGAAGTGATAAACGTCGGCCATAGTCGTCTTTTGATTTTGCTTTATTTCGGATGTTGCAGAAGATTTTGCTGGCGCACCATGGTGAGAAAGAGAATGTGAGGAGGTAGACTGCTCGTTCTGCCCCGTTGCGATGTTGTGAGTTTTTATGGAGTGTTTTTTAAATATCAGCCAGTCAGTGTGAGCGTCGAAGTGGCCTTCCTCTCTGCTTCCGTACAGCCAGGAGTCCTTCAAAAAAATCATGCTCCTTCGTTCACGGTCGTCTCCTTCATTTTCATCTTTCGACGTCGAGGCACCTTCCTTCTCTGCAGCCCCAGCTGTGTTGCTATTCCTATTCACCCGAAGCTGTAGATGTGCAAGGCGTCCGTTTGCACTAGTGCACAACGACGGAGTTGTACCGCATCAAGAACTACAAAGTACTACGGCTGATCTAGTTCTCTTCCACATCCATCCCAGTGAGGAAGTGACTGCCGTTATCCTGTGTAAAAACGTCCCCAACCCATAGTCAAGATGGGGAACCGGCTAGACAAATCCACAAATTTTGGCTGTTTTGCATGACACATCTGGACTGGTAGTGTAGTGCTGTTTGAGCTAGCGGAGCAGCATCACAAACCTAGTATACCATGCTGAAAGGAGCATGACAACTTCCAAAACACGACTAGAAAACGCTTCTCATGGGGCTCGCTCCGCATGAGAAACATTTTTAGCATGCAGATTTGCATTGCAACTTCTATGGGGTGGAGACGTTTTTAAATTCGATAGCCGTCCTCCTCTTCCTCCTTCACCTCCTCCTCGTCCTCCGCCCCCAGGGCGGAGGTCATGGTAGTGGAAGATGACGCCGTGGTGGTGGTGCTGGTCTTTTCCCTTTCCGCCTCCTCCGCTTCCTCTTTCAGCAACTCGTCCACCGAGGGGAGCTTCATCCTTTCCCCGCCGCCCTCCAGCATCAGCGCCTTGTTCTCGCCCCACTCAATGATGTCCTGGTAGCTGCCCTTCACGAAGTCGGTCACGTCGGAAATACTGTGCGTCTTCGACAACTCCTCGACGCAGGCGACCGTGATGAAAAGCACCACCGCCCGGGAGATCAGCAGTGTGATCGTGTCCTTCCGTCTCTCGAAGGAGTAAATCGGCTTGAAGCTGTCCACAAAACTGCAGTACTCGTCGTTGAAATTCGGGAGAATCCAAAAATCCACGCCGACAATCCAACCGAGGGCGAAGCAGGTATTTCGCACAAACTCGATCACGAAATAGAGCGTACAAAAGGCCAGAGCGATGTACCAAGCGAAAATACGCGCCCAGATTGGCCAGACCTGTGATAATTAGGGGAAATAAACGGCGGTCGGAAGATTCTTGCACATGCTGCTTCTACTGCAGCTGTACCACGAGCAAAAATATGCAAAGTATTTTTTCACCATGGAAGTGGGGAACGAATCAGGTTCAGGAGAAATCTTCCCCCCAGGTCAACATAGAAGTTGTTTTGAAAACAAATTATACCGGGAACAAGGTTCCTGCGACGATGCAGGTGACCATGAGACTGAGCATCAAGTAGCGGAAGCCGTGGCTGCCCTCCCAGACCACGATGTAAAAGCCCTGCGTGTCGAACTTTAAGTTCTGCCTTTTCAGGCGGTCCGGCCACTTCTTCTTCTTGCGGTCCGACGCCGTTTCCTCCTTCTTTTCGATCAGTGGGGCGTACACCGCGGAAGCAATGAAGCCCTTGTCGAGCAGGGCTTGTCCAAGCACGGCAACATCCTCTTCGTCCGCGACGCCCTTCCCGGAAAGATACTCGTCGAGCGCTTTTGGGCAGCGACGCTTCGTAACTGGAATTTGATATAAACGATTTTTCAGGTGAGGTCGTGCATAACCGATGAAATTGAAAAACAAACGTATGGCCATTATGCAAGAGAATCCTAACCTGACGTTGATAGCACAAATTTAAATCTTTCTACCTGTATCATTTTTGAGTAGCCAGTCCGTAAAGTCTTTTCCTCTGAAATAATCGACTTTTTTTCTGTCTGCCTCCGCCGCTTGTCGCTGTTCGATTCCCTTTTTTCCCAAGACCGTCTTGATAAGCGGGAGCAGGTTGGGATCCCACTCCTTAGTCTTCGGTTTCGCGGGCATTTTTCAAAAAGTAGTTGTAGTACTTCTAACTCGGGCAGCGGCAGCTCGGCGCTTTCTACGCTATAGAACAAGTGCCGAAAAAGTTGTCAGCTTCGAGTTCTACGAGGATCACAAATAGAGATT
Source organism: Amoebophrya sp. A120 (assembly GCA_905178155.1). Lineage (NCBI taxonomy): Eukaryota > Dinophyceae > Syndiniales > Amoebophryaceae > Amoebophrya > Amoebophrya sp. A120. The sequence continues at coordinate 1,978,384 of CAJINV010000013.1, read as the reverse complement.
GACAAGTGGGGATGATATAAGGCACGAATAAATCGATGGAGTCAACAAGGTCATCAACATCACCGGTTTCAACATACAAAACCAAAAATATCACCGCGGAAAGGATGAAAGACAGTGGGAGGCTTGTTCGCTTGAGTGATGGGGGGGAGTTGTTGGTGTCGGCTGGAAAGGAGACAAACAAACGGAGACAAATTGTTGCTGAGCCTGGCTGAAAATAGCAGGAGATGATACACACGGGTGGTGGATAGTACGACTACAATGTCTCGTCTGCTTTACATAAACTGAAATAAATCCGCTATTACGTCGAAGATTTCCACACAATAAATGCGACTTCTAGTAAAATGTGGTAGAAGTCCTACGCTACTGAAAGTCACTTTTGTGGATTTTTTATCTTCACACTTATTTACTGCTTTTTGCTGGAAGTCGTGGAAATTACAATATCATCACGTTGTCACAGAACAAAGGATCGGATTTTGCGCCTAGACAACTGACACCCCGGCTATGAAATGACTTTGATTGAACTTGCACCCTTTATTCCAACTTTGAAGTAGAGCTGCGTTGACATTTGGCCAATTTGGGGATCTTTGAAGATTTCTTGTCGTATTTGGGTGGAGCTCAGCTTCGCTTTGCTTCTCTGTCCTCTGGGTTTCCGATCTCGAACATCAATGGAGTAGATGAAGACATTCTTATCATGCGTCGCATGGGCCTGAAGGAAACTGCAAACCAAGCGAATTTTGTTGCAGACGAGTACTAGTACACATGGCACAACTCGTTGCACCTTCAGAAACCTCCGCTTCTTGATCATCAAAAGACTTTTGATACAGGGAAAAAACTGGTCGTTACTGATGTGTCGTCTGAATTTCATCAACGTGAGTAGTTTTTGTTCTTCCGTGAAGCGAGAGGAGCACTATGCTTCATTCTGTTCGATAACTCGCTTCTGGTTCATCATCTTTGACTCCACATCTATTCGGTACCTCTTTCAGCGTGGTGGTATGAGTCAACAACATCTCGCTACTTCGTAGTCAAGCTGTGTCGCTGGTGCCCGAGATAAATTCAAGAAAAATTTGCAAAGTGAGTCGTAGGTGTAGGAGCATCGTTACTATTAATCGTTATCGTAGTTGCAATCAAAATCATTCAGTATTTTGTGTATTGATATCTTGCCTACTCGACGTTGTTTTAATTACCTGGGAACTGTTCTTGTAGTTCACGTGACTGAAACATGGTAAAAGATAAGTGGTTTACCGTCTGCAACAAGTTTGAAGCGAAGGAGGCCTTCTCCCTTGTGTGACGTCTGAACCAAGCATATTGAATTTCAAAACTGTTGACGCACCAGTATCATTCAAGTACTCGGTCGTCCACCTTTTTGGTATTATTCGTACAATTGAAAAAAATTATGCTAAGGAGCTTCACTATGAAACACACACGACACTCGGCGCTTCCTCATGAGCGACAGTGGTCATAACAAGGACCTAGTCACTCCGGCCTTTTCCTCTCAGCACTGCGATAAGAAATTGGTCACCCGGAAGATGCCACCCTCCGCTGCACGCCGCCCGTGGTGTCCACATTTTTCAGCGAAACACCGGGGTCGAACATGGCTAACACGCACAATCCCACCCCCACGTACAGAACAATGGTCATGACGCCACGGAAAAAAGACACCGCGTAGGCTTTTGCCCCCGTCATGTTTCCTGCGGAGGGTCCGGCCCGCGTGACGATAAAGGGCACCGAGAAAAACAGGGCGCAGATAGTCGCGGTGACGATCCACTCGCACATGGAGACCGGGATCTTCCAGTCGCCGTTGGTCGGGTAGTCATCGGTCTGGTTGAACGTCATTTGCCGGGCCCGCATGGAGAGCTGCAGCTCGAAAACGGCAATCATCGGGATGAAGAGAATGGTGGATTTGGCGTGGTCCAGCCACCGTGTAATCATCTTGTGCATCTGCTCGGTCTTGTCAGGAATTTGCTTCTGGGTCTGCGTTATCAACTGCAAAAATGTCTGGGTCTGGAGGATTGCAACTACTTGTCAAGCTGTTTTTGGATTCTGAAAAAATTTGTATTGCATGACGATGACCAGCAAGATGAGGGATACAATTTGCGCTACACGAACAGGGCATTTCTCATGCGGAAGGTGTATCAGGAAGCCCTCTAAAAGTCTGCGCTGGTAGGTCATGCATTACAGGCATCATGGGTCATGAGAAATATGCATGACAAATCTTGCATTCTTCCTCCAGACCCAGACATTTTTGCATTTGATATGCGTCATGACTTGGCGGTAAACGGTCATCCCATACTGGATCAGGTGAGACTGAACAAGTTGTGGAGTTTTAGTTTGTCGTAGTCGTTTTGTTGATTTTCCTTTGCATCGTCATCGTCTGGCACGACTTTTCTTTATGACAAGTACTAGAAGTAGAAAGAGAGGCAGCTTCTTCATGATCTGCATTTCAAAAATACAGTGCCATAGTTAACGGGTTTTTTAGGTTTACGCTTACACATCACAAAACTTTCCATTTGTAGAAGTACCGCCAAGTGCAGGTAAACCAGCACCAAAAGGTTCATTAGTGTCTGGCTCATTGGCGGTGTGTGGACAGTCACCGCCGTGTCCGCGTCGTTTTTCATCTGCGAGATGGCAAACGTTATCCCTAAAATAGACGCGTAGACTTATGCTTTGCAAAAGTATCACACTAGTTCTAGTATAAATTGCATTAGAAATAATTTTGGCAAGAAGGGAAGTGGAATTTGTAGTGCTGTTTTGCCTCAGGCAAAACATTTGTCATGCATATTCGCAATTAGCACGAGAACGATACTTTTACACAGGATAAGACCGCGCTGAGAGCGAAAAACCGGATCGCGTTCAGAAAGGCGAACATGCCAGGGAAGCGGACGTGAAACTTGTTCTGCACCGCAGCGGTGCTTGCGTTCGGGTCTTGCTTTTCTTCGCTGTGCTGCCCGCCGATGAACAGAGCGGTGGCAAGGATTGCGACAATTTGGATAATCACCGCGACAAAGGTCACGTAGAAAAGCTTCTGGCACCAATGCTGGGTTGTTGTTTTCATTTTTGCGGCTTGGCATATTAAGGTTGAAAAGGTCTTTCTTTCCTACTTGTCTATCATGCTTCATTTGCTATGTCAGCAAGACAGGGAAGATGCAAGCATCCATCATGCACCTCGCAGTGCATGATAGTACTATCACATGAAAACGCAACGTGTTTACCTGCGGCGCCCCCGAGACCGGGTCGATCTGCAGTGCGCGCATCCGGGAGGCCAGAATAAGTGCACACAACACCGGCACAATCTGCATGGACGTTGTTGCTACTTGCAGCACGGCGTCGAAGGATTTCCAGTTCAGCAAGCGCACTATTCCCTGCAGGAAATACACGCTGAAGAAGAAGTAGGAGAAGTAAAACACCACCCCCACCGCCGGCGACACTGCCGGTGGCGCCATGGGGCGCCAGAGGTTAATGACGGCCGGGATGTCCGCCATGTCGTCGTTACCCTTCGCAACCGCGAGCGCGCAGAGAAAAATGATGAGGACGCAGACAAGGCGGAGGATCAACATGATTTTCATCGCCGTGTTGCGGCTGCGCGCCGGGTCCTTCCTCGGGTCCAGAATCAGATTGCCCTCGTGATCCACCTCCGGAAGTTTGCCGGACAAGATCGGGGTCACAAACATCAACGCAAGCTGGATCGTAATGGCGATGCAGGTATGGAAGAGGGAAAGAAATTTCGATGAATCTAATGGTCCCGCTTCTGGTCGCGTTGTGCTAGGTGAAAGTAAGTAAAGCAGCACAGCTTTTTATGCATGATCATGATGTCGTGACAGCTACAGAGCCATCTTGAACTCGCAAGACCAAGAGCCGCATGATCACAAGCCGAAATTTCAAGAGGTCCTTTCTCTTCCGTAGGCAGAAAACGCCATAAAGTCCTTCATCCACCTGTGGTGGCGTTTCAAGTTCGACTTGATGATTCCTGTGCCCAGGCGGTACTTTTATCTTATATGCTCCACCAGGCGGCACGACATCGTTGCTATGAGTCTGAAAATGCAAAACAAACTACTTAAGACTAACAAAGAACACAAAAAACTTTTTATTCATACGGTAATGGCAGGTCGTATTTGGTCGGCAATCCCTTCCCCAGCTGCTGGCACCGAATCCGGGTCGCTAGAAACAGGATCGCCAGCATGGGCATGACGAAAATGACGTGCTTGCAGGACTGGAGAATCGCCAACAGCCCCTCGATCTTCGGCGTTCCTCCCATCGTTACCAGCCACCACTGCAATGCGGAAGTGGTCGTGAGCACGATGCAGTAGAGTAACAGCATGTGCAGAATGCATCTCGTCCCGGTGGTGAGACTGTTATCGTCCAAGTAACTCAACGGCGAATGCTCCGTGTAACTTCCCCCGGGTAGCTTCGCGTGGTACACCGTTGTGTAGTGCGGCTGCCACTGCCTGTGCTCCACCTTCTTCACAAAAGTGCCGTCTCCGGCTGCGGCTTTTCCCTCGGTTTTTCCACTGGTAATGGCGCCTTCTTTACCGCTTGCTTGTGCTTCTTCTTTCCCCGTGGCCTTGGCCAGTGCTTCTTCCTTCCCGGTTACCACAGCCCCGGCAGCGCCTTCTGTCTGGATGTTCATTTTGAACTTGTAGTCGTCGTCCATTTCGGTGTTCGCACTGCTTCGTTTCCGCTCGCTTGCGCCAACCATACTGGACGGAACATCGCTCCTGGCAGATCGAAGACTTTGGTTTTCTTCGTCCCTTCTCGCAATCGCCGCCAGGCTTTTGCTCTTTCGTTTCCTTGCTGCTAACGCACTCTCGGACGAGGAAGATGTTGAGAAAGGCTGCATCATTCTATTTTTGCGCGACGATGACGTTGCTCTTGCTCTTCTGGAACTGCCCGCCGTCTTCCAGCGAAAATACTTTTTCGCTTTATTTCTCTGTTGCGCACTACTTCTCCCGCCCGCAAATTCCATAGTTATTCGGGACTGCGTCTTGGCTTGGAGAAAAGCGGCATTGTCGAAAAAAAGAGCAGCTGGGATGGCTAGCTTTGCTCCCAACGCCCCAATCAGGCCGGGGCGTCGTATCCTGACTCTAGATGTTTCGGACAACCTGCTGCTGGAAGATGAATCTGCGGCCTCTGCAGTCGCAGCTTCTTCTACGTTTATAATTCGGCTTCCTCCGAAAAGAATCACTTCCTCATCTACTTCTTCTTCACTCGTAGGTGGAGACATGGCTCCTACTCCAGAACAGCCTGATGCCCTACCTTTTCGCGAAGGCGACGAAGGTTCATCGAATTTGGCCGGGGTAGTTCTTTGGGGGGGCAAGAACCAGTTGCGGTATGGTCCTGAGCAGGATCCCGATCTCCACCACATCGTTTTATTACTCGAAGTAGTTGTCAATGAGGTTGTAGATGTAGTTACAGCTCCTCCTGCAGCTGCGCCGCCCTCAGCTTCCGGTTCTCCTGGCCGCTCCTGATACTGCACTGGGACCAGGGAGCAGCGCCCGCTCTGTGGACGATGTGATTGTGAAGATCTCAACATGGGTGACCCAGAGATCAACTGCTATCAAACTACCTACACCTTCTTCTACCGCTCTTCACGGCTTATCACCGTCTTCGCAGCGTTGGACTTGGAGCAAAGGGACGGACCGTTGCTGCTCCGTACGACGGTTGGGCATCGTGTTCGTGGTTTGGCTTTGGTCTTGTGTCCACATTATTTTTCTGTAGAGGTACTTTTTGTCTACTACACCCGGTGCAAATTTCTGTGCTGTCCCCGACGCAAGAGTACACGCAGGTAGTTGCTCTCCAATACATCCTCATTCTATTTAGTATTTCTAGTAGATCTTTCGTCCTCCCTCAGCGTTACGCTTTGCTACGCTCCAGAAGAAACACTCCGCGCAGCTCTCAATTTGGTTGTTCATCCCCCACCAGCGTCTATAATACCACCTCCCCACACGGCTACTTACTTCATCTCGCTCATGTATCCTCAACATGCTAGTAGGATGACAGCGACGCAGATAAAAGACAAGAAGCTGCTTGTAGAACAAGCAGGAGCATGTACGTAGTTGCTTTGCACGCGTTCACGTTTTGTGCTTGAAGACAAGACACCCGTCATGCATTTGTTGTTCTTCCAAAGCCGTTTCAGAACTAGTTTTCTTTATTCTTCGAGGTCTTTAGCTATATTTTGCAGTAGGTTTTTGATATTGTCAAGGAAGGCCAAAGTGTAGGAGCAGCACCTCTAGTGCGATCTTTCCATGCAAAATTTACTTCAAAAACTTGTTTGTTCGCTATGTACCATCTTCGTCTATAGCAGTGCTGTAAAGACCAGGCTCCGATCGCTGATCGTCTCGTTTGTTATACCCAGAAAGAATATAGAAATTACGATCAAAGTCTCACGCAGTTCCCGCCTCATCCAACATGCATAGGGGTAGAGCTAGCTGTATTCTGTTATTTTATCAGGTAACCCTTTGGTACAGAAAAAGTCCTGATCACGATTGCAAGAAATTCCAAATCTCCTCGTCCTCACGTACCGCTACGTCCTCTTACCACTGTGGAATATAATATTGTTTTCTATTTCTTCATGTACCACTCGAAATTGTTCATATGCGAGTTCAGCTTCCGCAGACAAAAAAAATGTATGCGCACTCCTGATTGATTTTTTTCATTTTCGTAGTTAGAGTTACACAAAAAAGTTCATTTTTATTTTGCTTCTGCGTTCTTGATGAAGTGGTAGTGGTCTGGTTCTGGTACCGCAAAGCTTCGTCGTTCCCATTTCGTCGCACCAACTTCAACATGATGAGATCTCTGGTTGACAATCATAAGTGCTGCACAAAGAAAGAGATTGCCTCTAAGTTGTTTTGGTACAGAATCACAGGATTAGAGTCTGCGTTTATTGGCATAGACCTCACTACATAGGATGAAAATACCTCTTTCTAACAATTATAGCAGGTGAAGACGACAACCCATATTTTCACAATTCGTCTTCCGCGGAACGAAATGACTATGATATTTTTGTACGATATTTTTGCGTTATGTCTATCAAGAGTGTGAGCTAGCTGTAGTACCTCGCAGCTGCTATGAAGAAGTCAGGGTGGATTTTCTATGTTCGCCGCTTTTCTATTTTTTCGACAAGGACAAGATAAATGCTAGTGCTTTGAATCTCAGTCGCATATGATAAATCACTAGTCTGATTATTTTGATTTTGCATCACTCGTTGTTCGACTGGTGCAAATTTGTCAAAGTCAACAAAGCACGTCAGTCGGAGCGATTTGTTTTACGTGCTTTTTAGTCAAGAAAAACGAACCCATACAGAAAACTTCATTCAGAATATAGAAAATTGAGAAAAATCAAAAGATGAATATATTCACGATACTAGTCACTCTCACACGATTAAGATTTCGATTTCAAAAAGAAAAAAATTAAAAGTTGCATTCTTCATCTGTCGAGCGCTTTGAGCCGCTGTTGTGCTACCGAATAAGGCTGCACGGTGCGCGCGCAGGTTGTTTGTACAAGCGAAGACAATTGTCTTCTTGAGTCAAAAGTTTTACAGCAGGAGGGCCAGTAGTAGGCCCTGCGGAGTAAAATCTAAAGCGGTACGCCAGAATAGTACCTAGACAACCTTTTTCTAGAGCGATGAAACGCGATACTTACGATCGCGTTTTCAATGTAAGTAGATTTTTTTGATATTGAAATAGTTTCAGAAAAAATACGATACTTAATACGAGCGTATTTTCCAAAACAAAACGAAAGTGAATGAAGAAGCACTCTGGTCGTACTTAAGGTTGAGTGTGCTATCTTATTTTGCACAATAGGAGAGGTGGCAGAGGTTGTTCTCAAAATATCAAAGAGCTATCCCTTTTTCATTTTTTCCGTGCAAATCCAAATCTTCGGTTCGTTTCATGCAAGGCACAATTTGTTTCAAGTTTGAGGTAGAAAGAAAGGTACATCGTGATTCGATAAGTAATTCTTGTAGTTGCACGCCTCGTGGTTAGTTGCAGTTTCGTTCATTGTGTCAGAGAATACTAGCCGTAGGTATTATTCATAAAGAGTATGTAACAATCCTGGGTTCATCCTTTGAATCGGGTCACACTGGCCGCCAAGAATAGCCTCCCTTCCCGCCCCCCTTTCCTTCGTAACGGCCACCCATTTTTCTCAACCTTCCGTCGATCGACTCCCAGCGTTTCCATAGCCTGCCCTCCTGCTGGTCGATCTCCCATTGTTTTTTCTCCCACAGTTGCCGTGCAAGTTGCTTATTTGGGCCACGGTAAGAAGAACTCGTATCCTCCGATACAGAAGGTTGCGCCCTCATTCTCAGCCGGCGGTGCTCAAACCCTTGTAATACCACGTGTAACAACCACCGTAATTGCCGCAGCTGAATCAGCAGCTCCCCTTCGTAGTATTGGAAGTTGATGGTGTCAAGCAGGTCCGCCAAAGCGAGAAGCTTTTGGTCTTCGGGCAGGAAGTAATCGGCAGGGGTGTGAGGGGCTGTGTCATTAAAATGATCTCCTTGCTGCGAAGAAGGTGCTGAGCGTTGCCGTTCCTGCTTCTTCTTCTGTTCTTTCATCGCGAAATTCATCTTTCCGCGGTTGTTCGTCAAGTAGCCCCGACCGTTCTGGTTGGGAAAATGCAGCAAGTAAATTTTCGTCAACTCCTCGTGTATTTTCCGCTTCACCAGAATCGGTAGCCAGCGCTGCCTCTCGTTTTCCTCTTCTTCTTCACTCAAATTGTTCATACTCGGCGACGGCGCAGGTCGCCGGCGCTCTGCCGGTTCTGTTCTCTCAGAACGCAGCACACAACGCTCAGGCGCAGCTGCAGTGGTTGTTGTACAACTAGACGAACTCGCTGAACTCTTTGCAGCAAGCACCGGACCTGCCGTTACTGGGGCTGGTTTGATGCCTGTTCGCGGTCTTGTGCTGTCTATCTGCTCTGCTGACGCCGCTCCTGCGGTTGTTGTCTTCAGGTTAAAGCTCCACGAATGGAAGGAAGACGCACCCCCTGCAGAAGGGCCTTGGAGTTGATCCTCATGCTCTTGGATGTCCTCTCCCCCCTGGAAACTATCTTCGTACCAGCTCGTCCGGCGAGCTGGACGAGAAGCGGAGGCGGCAGGAGAAGTCGAGGATGCAAGAACACCACCGGATGAATCAATTCCAGAGGAAGAGGCCCCGCGGCCTAGAAACCGACTTTCACCAGCAGGGGAGGTTCCACCAGCAGTTGCAGTTGTACAACTAGCGCTGCTCGTCATCGTCGCCGTGCCATTCCTTGCGTCGTAGTACTCCTTAGTGAGTTCAAACCGGGACCACAACCTGGCTAACAGCTCCGCATTCTCCTCTTGAAACCGACGCGGCAGGGCCGGCATCCACTCTCGACCACCAACAGCTCCTGCTAAGGCGTTGTAAGGATCAACCTGGTCCGGAGCGACGCCGCGGATCAAGTTGACCATTTTCCGTCTGTATTTTTTTTCGTACTGGGGGATCATATCCGGAATCTCGACCTCCTCCCCCACGAACCAGAGCAGCACGAAGTCCATCAATTCCATATGAAATGCAAAAATGTCTGGGTCTGGAAACTTGTGATGCTAAAACGTGCATGATGAAAACACTACCGAATGCAGTCCGGCATGACAACTTCCCAAAACGCTTTCTCGTAGGCAATCCGCATGAGAGACTGCGTTTTTGCATGACAAAAGAGGCTGCGACTTTTGTTGGTTGTGCAATACAGATTTTCTAGGTATGGAAAGCTAGCATTACAAGTTCCAACCTTCCAGACCCAGACATTTTTACAATCCATATTCCACTCCCCCAAGCAACACCGCCCGCCAGTCGTTCCGGACCCAGGAGAGGTACCGCTATCCTATGTAAAAACGTCCCCACCCCATAGTCAAGATGGGGACTTTTTTTTTGCCCGGCCCCCAATTTTTTCATCATTCAATTATTCTAGTCGGGGCGGTGGGCGTTACCAAAAATGTGAAGAACCCCTCCCACCCGCCATGTCATTCACATATAAGGAATTGCGCAGGTATACGGCTTTTTTTTCCCGATTTCTTACTTTTCCGCCCTTGTCCCCTGCTCCAGCATGTTGGTTCTCGATCCACTTTCGTACTGCGCCCGTTGTTCTCGTTTCGGTCCCGTTTTCTCCATCCTCCCCCGCGTGCGTATGCCCTACGACCTGGTCTTCCTCATTCTGTAGCTCCAGCGGCGCGCGCAAATCTTGCAATCCCCAGCCACCCTTCATGCGCTTTCGTCGAGCCCAGGGTCGTTTTCAATGCAAATCCTTCCGACTCCGCGTTCCGTTTTCCATGATGTTTTGTATATACTTGTAAAATGAAGTGACGCGAAAGCAATCCAAAGAGTGAGAAAAGGCAAAGAGAGTCAAAATGGAAACGTCACGAGATGAGTTATGGAATCGCACTACCTTCGTATTTGCATTTCTAATCCCCGGCAACAGCCAGCCTCTGCTGGAAAAAAAAGAAAACTCCCTTGAGCCAAAATGGCTACGGACTCCGCTAGACAAGTCCACAAGTTTTGGCTGTTTTGCATGACAAATTTGGACTTGTAGCGTAGTGCTGTTCGAGCTAGCTCAGCAACACCACAGATCTAGCCTATAATGCTGATTGGAGCATGGAAAATTCCAAAACACGAATGGAAAATAAATGCTTCTCATGGGGCTCCGCATGAGAAACATTTTCAGCATGCAGATTTGCATGACAACTCTGCTGGGGTGGGAATGTTTTTACTCAGAATAACCGCTCGACGTTCATCACTTCGAGCTGGTAAACTGGAACGCGGAACTGCGGATCCAGCTCCGTATGGCTGCTGATGTGGACGACGGCGCGATCCGGGAGGCGGCGCTGCGCGGTTGCCCGTGGTCCTTCAATGTGATCATCTGCACCAGATGACATAGCAGGTGCGGCTGTAGTTGTGTTGCCATCTTGCCCAACGATTGCAGTGGCCGGTGTAGCACTGAACCCGTCACGCGGAAATAAAAAACCAGGGGTGTGTAGTCCTACAACGGGTGTACAACTCGCTGTCCTCTCCGGCGAATGCGATGGTGGAGGGTTTTGCGGCGTTCCGGGCACGCCGATGCGGATGTTTTGAAGCAGTGTGAGTTCCTTGTCCCCCTCCCCCCAAGTTGTACTTCTAAAGCGCCGAGAAGATAATGCACCACCAGTCATGGCGGACGAGTGAAATAATGGCACACTTTGATGATGATGTCCTGTTTGTGGAAACCGAGTAGCCTCAGCAGCTGCCGTCGTGGTCCCTGCGAGTCGTGTCTGCGTCGCATAAACGCGAGTTTGAGCAGGTTGCTGCGGCTGCAGCAGCTGCGGGGATCGACAACGTTCTTGCGGATAGTAATGGTCTTCATTTGGAGAAGATTCTTGCACTTGCTGGGACAACTGTTCTTTGGATTGCTGTACACTCAACCTCAACTGCCTCGCTACGGCAGCGGCAATCGAGCTGTCGTGAGCTAGCCATGTTCCGGGAGGCTGAGGATTGGACGCCAAGGAGACTGCGCTCGTCCGAAGCTTATCGCAAGGACCGCCTTGCGCTGCAACTACATCTACAGCCTGTGTTCGTGAAAGATGCTGCCGCAAAAACTGCCGCTGCTGCTGTTGCTGCTGTGTGTGTTGCATCTGGATGCTATCACGATTATGAAGACTGCTCCGCTGCTGGTGGTGCAACATCGCGTCTGGAGATGGTCCACCTGCTCCTGTGGCAGAAGTTTCAGAAGCCGCGGCGGGAGTCCTCGATGGGGTCGAAAATAAACTAGCACCTCGTGGCGGTTCTTGAGGCGGCATCGGTGGTGGTACAACCGGGGCCAAGAACCCTTTCGCGGTATTTTCAACGTCCACCATAATTCCGGGCGCCATGCTGGAAAGCGACGCTGGTGAGGCCGGGACGGTGTGCGGAGAATCATAGACGGCGGTAGCGGTAGTTTTCCAAGAAGAAGTTCCACGAGGAGCTGCGGGTCCTCCAGCAGGTACAAATGCGCCATTGCCACAGCGGCCGTAATCAAGATTTGGACTCATTGGCGGCGGCGAACAAGGAGGACTGAATGGGGAAGCGGAGGTGCAGAGGAGGGATCCGTAGCTTTTGCCGCAAGGCGGTGGCGAGGGGACGAATGATCCACCTTGTCCACCGAACTCCTCATGAACGACCGGCGCTGCAGGACAACTTCCAAAGCGGCCACCACATGCTGGCCGGTGCTGTGGCTGCTGTTCGGGGTTGGTTTGAGCATTTACGACTTCCCGTCTCAAAGTAGCTGCCGCAGCTTGATCCAGCTCCTTCGCCGTGGCGCAGTGTACCACGGTGATGTCACCACCTGCTTCTCTTTTTTCTTGTTTCGAATCCTCCGAGGGGGTCCACGAAGTGATCACCGATTTCGCAGTCGTTGGCACCGTGAACGACTCTGCTGCAGTAGTTTTTTGTTGAAAAATTGGTCCTCCAAGAGCTGTAACATGGCCGCCGCTAGACCTAGAGCTAGTACTGGCAGCCGCACGAGTGCGGGAAATCGGACCGAAAGTAATCGCCTCAATGCTCATTTGCGATGGAGATGACCCAGACTCCATCCGTTTCCCCGGGTCGTAGCACTCGACCTTTTGACTCTTCGTAATCCGGCTCCCGCCAGGACTAAAACTGTATTCTGGTCCGTCGGGGTGGGAAATCACCGTTGGGGGGACGAATGCCGCCGCGTTCGGATTCAGCTTTGTTGGTCGGGCTGAGGTTGACGACGGCCCTGCGGAGACTTCTGCAGTTGTAGCGGAGCTCGTACTGGCCACTGGTTCATGTTCAGCGTGAAATTCCTGTTGCGAAAAGGCCAAGAACGGTCTGTTCCCTGTCGGCTCGTCCTGTGGTTGCCTCGCCGATCTTTCCGCTTCGTTTCTTCTCGAGGATTTTTCCTCCAATCGTGCGAGAGTCTCCTCCTGAAGTTGCTCATCGTAGGTCACTTTTCCTCGCAACAAATGCTCAAACAACACATTGGCAGCAGTTTTCGGGTCGGGGACGCATCGGAGCAAGCGCTCTAGAAGTTCCTTCACCAGCTCCTGCTCATGCGGAATTCTTTCGTCTTTATGTTGCTCGTCGTGCTCAACGTGTTGATGTTGTGCTCCTGTCATAGGCGCTTTTTTGTCACGTTCGGTTCTTGCAGGAATCAAAACACCCTGCTGCGGTATTTCGTTCTCGTCCCGCGAGACAGCCGCTGCACTCGGACGTTTTTTCTGCGAGGTCGTAGGAGCAGCAGCTTCGGACCACGGAGCAGGCCCGCCATAGAATTGCGAGTAGAAATGGATCGGCTGGAAGTATTGACCAGCATCTCGTACTTGTGTAGGCCTGGGGTCGGTACTGCAAGAGCCCCCCCTGTGGTAAGGTTCTTCTTGATAGGCCCCACGATCAGTATTTCCGTTCCGAAATGGATGTTCTTGCGCGACGCACTCCGGATGTTGAACCTGCTGCGGAATGTTGATCGCAGATGGTGCAACTCCAACTCCTGCTAGTTCTTCCACCATCCTAGAGGTCCTCTGGATCCCACCACTTACCAGTACCATCAAGGCGATCTGCAAGGCGGAGTGCGTAAATGCGAAGCCGTAGTCGCAACTGGCAGCTGCACCTCCACCAGCGGATGCAGTGGTCGTGGTGGAAGCACTTGTTCTAGAAGGGTTTGCTGTACCATGTCCGGTTGGTGGGTGCTGAATACCACACGGGACGAAGACAGGGGACGAAGCCGACATCTGCCTACTTGTTTTGCGAATGCCACGGTCGTGAGCTGTGCCGCTGGCAGAAGCGGCGCCAGCGACAAAATCATCGCCGCCCACAGCGCCAGTTCCCGAGGACTTCATCTGGTCACCACAAACCGACCCACTCGCTCCGTAGGTGGAACACAACTCTCCACAAGTGGTGGTCGAGTAGCTGTTGCAACCGGGGCCAAGGAAGCCTGCATTAACTTCAGCAGGTGTCAACATTCCACCCCCGCGCGTCGACGTGCCGACGCTCTGCCCGTCAGTTGACACGGCCGTGGCGCCGCCGAGAGATTTCTCACTGCCAAACATGGAAGCCGCCAGCCGCGGGTCAGCGCTGGGATTAAACACCGGGGACGAGATCGCGGTGTATGGAGGACTGGGAGCACAAGATGAACCCAGCGCTGGCGACGGGTCAGCAGTGGCAGTCGAGGAGGAGGAGGCTGCACCTTCGTTCATGCTGTAGTTGCTGCGCTTTTTTCCTCCAGCTGCGGAGGCTCCTCTCGTGTACGCCAGAATCGAGGCAAAATCTGGGTTGTCATCCGGCATGAAAGAACTACCGTCGTCAGTAGCGCTAGCGCCGCCGCAGCCATCTCCCTGCTCCTGCACGTAGCTACTTCCCGTGTCGGTTCGCGTGCTACAGGTAATTTGCTGGCCATCTTGATCATCTTGATCATCATCATCATCACCTTCGAAAGTGCTGGCATAGTCATTAGAGGGCGCACCACCAGCAGGAGCACCTCCACTGTAGTTTGCTGCAATTACGGCGCCGATATCTTCCACTTTTCTCTCCCGCGCCACACGGCCCCGTGTCTTGCTGCTGACCGCGGCCCAAAATTCGCGCACTTCTTCAGGCAACTCGATGTTGGTATCGCACAGTCGCTCCAGGTAGCAATCGTCTTGCAGAAAACGGTCGTGGTAAGGAGTGGTGCTAATATTATCAAATGTAAAAATGTCTGGGTCTGGAAGAATGCAAGATTTGTCATGCATATTTCTCATGACCCAAGATGCCTGTAATGCATGACCTAGCATCGCTGATATTTAGAGGTCTTCCTGATGCACCTTCCGCATGAGAAATGCCCTGTCCGTGTAGCACAATCGGCGCTCCTCTTGCTGGTCATGCAATACAGAATTTTTTAGAGTCCAAAAACAGCATGACAAGTTGCAATCTTGCAGACCCAGACATTTTTACACTTGATAAATATTTCGTGATTGCAATAGCTGCGTAGCTCTTGCTGTTGGAGGTGGTGCCAATAGCGCGCAGCGGAGAACATGCAGCGGAGAACGTGCCGCCCCAGTGGTCGAAGTGGCCGTCTCAGCTTTTCCAAATGCAGGAAGTGCTGGGATGGTCGCTTCAACAGCCCGAGGGTGGTTGTGCAATGCTGCGCTCTAAGTAGCTGCCTCCTGGTGGTCTATTGCGTCGCAGCGCTGTTTTTGTGCAATAGAGCTACTTCGCAGGAGAAGAAGCTTCGTCGTGATGCATCGCGAACCGCCTTCGTTTTTGAGTAGTAGAGCTGCTCCACAGTGGGTTTACCTCTACAAACTGCGCCCAAGTTACTGCGAAGCAGTTCTTTTTTTCCGCTGTAGGTCCACGGTCTACGTCTACAGCTGCAAACTGGGATTGTTATCAAGTTGGAGATGATTTACTCCAGGGTGGCTGTGCTGCTGCTGGGTTCTGCGAAAGAAAGCCGCCCCCTTTGTCTTGGGAGAAACGGGGCCGGCTTTATTTTGAGAAGCAGAAAGCGCGTCGCTTACGCTTTGCTTCTCTTGCGCTTTTTTTTTTTTTTGAAAGAAAAAGAACAAACAAGAACTCGCTACATAGCGTCGGCGCTGTGTACTTTGCGCACCGTAGTGCGCCGCACAATCCAGCGAAGCTAGCTGTAGCTGGGCACCGCATGTGGCTGCGCTTTTGAAAAAGCAAAGCGGCGAAAGGTGTCAAGCGCGCCGTGCCGCCCGGATTCAGATTCGCGATAGGTTTCGCGATAAACAGCCCCCGGATTTCGAAAAGGGGGGCGTGGGGGGGTAAGCTCGATCAGATTCCCGCTTCTACCCCCCTTTTCGGTATCGAAAAGGGGGTCGATTAATCGTACAGCCTCCTAATATTTCGTGATTGCAATAGCTGCGTAGTTCTTGCTGTTGGAGGTGGTGCCACCACTTCTCCACCTCCAGTCGTTGTTCCTACGCTTCCAGTTGTACCTGTTTCTGGGCGGATGGCAGTTGCGGTTTGGGTGGGAAAGCGAAAGATAACGTTGCAGGTCCTGCTGCAACATGTCCACCACGACGTGGCTCACCACTTCGCTCGGCAGCAATGGGAGTTCAGCTGTACTTGTTGCGCCCTGTAGCTCTCCAGCAGCGGGAAAGATTGGGGCCGCAACAGGCGGAACTACACTTGATGCGGGAGTTCCGGGATACGGAGGCTGTAGAACAGGTGGTACTGGACTACCATTGGCGACGTACGGATATTGCGATCCTGATTGCCCGTGCTGCACGTAATTCACCAGGGACGGAGGAATTCCGTGAGGAAAAGTGGGATAGGGACCATGTCCTTGGTGGTTGTAAGCTACTGGCTGTGGCGCGATGTGCTGTTCTTGCCATTGGTTCTGTTGTTGGTGGTCCGTCAGTAGTGGTGCCTGAGACGGATCATGATCAGGACCACGGCCTGTTAGTACTGCTGCAGTTTGTTCATCGAGGATCGGTTCAAAGTCGTCCAAAGTTCGTATCGCCTCGGCCACAGAATCCCCTTCGACGTTGCCTTCTTCATGATGCATCGACGAGGGGCTCTGCTCATAGGTCGGTGCAGCCGCGGCGTCGCCATCAATAGAGCCAGGAACAGCAGCGGCTGCGCCTTCTGGCAACAGCGAAGTAGAGGAAGATCCAGTGGGAGCAACTCCGGATGTTGACATCAGCGCTGGCGCGCCAGTACTACTAGGTGGGGAAGCAGCTGCAGATGAAGTTGCTCCACCACCTTGCTTGTCATGCTCTCTAGTACCCCCCGCAGGCACCTGCTGCAGACACCGCTGCAAGTAGTCATCTTGCGTAACGTGTTCTCGAAACCCATCAAAAGTTCGCGGCGGTTCGATTCTGCCGGGGAAACTCCGGGGCGGACTGAGATGAGTCGGGGTTTCGTTTTCCAGAACACGCAAGTGCCGGGCCAGGTACTCATCGGCGGTGCAGTCAGCCTCAAACATGTCATAGGTCGGCGGGGGGCGGAGCCGTGGGCGGTACGAGTCTTCGATGACTCCGAGGATTGATGTGGTGGCGGCAGTAGTGCCATTGCGCTCCTCCGGCTCCTCGAAAGCGTCTTCAAAAATCTCCTCCACGCAGAGACTCGACGGTCGTCCCGGTTTGTACTCCGGTTCATGATGTTCTCCGACGGACGACGACGAGGATGATTTGGCATTCGCAATTTCTCCACCTCCCGGCCAGAAATTTCGCAAGCCTTGACGCACTTCATCTCCTTGCGCCGGAGCCGCGTTTCCTCGCGATCGCTGCATCCGTTTCAACAATCGGACCCGAGACGCATTATTCAGGCTGCCGGAAAGACCTTGCGGAGGTGCATTTGAATCACCTTCTCGCAGCTCGTCGTGATCCGTGAAAGATCTGCGTCCCACGACCTCCGCAGCTGCCTGGACATCAAAGTCGGTGTCTTCGTCTTCTTTTTCAGGAAAATGATTCGCGGCCGCAAAGAATTCTCCTCTCGTGTCCAGCCTGACACCCGTTTGAAGATGTTGACCATCCTGATGCCCCCCGTCCTCGTCCTGCCTGGTACCGTGCAATACCCCGCGATCCACCCAGCCGAGGCCTTTTTCTTCGTGCTCGCCATTCGTGATCGGACTCAAATTCAGCGCCGTTAACCTCCTCGCTGCAGTTCGAGGGAAGGATTGGTGGCGACGGGGTTTGCTCCTGCTCGCCGTGGTACCCAGGAGCGCCGAGGTGGCAGTAGAGGGTGTGCGCGGGACGGAAGTTCCTGTCGGACTCGGTGGATTGCTTGTTTCTGGTGTAGTAGCCACCGCAGCTTCAGCAAGAAAGTTGCACTTCTGGTCCTGTTGTGCACTGAAGACTGTGGTCGTCCGCAAGAATAGCGCGGCTGCGCAATGCGTGAAAAATGAGTTCTTGGACATCATCTCCGACCTCCGATGTCTTGGTTGGGGTGGTACTAGCTTCGACTTGTTCCGCTCCCCTCTGCGGTTTTCTGTTGCTTGATTTCGTACTCACACCACGTTGTAATGTGATTGGTTTATGATTTCGTTGAAGACGGCGGTCACAAATTTTTGGCCGTAAGAATTATCTCCACCGGCGCCGGTTTCTTCAGTCGGAATTCACACTCGAAATGTGAAGAAAAGAAACAAATATCAGACTTGTATACTTTATCTCAAAGTAAAGTTAAGAAGACACTTCCAAAAAAATCTTTAGAAAAGACGAGTTGTTTGCCAACTTCCAGCAGCCGCGCACGGCAGAGCAGGTAGAACTACAATCGGAATCGACAAAACTCTTGGTTGAGTTGTAATCGATTTTCGTTCGAGAATCAAAAATTTAGATCAGTAGTCCAGTTCATACAATAAAAAAAGCTTAGTCCTTATCTATCAGGCGAAACAGTCACTGCAAGCAGCTTTGCTTCGTCATAATTGAAATTGAAAAAGTGCCAATGCGAGGAAAGTTAAGTTCTTGAGTCGTGCACGTTTCACTTAAAAGAGAAGTCGAATTTTCAACCTAGCATCAAGCTTTTCATCGCGACAATCTATTTCCATTTACCTTCAAGAGACACATGCCCTGTGAATGGAAAAAATTGAAATTGATTTGCAATCGTCAAGACCTACGGCCACGACAAAAAAAAACATAAACAACCAAAGAATCTGTCGAAAAAAGCACTTCCGACCCTGCTGTTTCTTTCACTATTCTCGCAGCCGGTTGTTGTCAGAAAGCTGGTCCGTTTGATCAAGCTGAGGTAGTGCTGAAAACCATGATGCTCAAACAAGAGAAAAACATGATCCTTCTTCAGTTTTGGGGAGATTGCTCAAATGCGTTTCCAGAACAAAAGGAACAGGCCGCAGCTGCAGGCTCACGTTCAGCGAAACCCTCTGCGGACTCACAATAAGCTTTCTACGAAGTATCGCAGGGATGACTTCGCGTTTCTCTCATCACTGTAATTGCGTAAAGAACTCTTCTCTTGTGCACTGTTTTCTATCTTTTAGATCTTCACTTGTTTTTTTCCTCTTCATAACGAGTACAAGACGTCAAAAGCTGCGTTTTTTCTCCTAACAAGTCAAGGTCGACGTGTCGGAAAACAGAAATTACGTCAACAGCTGACGAGCAGTAAAGCTCGTGAATGAATAGATCGAAAGTGGCGACCCATGAACTTAAACACGATGCTTTTCTACCAGCACAATAATTCTTTTTCTTTTGGTTTTGGTATCTCGTTGATGCGCATAGATATTTCTAGTACCAACCAGGACTCAAAGCGACAAAGCGAAGATAATTATAGCTCGTCAGGAAACTTGTTCTATCGTCCGATAGTCGCAATTCTTTCAAATCGTAGAAGATGATTCATTCATCACAGCGCTAGGTATCAGTTTTTGTTTTTGAAAAAACAAACCTGATGGAGGATCAAGAAGCGGCGCAATTTGCGATTGCGGCAAGCTCACATTTATTTCAGAAATCTCATCATCTCCCGTATCGATAGCAAATTGAAATTCGCAGCTACCATCGAAGATTCTTCCTTGAATAACCCATTGCGATTCTCATGATTAGTCACGGTAGTGTTAACTGTTTGATCACGGTAACAACTGTAGTTTTATCACGGTTGTACTCTGTTTTAATTAGTAGCACATCATTCGTTCTACCCAACATGGTACCCTCTGCTGTCTTCTACGCATGGTGTTCTACGAGCGGCCTCTGCGTCTTGATCACTTTCGCGTACAGCTGGGGTTGCTGCTGGGGGGTTGGCATGATAGTCTTTTTGAAGAAACCACTGTTGCTAGCTGCCATCGTCGTAGCACCGGTCGGCGTGACCGTCTCACTCGAGGTTCTTGTGACATTCGTGCGTACCATCATTTCTGCTGACGCGCTTCTGCTTGCTGGGCCAGCAGCTGCTGCTGCGGGCACTGCAGAAGTGGATGCTGAGATGACGGCACCAGTTGGAGTCGCCGCTCCAAAACTTGCTCCGTAGGACACGGTTGAAGAGCCGATTCCTGGGCCGAGCAGAATCGTCGGCGCGACAACTGCTTTCGCGAAATCCTTCGAGGCGCACCACTCGGCGAAATCACGGCTCGTGCTGCGGCTGCGCTGCCGACTAGAGGAGTTCGTCGTCGGGGCTGTAGTAGCAGCTGGACCTGCTCCAGCTGATGGCGTGGACGAATGGTGTCCTACGAATCTACTCCTTTCCGGCGCCATCGGGACTTGCGCCGGCTGCTGTGGCTGTGGCGCAGTCAGTGGCGGCGCTTGTTCCAGTGGTCCTGCTGGACCGTGTTGCATGATCGACTTTGCGGACGCAGAGTGGACGATCTGCTGAGTTTTTCGCTCATGCTTTTTTATTTGTTTGCGACATAAAATCGAACGAAAAACGTATGCAGATTTCTCCTTTTATATCTGGCAGAAAAACAAAAATCGCGAAAAAATTCTACCTGCTGCGGTCCAGTAACGGGCTGTGTCGCACCATTTGTGGAAGTTTCTTCCACTGTGACCGCACTATTTCCCACAAAATTTGGCGTCATAGAGAGGTTCAACGTGTCGGGCGTTCCTTCCGAAACTCCGAAGTAGGCGGCCTCTGAACTGGCTTTGGAGTCCACCTTTATTTGTATTTGTCTTTGTGACGCACAATAAAGAGAAAGTCATGCGTAGGCTAAATGGAACAACAACAACTTGGCATCTATTACAAAAGCTGCCAATGCTTGTCCGCACTGATTTGACTTCGAGTGAGATGATCATCACTTTCATGAGTAAAAACCAACATCTCACCTGTGTCGCCCCGCGTTTGCCCGGACTCACGAACCTTGGCGTGACCATGTTCAAATTCGCAGCGAGTGCCGTCGCGGTGAGCAGTGTTGTCGCGTTGGAACTCGTAGTACCGATAGAGCTCTGCAGGACGTTCATTTGGCCATGCTGCATGCTCGCTGCAACAGCGGAAGCGGGTACGGTGATGACGTTTATTCGCTTAACATTTTCATTTTCTTGCTCATCCTCCCTCTCTGTCGAGAGTACTTCTCCAGCGACGTCCGTTCGTGCGGAGTGCTTCTGTCCGAAGGAAAAATCATCCGGGCCGTCGTGGATTGGGCTGGGCTGCACTTCTTCTTGATGAAGATCTTGGTCTACTTCCACGATTGCTCCCTGCTGCTGCTTCCCATCCACATCTACTTCCGGTTCGACCTCTACCTCAATCTCGTGTTCAGCGATGTGGATTTGGTTCACGTTTCTTGAAGATGCGCCGTTCTGGTCGTAAAAATCATCTCCTGCACGACTTGTAGAAGTCTCCACGACCACTGCTTGCGCTTCAACCACGACCTCGGTCTCTTTGCCATGGTCCTCGCCCGGGCAATTACCTTCACAATCATCACCTTCTTCATCTTCCTCGACGTCGCTATTCACCGAAACCCACGACACCATGTCGCTATCGTCCGGCAACAATTCGCACTGAGCCCCGATTTGCTCTGCCTCCGAACCGTATTTTTCCGACAGACGGTTTCGCGCCCGCAGCACCGCGGCGCAGCTGCCGGAAATCCGCCCCGCGTGGCTCACCTCCACGTCCGCGGGGATCCGGTCGCGGGCGGCTACGGAAGACACACACAGCTCGCGGAAGTGCTTGCTGGGTTTGGATATTGTGGTGGTGGTTGTCACGCAGGATACGGATACGCACGAAGAAACAGAACACAATTCACAATCACTAGCTACACCACAAGTGCGCGACTCACAAACGAAAAACCGAAATTCAAATTCTGCTCTGCGGCAAAAAACTCTATAATCTCTGTACACAGCCGCCGCCTCTTCGTCGTGGATGTTCTGGATTTTTTCGAGGAATTTCGCGGCCTCGTCCAGAGTTGTGTCGTCTGCTTGCGGATTGTGGATACCTACAAGTACAACAAGAATAAAGAACAAACTTATCAAATCAAGTATACGCGCTTGCGCTACAAACCAAATACAGGACAGTCAAACATCCTACTATTTTATGCACAAAAGCAGGCAGCAGGTGGAATAAAGTAACATGCACGTACTTCCCATGTTGCTTCCCATTAACCCGAAGACGGCACTTTGTACACTGCTGGTTAAGTTTTGCGAATTCCGCGGAGTCGCGTTTCTAGACCGACTCATGGCATTTAACTTCCATGGCGGCAAATCATCGATGTTGATGACGCGGATCAAATCCAGAATTTCCGATCTCAGTGCGAACAACACTTCCTCCCTTTGGCTTAACCGAAGCAGTTCTTCGTCCATTTGCTCGGCCTGTTCGTTCCTCCGAACCTTTGCGGACTCGAAGGTGTGGAGGTCTTCTTCTAACTTTTTCTCGCCCAGCGAAGTGCTCGACTTTACCTCGACCGCTTTTTGCTCCTCGGTCTCGGCGCGGGCTAAAGAGTTAGATTTTTTTGTAATATACGATTTATTTGTGCAAAAATTGTTTTTTTGTTCATTCGTTCATCAAGAGAGGTTCGTCAGATGACATCGTGTTTAGGTTTACTGGGGTAGGCTTCACTTTTCAATATTAACATTATCCATCCATGATTGGGGAAGGGTAAATATCTTGGAATATCGATATTGTTCGTGCAGGGATACTACCACGAGGTTAATGTGAGATCTCAGCATATCCCGGCTCTTCTTATTGTGTGCGTGGGGCGGGTATTAATTCCTTTTCCATATTCATCTATTCACAAACTTGTCCACAGAACGGCAACTACGGTATCAACCAAAGATGTATTACTATTAGCATTATGACGATTTTCAGTCTTCTTGCGCAACTACTTCTTTCTTGATGAATCGACACGAGCAACTACTTGTTCTCGGAGCCAAAAAGAGTAATAGTATCAACTACAAACCACACCAAACTAACTGATAAGTAACTATGACTAGAAGAACGATGACTTACTCCGACATTCGACAACGGTGAAAGTGAGTTTCTCTATTCTTTCTGCGAGACTCAAATAAACGACTTCCGACTTTTTTCCAGTTCAAAAATAAGTGCCGCGAAAAAAAAAAAAGACCTTCTGAGCGCACAGAAAAGACTTCCAGACTTTGGTTCGCGCACTGCAATCGCGAGGACGCTTGATCGGCTCAAAATGACTCAGGACGATCTCGACAGCTTACTTGTCACGTGACAGTATGTAAGTAGATGCAGAACGACCGTTCTTCTTGCTTCTAGTTTTCCAAAACGAAAAAAATGATCAGAAAGCAAACTCCTCCACGACAGCAGTACTAGGCACGATCTTGCACGATAATGGCGCTGGACCTGATAGAACCTACGGGAGAGCCCTCACAATTCTCTGCGCTTCTGCTATACGTTTTTTTACAACTGACAAGACGACGCTCCACCCTGACAAAATGCTTTGACTGGAGCGACCAACTGGATCATCAGATTGAAAAGAAAAAGGCACTATAGATCTGCTTCCGATTCTTCTTTGCACGACGAGAATGCCGCGCTCGTCCTGATCGAAACATTGGCAGCGATCTTCTTCCGTTTCCGTCACTGGCTGGGTTTTGTCACGTTTCTGGGACCAACAGGACTCCTCACGTCGTCGGTCTGTCTCCCCCTCCTCTGGTGGTTTAGTATGGATCTGGGACTACTTTGTCGTCGTAGTAGTTTGGGATCATGATCTTCTAGATCGACATGTAGATCACCTTGACAAGAATGTTGATGTCGAGAACCGACTACAGGACACCAGCAACACAGAGAACTACTTCGACTGGAAAAACAAACAGCAAACCCGACGAGGCTGGCGCTTCTCTGCGTTGCGAGTCGCCGCCGGATAGAAATAAACCCTAAACCGCTAAAACCCTAAACCCTTGCCGCTGTGTCACGACGTGGCCACGAGGTTTACCCGAGTATGGAAGGGCAGGTAAAAATCGGAGGGAGGGCTTTTGTGTCGTTTCTGTTGCAGCAGATGCCTTCAAGATGGAGCAGCAGTGTGTAGTTGTTTCCTCTTACCACGCAATTCCGCAGCCTATACTTCTTCGCGCAGTGAACATACAGTAGCAAAAATCTAGATTGCCGATCCTCCGCCCGAGAACAAGTTGCTGAACGCGAAGGAGAGAAAACAAGCGTGGTTAGTTTGTGTTGGTGATGGCGGAAATAGTTATGCAAAAATTCTTTCCAGAAACTGCTGCAACAAATCAGCATACAAAACCCCCCTTGCAAAGTTTCACTCGAAAAATTGCGCGTCATACGCACGTACGTCGGATTACACCCACGTGGCCGTCGGCCCCGCATCTTACCGCAAGTACTTCGGATTTTGTTAAGGATTTGAAAAAGCCTGCCTGCTTCTGCTCTGATTTTGTCCCGTCCGTGCAACTTTATTTTCGTTTCGCTCACAAGCACAACAAAGAAATTGAAACTAGTATGCCCACAATTGTGCGCTAATATCATAATATCGATTCAGAGCCAGCGCGCCCTCGAAACACGAAGAGGAGTCGCCAGCCCCAACGAACACAGCCTCAGCTGTGTGCAATAAAAGTGCTACACTGTGCGCAACATCCATGCAAAACCAACAGAAAGCAGCAAGCTTTTCCAGGTGATACTCGACGCAGGGCCCAAAATGGAAGGGGGACCGAATCCCGGAGGTTGGGGGTTCGAATCCCGGAGGTGGTGTTCTTGTCATGCGGGGATCGACTTGCGGAGGTATGGGGTATAGTGGCAAAGTCAAGAGCTTCCGGCGCCAAGCCAAATTCACTGCTCGCGCACATGTAGTTGTGGTCTCGCGTGATTTCAGAACAAAAGCACTACGACCGGTCCGCGACTGGTGTGCTGGTATGTGATAATAAGCAAGCTCCAGCGAAGACAAACAGGAAGCGCTCTCTCTGATTTCCTGATGCGTGTCCACAACTACATGCACACTCGCACGAAGTAGGTTTGACTTGGCGGGCGGTTTTCTCGGTATGATAAAAAAGAGCGGAATGGGGATCGTTCGCGTGGAATGGGGATCGTTTGCCCGGAGGTATCGGCTCGGAATGGGGATCGTTTGCCCGGAGGTATAGCCTTGGAATGGGGATCGTTTGCCCGGAGGTATAGCCTTGGAATGGGGATCGTTTGCCCGGAGGTATAGGCTCGGAATGGGGACCGTTTGCCCTGGGGTTTCGGCTCGGAATGGGAGCCGATCCATGGAGGTTTCGCGGTTTTCTCCTTGTGAAATTTTTCGCCCTCGCGGTGTTTCGTCGCCCTCTGTGAATAATAGTGAGATACTGCGAAGCAGGTCTTCTCGATCGAAAGAAGTAGAAGTGAAACTAGAGAAGCTTGAAGGTGGTGATGAGTAGAGGTAACGCCAAGGCCAAGCTGAAGTACCAGTACGGGAGAAAAGCAAACCCATTCAAAATCTCCTTCACGAAAAAAAAAGTCAACTCGTTCTGTGCGATCTGCGCGTAGTAGAGGCTGGACGCAGATAGGAACGAGCGAGACGAAGAGTTGGCTGGACGGCGCGCGACAAGATCTACTTCTGCACTCGAGTGCTGCCTTCAGCGCCACGATGTGAGAGTACGCTACGGCACGACTAGGACTAGCGTCACCGATTTCCTTCAACGTTCCACATCCAACTGACTTCGCTCTGGTCAATGCACGGTTTCCAGGACAGCAGAGCACGGATGTTTGGTACGGGTGTAGTTCCTCTCAGCACTATAGTCTCCCCACGACCAGCACGATAAATACGGCTTTCTTCTCCTCTACAGCTGCAGCTCCTTTCATCTCGGCACACAAGAACGTAAATGTGACGCAAGAGTGCTACGATCACGAATACGATCCTCAGCCCTTCCCTGACCCAGCTTACCGCACGCAGGTCGGATTTCGCCGGGCCAGCAAACCTGTAGTTTGTACAAAACTAAGGACGAAGGACTGAAAGCATGATCTCTCCATCTCGACCATTTTTCCTACGCTTCTTCTTCTCGACGTTGACACCTCTTCCTCTTGACGCGCGGCAGATACTTGAAGACTCAGGGACGTAGCTTTGTTTCCTGGACGGTTGTAGACCACGTTGCAGATGATCTTGGACGATGGACCGCGTAGTTTCTCGATGTTCTACTTACGCATCACGACGATTCAGATCCTTCTGAGCTTTACAGTGATGAACGTGAGCGGTCCGATCCTCTAAACGATGACGTTGACAGACTCACTTCTAGTACGTTGCAAGCGAGGTCCTTAGAAGAAGCGATCCATAATCTCACGAGCAGCGCGTGTGATCTCGAGCAGGACGGAGATGAAGTTGTGCTAGTGCCCGTTGCAGATGTTGACGATCGATCACGACGACGGTGAAAGCACGATCTAAATTTTCCATTTGATGATCGAGGGCGTGCGGACGGTTTTGACGGAGATTTTGGCACGTATGATCTTTGTCCTCGTCTTCAATGAAGCAAAGACACGAGGCACGAAGTGCAACGAGGTGGACGTCACGTCATTTATTATTCCGGGTCCTCCTGGAAGCGAAAGCGAGCGGCCATCTTGGTCGTGTTGTTTTGGTGGTTTTCGAACCTGCCACAGGCTGCACCAAGCAAGCCTAGGTTGTGGACGAGGCATGCCGAAGATCAAGATCCAGTAAGAAGTCGACGAGAAGACGAAAACACTTATACTTCTGCATAGACCGAGTGTTCCTGTTGCGTGTTGCCTCTTCTCTCTCTACAACTACTTCTAACACCACTGAAGCGCAATTTCTATTCTCTAGCGTTCTTGCAGCTAAGTACATCATGCAAACGTGGAAAACGTAGATGAATGCACATGATGAGGATCGACAAGTAGAAAATATCTCTCACTCAAGCGGGGGGGACCTGTTGAGGGGGTTGTGATGAGCCGAGCGTAAATCTGATAAAGCGTCTTGATGATATGTGTGAAAAAACATCTTCGAGTGAGTTGTACTACAGGTGGAGCGTCAATAGCACGGCATCGATAGCTACGCCCTTCTAAAACCGATGCCCGCGTTGGTTACCAGATCAGGTTCATTCGTGCACGGTATCACAGCCACGCTCTCATCTTGCTGTTGTACGATTGGTCTTAGTACGATGACGATCACTTGCACGATAGAAATGATTCTCTGTATCAAAGCGACGTCGTGTTGTGAACGTTGTACCGATCACTTTTCATCTGGACCGAAAATGCAACTTTCTTTCTTGCTTTCTCGCACGAAAAGCAGCACGCGCCGCCTGATGGTGAGCAGTGTCAAGATCGATCGGCGACGGCGCATCTTCCTACTTATTGTTCCTGCTTCATCTGCCAATCCGAACGGCAGAAAAGCGGCAAACATCAGAGAGGTAGTATGTATGTAGTATTCCTATTCTAAATCTAACTGCGGCTACTAACCATTCTAAATCTAACTGCGGGTACCGGAGCTACGCTAGGGCTAGTGCTACCCTACTGCTACTTCATCTTTTACGCACAGCTCGGAGAACTACTACCGGGGGTCTGCTTTAGTTACGGGGGGGGGGGGCTAGTTTGAAGCTAAGCTACGACGTAGAAGAGAGGGGGCAACATCGTGAGAGTCTAAACAGCAGCGAGCAGCACATAAAAAATACCATAATCCCGCTTGACGTGTCGGCTCATGGCGGACCGCGCGACGAAGATTTGTTCTTCCAAAATTCCCCTCGCCTCGTCCAGCGCCACCTTCCGGTCCCCGTTTTTCCGTTGCAGGTACAGGACCTCGTCTTTTTTCAACTTCGTGTCGAACTCTTGCTTTTCTAACTCCTTCTGCAGCTGCTTCAGCTGTGTCTGCTTTTCTTTCAAGGACTGATCCAGCTCCTTCTTGGACTCTTTGAACTTCTGCTTCCAAGAAAGGCCGGTTTGCTCGAAGGTTTCTTTTTCCTTCGCGAGCTCGGATTTTAATTCTTCGTTGCTTTTTTCCAATTTTTCGACGTGTTCCTGGATCCACGTTCTCTTCTCCTGCCGCAATTCCGCCATCTCTTTCTCCTCAAACCTCTTCTCCTTCTCGCCCCGCTCTGTTTCCACCCGGTGGATTTCGTTCGCCAGCGCTTGCGTCTCCAGCACCAGATTCTGAATTTGCTTCTCGTGCGTGTAGCCGTTCCGCGCGACCTTTTGGCAGTCGTTCAGAATCCGCTCCCGCAGCATCAGCCGGTCCTCCAGAATGGCGCGGCTTTCCATCACGGACTCCTTCCGCTTCACGAGGTCGGTTTCGCGGTACTTCACGATCTTTTCCCATTCCTTGATGGACCTCATATCAACGAGAAAAAATAAGCTAGCAGGGTAGCAGCTATAATGCGAAAACAAATTTAACAACAGGCAAAAAAAAGGGGTCGTGGGCGGGCCCATATTAGGATGGCTTTTCGGCTATGCAAAGCAGGGTTTTCCGTCTCCTTTTATTCGTGTACCTATTTTATCTGCAGCACAAAGCACGTGACCTCCTCTTGCTAGGCTTTTTCTCTGAGATACCTCTCGGTCAGGGAAAATTCGGTGAAGGAATTGGAATTGCTCTTCGAAGAGTTCTTGTGATTATTCGCTCTATTACTGCTTCGATAGTCGTAGTTCATCTGGTGACTCAACATTCGGGGGACGGTTGGATCAGACGCGTCAGCAATGTCGTCGATGATGTCGAACGCTGCTCCTGGGCCGACGTTAATGTTGTTGTAATCATGATCACCAGCACCAGCGCCAGCTCCTCCCCCATAGTTGTACACGCCGAAGTTGTTGTCCTGGGGACTGTTGTTTCTCCTGCCGCTTGTCTTCAGCCCACCCGCCGGCGCCAGCACACTGCTGCCGGGTAAGAGCATCTGCGGAATAGCGAGTCCGAAGTTTTGGTTGGGGTTGAAATTGCTGCTGTTGCTGCGAGACCGGTTATTTCCATGCGAGATCTGGTGACTTTTCGGATTATCAGCTTGTTTACTCTCTTTTTTCTCCATCGGCGGGTAAACGTCCTCAAAGTTATTGTTTGCGTCGCTATTCATCGCACCTGTCGCGCCAACCGGTTCCACCACCCCGCCACCCGGCGAGCACGCGATGTGTTGGTAGCTATTTTTGCTCGCTTGTTCGCGAGACCGGCCACGCTGGACGTGGTTGCAGCTCTGCGGCACAAAGTCACTCGAAGTTACTGTTTGTGGCAGTGGGAGATGTTGTTGCAGCTCATTTGGAGAACGCCCGGAGTGTGAAGATGGCACTACACGTGGATGCTGTTGTACCCGCGCGGCCTGTGGTTCTTCTACTGCCACGTGGTGCTGCTCCTGCTGTATTTGATACGCTCTTTGCATCTTGTTTCCGTGAACAACATGATCCGTCGGCTGCTGCAGAACTTCCCTGGATTGTGCCCGCGAAGCGATCCAGAGCTGCTCGTAGGTGGACGTGGACGGGGACCGCGCCGACGTGCTGTTTTCGTGAGCGGGAAAGCTGTGGAACGGCTGGTTTCGCGGCCGGGGCCGCGCGTTCACCGGATTGGACTTGCTCTTCTGGTAGAAATAGAATTCCCCCGCGGATTGGGACTGCGAGAAGTTTTCTTGTTCTGGAGAAGCAGCCTTGTTTCCGTGGTACTCTTGCGGAAGTCCTGGCTTAGTACTCACACTTGATGACGGTACGGGAAAGACCGGCTGCAGACCGGTGGGTGACGCTTTGGCGCTCATCGCGTTGCGGGTGGTAGGCCTCAGGTACGTTTGCGAAGTGGAGGTGCCAACTAATGCTCCTCCCGCACCGAGGATCGCCAAGTTTGCGCTGCTGCTACACGCCGGACCGGTGCCCACGATGACCTCCGAGTGGGACTTCGAGATCGGGTCGTTAGAGTGACGCCGGACATTTGGATCGAAGGAGGTGTTGGAACCCCGTCGCTCAAAGGGAGACGCGATAAACTTCGAGGGAATCGGAACTAGACCAGGAGGGGCGATGATGGCTGCGTTGTTTGAGGTTTCAAAATCTTTTTTTTTTTCATGCAAGAACGTCGGTCAAATTGCTGCTCACAGTCAGAGTCAATCGTGGTGCACTTCGACTTTTTTCTGATCTAGATTCACATCATTGACACGAGTTGCGTCGATGAAAAGATCATAAATGTCGTTGAATCAAATTCGTACTTCCCAACGGTGGCGGCTTGAACCCCGGCAGCATGGAAGGCGAGGGAGCACGACTGCTAGCCCGCGAGTGCCCGCTGGCGCGGGGCGCTGTGGTCTGATACGGGTAGGTCGGCATGGCGTTTTGGGCGTGCGCAGTTGGTTCTACGTACAGACTAGTTCTTATGAGCTGGCAGTCGATACACGAAAAACGTACAGGCCTAGACGGACTTGGCGTGAGGGCTATCCGGCTTCACTAGCGTGGTTCCGCTTTGTTTTTACTACAATATTGAATATTCTCCTTTCTACGTGTTTGATCTCGACAAAATTAAACATAAAATATCGTGGTGGAACAGCGATGGCGCTCGTCCTATCGCAAAAGACGAAACGAACGAAGACGAGTACCAATGGACTGCGCCACAACTTCTACTTCTCCTCAACAAAATCTACGTGGCGATCGGTTCTTCTCTCAAGCGCTGAGCTCTGCGCACCGAGGCTGGACTTAGACGCGCGACACAAAACGACGACGCTAGTCAATTCAATTGCTCTTCGTCAAAAGAAAAAACACTGGGACTGAGGTCTCAAAATGTGAATTCCGCAACATCATCCACTTGCGCAGTACTGCCGCCTTGTTCCTTCGCTCCTTGGACCTGCAACAAGAAGAAGAGACGGGGTTTTTCCCCAAATCGGGGCATCACCATCCCGAGTACTGACAAGAACTATTGGCATCTCACTCGGTGGACAATTCGAGGCTGGTGGCCGCATGAGCGACTCCAACATCTTCTGCGATGTGAGTGGACCCGGCTCCACATAAAGCGCTGCGCGCCGACACCCGGCAGACGGAATAGAGCCAGCCGCGCGCGCGCGCACGACAAGCTGCCGGGCTAGGACACCAACGAAGCACAGCAAAATCGTAGCACAGGGACCCCACCGAATTCATTTGGGAACTTCTCCGGGCCGGGCCCCCATTTATTAGAAGGCCGGGGCGGCAACGCGACAGGGGCAAGCCGGGCCGAAAACACCAAGGGGCCGCGGGCGCGCGGCTACAATGCCCGCGCCTGGCATATGCGGCGCGCGCAGGCTTCCATCCCCGCGGGTGGGGGCGGAGCCTGCCGCAGTCGGCCGGCGGCGCGCCCGGTGAACCTTGCTCGCCAAAAGTGAGAGGCTCTCTTTTTCGCGGCAGCGGGGTGGTTCTCTCCGCGTTTCGCCACTGCCCCGCCGGCCCCCGGGCGACTTCGTCAACACGGTAGGTGTCGCGCCGCTCTGCCCACACTGTGCACGGCTGCCGGCATGGGGGCAGACGGGACGAGTCGGCGCCGGGTCCTGGCCCCACAATCGCTCGAGTGCGGCAGGAGCGGGAATCTGCGCGCACGCCCATCCCGCTAGCGACATCAACACCACCCAAATTCCGGCAGCACTCACGGCATGGGCCACAAAAAAATCATGCTTCTCCTTGTGGGACCGGAGCTCGTCTACAAAGAAACCTATAACTGTAAACATAAAAATAAAATTTCCACCAGATGAATAAAATATCGGGCGTGGCTTGCGTCGCATGTCAATGGTTTGGTCAATGGTTTGGTCAATGGTTTGGATCTGGGCCACATCATGGCTCGATCTCGGAGCTGCTCTTGTCTCTGTCGGTCCCTCATTGCTTTCGAACCTAACCTCTGTTGGTGCTATCTCATCTCTACTTCTCATCTTATCTGCAAACTCTCATCCAAACTTCCAATGTCTCTCATCTTCAAACTCTCATCCACCCCGATTATGCGTCTTATCAATCTTCAAATTTTCCGTGAAGAATGAGCCAACAAACTCGATCTGTTTGTACTCCTGAAAACTACCCTGGGGACAGGGACATGCAAATAGCAAGTCCGTCCAGCCCGCTGCCGGTGCCGCCAAAAGACGATATGGCGCCTTCTTCATCAACTTTGTAAGTAAACCGGAGCCGCGGTGCTCTTTCATATTTTTGTTATATGCTCCAATGTACATTGAATCAAAAATCCTGGTTCGCCAAGCTTGAGCTGAACCCAGAGGTGTATGAATTTTAGTCGTTTCTGCCGAAAGGTTGTTTTCCCCATTTGAAAAAATGATTTCGTCATGTAGTAGAGATGAAGCGCTGTTCCAATAAGTTGAAGATGCTGGTATCAAAGCAATGCAGGCACTTTCCTTGACAATTTGCCGAAGAAAAGCAAACCAAAACAACACTGATGAGCGCAGAAGTTTTGGTTTTCAAGATGATAGATTTTCGTGTACAGTTGGTGTTAATTTGTAGATGTTCACGGTGAACACTGGTGCCGATTATCAATTTCAACCGCTAGTGCGAAGTTCACGAAAAAACTACATGTATGCGCATGATGTAGATCGAACTCGTGTACTTGTGTATACGGAAACAAGCGCCACAATAGATAGAGATACTGCTCAAGAAACATCACAAAAACAAAGTGTACGGAGTCGTAGGTGCAGCACTAGCAGGAGCACAAAGCATAGTGTTCGCAAAAATCTCACAGCGAATGCACATCCAGCAAGAAGCGAACCAAGTAATTCTGCACGCAATCAATTTTCGTCAGCTGCGTTCCCGTTCCTGCAACTGTTCTATTATCTATCACAATCGGCGCAGCGCGGACTTACTTTTCTTTGCTGCCATTTGCATACCTCCCAGTTTCGAAGAACCGTGTGTCCCTGTGCCACCTCCGCCGAGAGCGCTGGTGGTTGCGCCGCTATTTGTAGTTGCTTTCGCGGCGCACGCTGGATCTCCGCTGGCGAGATCCTTGGCGTTCTTGATCACAACCTGTCTGCTTTCGCAAGAAGCTCCTGTCTTTGTCGTCGTCCCATTTGGTGCTGCACCCGACGCAGAGCAAGTCACTTTTGCGTTCGCCACACCTGTTCCCCGGCGCTGCTGACTGTTTTCCTTATCAGAGCCCGCTCCGGGCTGCATTCTTGTCCTCGCGTGCACGTTTACCATCATTTTTGCGTGCGCGCAGAACTCCTGGTAATCTTCCATGAACAGCCGGGCCGCCTCCGGGTTCAATGCCGACTCCGGAAACGGAATGATCAGGAGACAGCGAATCACGCGAAAAATGTGGGCGAGCGACCTGGTTGTGATTTTCATCTTTGATAGCCCTACGCATATTGAAGAGGAGTTGTCACAAACGCGAAATAACTGTCGTTAATAAGCTTGATAGAAGTGAAGACTTTTGTTCATGCCACACAGACACACACACGACATCGAAGCCTGTTTTGAAAAAAAAGTTTCGCCACGCGGCAATGGCAAAGATGGAAATCAAAGTACCATTTCGCCGGGTCCCAGTCCTTTTGCAGCGCATTCACGCACACGTCGCCGTTCGTGCTGTTGATGTTGGGGTGGAAGATTTTGGTGAGAAAAAACGCCTTGGGTGGCGACGAGGGGAAATTCGTTGCGGGGATTTGCAGCAAGACCTTGAAGCACCCTCCGAAAAACGCGGTCTGTTCCGGCCCGGAAATAACTGCGGAAATGGAAAAACCATCGCTGAGCACTTCCACGTTGGAGATACCTTCGTGTTGGTTGGGGATTTTTGTAACAAAAAGAAAAAGTTGCATAATCATAAGCATGATGTAAAGCTGGACATGTTTGATTGATGTTGTCTTTGTTCTACTTAGTAAGACTAAGACCTGGCGGTGGCGCCGGAGTGTGCTCGTCATTAAATAAGTTGAAAATCATACCAGCGTCTTCTTTGTCAAACTCGGCGTTTGCCAGTGCTGCCTGCCGTGCGAGCGCACATAACAACTTCGGGTTCACAACCGCATAGTCAGACATGGTTTTTGAATTTGGATTAGAAATTGTCGGAGTGGAAAAAGGAATTTGTGATGGTGCACAGAGAAAAAATACGAAATTCCGCGCGTGAGTAAATACACCCCCTACATCTAACCGTGCCAAATGATCTGCAAAAAAGTGTGTCGCAGGGACTTGTTGTTACTCCGGAAGCTCCTCTTAAAACAAAAACCCACAATGCAGACCAATTCTGCGGCCTGATACAACTCCAATTCCTATGGGTATGGATTAGAGTCAAAGATTTTCGTACAGAATCTTATTTCTCAATCTAATTCAGTTTCAGACGTGTTCAGAAAAAAATTGCAGAACAGTCACCCCCCAGGTCTTGATTTTTTATTCGTTCGACTTTATCACTTTATTTCAGTCAAAAGTGACTACGACGAGATACCACCGGAGGAGCTTCTTTCAGCTCTCCTTACAAACGAAAAGGAAAAGAAACCCGATGTAGTCATATCATGAAGAAGGTATTTACGAAGTTGGAGTTGCAACTCCTGAAGACCTTGGATGAGCGCACAAGACGAGCCAGATGGCCCAGGAACAGCAGATGAATCGAAGGCGCCGATTAAAAGACAAAGTTTTTGCTCTTACGGTAAATTTGTTTCTATTCCACCTCCAATTTCATCCACGCGTACAAAACACTTGCATGTATACTGCCACACTCCCTTCTACAGCGAAAAAAATCGGAACCAATGAGCGTTATCTGCCGTGCACTTAGTAGCGCCATCTGTGATTTCCACCCGCAAAACAAAGAGCCCATGCTGCTGTTGAGATGAATCCTCTCGGAGGTAAAAATGCAATTCTATACACATCCTGAGCATGGTCGTTTGTCCTCGTCACTCCGCTCCGCGTATTTTCAATTTCTGCAGTTCTCGGTCCGCAACCGTTTCGACCGGCGACAGACCAGCGGACGATAGTGCATGTCGCTGCTGGTGGTGCCCATAGACCTGTGGGTAGGTCAATGTTGAACCAGCACCAGCAGAGCCGCTGGTGTTATTGGCGTTTAACATCGCGCCACTGCTCGCAGGGCTGCTGACCCTCGACAGACCTTCTTCCTCCTCGCGTAGCAACAGCTCTGTGACTGCCGCGATATCGGGCACATACCACTGGTTGACCAGGAACCCGGCGCAGCAAACCAGTGCCTGGATGCTCATCAGCGTTTGGTTGGCAACGTGACTGGGCAGGGAATTGGACACGATGGGAAAGAGAAAGGCGCCCACCGCCGCGCCGGCCTTCCCCAGCCCGGCGGAGATGCCGTGCATCGTGGACTGCACGGACTTGTCGAAAACCACCGTCGGCAAAATGTACGTCGCCAGGATGCAACCGAAGCCCAGCGTGAACTGCAACAGGCAGTACAGGAAGAACAGCGACTCTGACGGCAGCTCGTAGGATTTCCCCACGGCTAAAAGGCCGAACACCAGGCCCATGAGCAGGAACCCGTGCGCGTTCAGCTGTTTCACGTCGACGTAATTCTGAAGGTAGTAGATCCCCGCAATTGTGCCGGGGATTTGGAAACACGCGGACACCAGAGCCTGCAGGCAGTTGGACTGCAGTGATTTCTGCACGAAAATCTGCTGCAAAATGAAGGGAGAAAAGATCTGCGTGCCGTAGTAGGCGACGTCGAACAGGAACCACGTGCCGCCGGTACCAAGCAGCGTCTCCTTGTTATACGGCGTAAACATTTGCTGCAGAGGCGCGCCGCCGGGGGCGGACATCGTGTTTCTCCTACTTGCAGCTCCGTTATGTAATGAAGAGGAAGAGCTAGCACTTCCTCCTGCTGATGTTGGTCCTCCACCTCCACCTCCAGCGTTAATCATTATACTTGCAGACGATGCGCTTGTGCTCGAAGACGTTTCGGTTCTAGTGCCGAGTCCAGAATTATTCGTTGAAACTTCAAAAGGATCAACATCCTGATCGAGGTCGGCACGGAGCTCTATCTCCGGGAGCGTCGCCTCCGAGGCGGAGTTGTTCGCGCTAGAGGTGCTTGCCGCCGTGGTACTCGCGCTGTTGCTGCGAAGCCGGTAGGTGTTCTCAAGACCAGGTTGGTAGCCAGTCCGATAGGGGTCTTGCTGCGACAGCGAGTAAGGGTATGCACGGGAAAAGCAAAGCAATATCGTTTTTGTTTATGAAAAAGATTAAGATTGCCTTTTCAATGGAAGGCGTTCAGTAGTCGGTGCGACGACCGCATCCAAGTTAAAAACAAGAAACAGTAACGAGCGAATTCACTGGATTTCAGCTCCAGGATAAGGTAAGTACGAAATCGAAAGAGCGCTCGCGTTGGTGCAACACATGGAAAGATCATCGGAGAAAAAAAATTCATTTACCCAAGCTCCACATCTCCGTTTGATATTGCTTTTGCTCAGCATAGTTCCTCCTCCCTGACTTTTTCGACGTTCCACATAAACACCAAGGCCAGCGGCACGATTCCCAGCGCGACGAGGCAGCGAAATTGAAAACCGGTGTTGGTCGACACGGCAAAGAGGCACAAGCCGACGAGGTAGGGAGCACAGTTGCCGGGCTGCTGCCAGAAAAAATTCCACCCGACCTTGCTCGCCTGGTCCGCGCTTGCGGATGAAGGTGAGGAAGAAGAGCTGAAAGTCATGTGGAAGTGCACGTTTTATATACCATCTCTTGAATGTAGTTCTAGTTGCAAACACTTATTTCAAAGCTGAAGCACGACTCGTGCTTCATCGAGGACCATAAAATGTTTATATGTAGATGACAAACACATAAAGCTCAAAACTCGAACAAATATGAAGCTAAAAACTATCCTGTGGTCTTCGCGTCGCGGTCGCACCTGACAACTTTATTTCCTGTGTCCATATACGTATATTGGTACCTCGCGGCCGCTTTCCTGGCTTCAAGCGCGGCCTGTTTTGCGCTCAAGGGGTACAGGCCGCCAACCCCGATGCCCAGCACAAAACGGAAGAGAATGAAAATCTCGTAAATCCACTCCCCGGTCGTGAAGAACGCCACGCCAGCCTGTAGTAACAAATTGAAGAAAATCAGCATCACTATAAGGAGGTCGGTGTTGTGCTCCGTTCCCGACGATGAGAAAGATGAGGGGGTCCTGGCTCATCATGTCATCTGGGCGCAGCATCAAAAACTACTTCGAGCACCCGGCAAACGGCTCCTGCATCAAGTTGTATCTACAAAAGAACCTACCTGTCCAAAAATGCTAATTCCGGTGGTGCAGACGATGGCTTTCGGGACGCCAAGCAAATCTCCCAGATAGCCCATGCTGAGCATCCCGACCACGTTGCCGACGAAAATCATCGCCAAAGTCAGCGTTTTCTCCGTTTTGGTAAGCACCGGGAAGTCGGGCGGATTCTCGCTGTCGGCGATCACATCCGAATGGGTTTGCATAATAGCAATCGCCAAAGTCGCGTCATCCCACGCAAATGTGGTATCGCACAGGAGCCTTGAAGATGTCGTCGCTCTCATCAGCAAAGATCATGAAAAACAGCTGTAGTTATACTTCTGGGTACTTTCAGCTTGATGCGCAGATAGTTCAACTTTTTTGTGAAGAAGAAGAAGCGTTTTCTTCAACATCATACATTCATAAATCGTTCTATGATCGGACATTCTCACATCCACATCGACCGTGGCGAAGGCGATAGTACTTTATTTGCGTTGCATACGCGCAGCCCAGGTTGTACTGAATGGAGAAGTTCGACAGCTTTGACGACCACTTATCGCGGAATTGCTTCGAACCGAGCAAGAGCCCTCCCATGTTGAAAATGCCACCAGGACGAGGACCTGCACCTGAAGCCGACGTAGAGGCTGCTCCTGCTCTAGTACAAGTGCCACTTTTTGACAGCTGAAATTCGTCGAAGTTCGAGGAGTAATTTGAGGCCGCGGAGGTGGCTAAAAAATGACTTTTATTCGCGGCCGTAGTCATATGTTGCTGAGCAAAAGACTTCTCCTTGCCGACAAGCGTTTCCTGAGCCTGCTCGTCTTCGTTCAGAATGATACTATCAACTTCGACCTGATCCTCAAAAGTTCCAGCCTTAATGTTGTTCGGCAAGGGGTTCATAGCCGCGCCGCTCGGGCTCCGGAACATTCCAGGTCTTGACGTTGTAATTTACAACTCGTTCTGGGCGACAATTTTCACGGAGGATGAGAGCAAGTCGTGTGCCGGTTACAAGATTTTTCGCCTACTGCGATGGTCTCATCGTCCTTCCGCCTTTTTTCCATGATCTTGATTACGTCGATGGTCATACCTCGTTTCTTCGCAAGAGCAAAACGAAGACCGAGCATAGGACGAAGGCAAACTTGATCAAACACCAGCACTGAAAAAAGGAAAATGACTTTTTCCTTCACAACAACACGACAATACGGAGTTGACTTACATTCTTCTCCTTGACACGAATACGAAAAATTTCGATGGCCTAGTACATACGAATCCAACAGGAGCATATAGATCACCAGGCATAGACAAGATTTATCACACTATGCAATATGGGCGCTGCAAGCACCTCTAAATTTCCCCCAGCTCTAACGTACGCGATCCCTTGGGGTGGCCTGTGTGCCGCCACATAGACAAGATTGATTACGAGGCACAGCTCATACTAGGTGTGTGGGAAGAGGACGGAGAAACTACAGAATCACATGGAGAAGAAGAACAGCAACACCAGAGACAGACCGACAATTTGAATTACTATTTCACGAAAGGGCAATACAGATACACCAAAAGCATCTGATTCTGAAAAAATCTTCTTCCAGTGAGCCCCTGGTACTGTACATGAACTTTTTCTGGTGCAACATTTTCTCGTTCCGTTTGTTGCTCATGCTGGTGCAACATTTTATTTTGTTTTGTTCGTAGCCTGGGCGAAGAGAAATCCATACTTACTTTTCTAGTCAGACCAATCTGCTCAAGTATCGATTGGTTTCTACATCTAGTATTTTTTTCCCTACTCGTTCCATTCCGGAATGAAGGTGTTTTTGACATGCTTCCAGTCCGTCATTTGCGTTCCCAGCTGGTAGTTTGCGATCCGCTCTGTTGTCCAAGTTGTGTAGGTCACCTCAGGCGGCTTATGCGTTGCAAATAAAGCATCGCACTGGTTTAAGTAAAGCGTATGACATTTTTTTTCAACAAGAAAGTTGGAATTTCAATTTGTATCACAGATTCAGAAACAAATAGGAAGCCTGATTTGTCACATGATGCACATGCATGATTGCGACTACAAGAACGAGTGCGATGCTTTTGCAGTGGATACGGCTGCATCCACCACAACTTCGTGTGGTTTCCAAGCTCGAATCGGAGCTGCTCCGAGGGGATCGCGCCCACGTGCCCGAACGCGTTGGTAGGCTGAAAACACTGGGGGTCGGGGGAAACCGAGTCCCAGAACAGGCCGCAGTCCGGAAGATTCTGCCACAGGGCGTAGTTATCCACAGTAAATTTATTCCCATACAGACACGTACAAATACGGTCTCTGCATGACAAAACTTAGCTTCGAGCCTAGTTTAGCATGTTGACAAGTGTTACACTCCAAATTGGCGAAATTTGTGTATGCATCTTGTACATGTACCTGTACGGGAATAAATTTGTATTGCATAGTAGTACCAGCGGTTCACGAGGGAGCCAATGCTGCGGGCGCCGCCCTTACTTGTGACACCTGTCGTACCCCAGGAAGAGATGATCCTTTCGAAACACACCATGCCCGGAAGTGCAAACGCCATTGCGATGGTCAGTATCTCCGCAGTGAAGCACAGGCAGGGCAGCCAATACGACCAGGAACCTTCCTTAATCAAGGCCGTCTTCTTCAGGTCCACTTGGACGACGACCGAAGAACCAGAGGCATGATCGTCTTCGTGGTCCCGAGCCTCGCCCTCCTGCTCATTCCCCGCTAGGAGGGTCGAGGAATTATGCCGCCGGTGAGAGACCTGATTTTTCACCCGCTTGATGATTCCGCCGCGCGGTAGCAGGACCACAGTCGATCTTGTACTTTTAGCTGAAAGTCGGGGTTTGATGATCTCGCTTGGTGTCCTTTCGCTGGCGCGGAGCTCCCGCGGGTCTGCCTCGTCCTCCGGGTCGAACATTTCTAGTATCGCGCGCTGCCCCTCCAAAGTTTGACTTTTCGCAGCACCAAAATGGGTCTGGCACTCGATCACGATGTTAAGCAACGCAAAGACGGCCCCTGTGACAAGAGCCCCATGTACGTACAGCACGCGCAAAAATGTAGAAAACGCCCAGCGCTCGCGCAGCTGGTACTCGAGGTCAGGGCACACGGTACGAACGTCGCCGTTTTGCGCAAGGACCCGGCGCTGCACGTAATCAGACCAGTCCTGCTCGTCAGCAAAAGGCTCCCTGCTCCGGGGGTCAAAGAGTCCGCTCAGATACCCGATGCTTATTCCCTCCATACGCAGCTGGTACCATTCGAAGCAGAGCATGGTAACCATGCCGAGCGGCGCATACACTGCGTGGATCGTCTGCGAAAGCCACAGGCCGTGGCGCAGGTTATTTCTGGTCTGCCCGCCCTCCCTCACTGCCTCCTCGTGGGTCATGGCCGTCTGTGACAGCGCAGAACTATGCGCATCGGTCGATTTACTCCGCGCCCTGACCCCGATCAGCTTTCTATTGACTTCGGACCCCAGAGTCCTGGTCTCGGTCTTGCTGAACAGCAGCCGTTCCTCCGCGTTGTCCATTGCAGGAACGCGAGCGCTTCGCTCGTCCCCGCCGCCCTCATCTCCCACTTCTAGTACTTTCGCTGCGTTCCTTCCGAGTGTTATCCAGACAGAGCCAACACCCAAGCGGCCCGTTGGATCGAGCCTGAAGGGGCTGGGCGAAGCAGGCCGGGCCTAGCTTCCGTAGCGGGGAACGGCCCACTCCACCACCAACACGTCTGTCCGGGCGGACCGGCACGACGTGAGCGGCCACTTGGGTGGGAGGGAGGGGGAAAAAAAAATGAATCCTTCACAGCGAAAACCAACTACGCAAACGGCAGGAGCAGTGTATGTGAGGACCCGAAGAAGGAAATCCCTCTCATAGAAGGGAGCCACTCTACTCGCACGCGTCCTGTAAGCAATCTCGAACAACCCGCACGACAGGTCCTACGCCCTCCCCCTCGACGACCTGGCGATACCTACAATCCTCTCATCATGGCGAGTTCCGGCGCGGCCGCGTGCCACAATAACAACCTCTGAGGATCCGCCAAGCAATGGACAAGAAGAAACTGTGGCCCCCAAGACCAAAATCCTGAAAGAGACGCATCATGTCGCACACTGCCATTTGAACGGGCGCCGCCCACCAAACCTAAATGACGGTGAAAGAAGCCGCGGGAACCCAGCCCGTGATCGGTAGCGGAAGCAAGAAAATTCCCTGTCCGGCTAGCAAACTGCAATCACCCCGGCCATACATCATGCCCCCCACGTCCCGGTGACTGGGGTATACCGTATGTAAAAGACAAGCGACCCATCGCTCACAGCCGAGAAAAGATACGGCATAGCAACCTCCCACACCGAGCGAGCAGACCGCCTCTGCGCATGAACTGACCACACCGCACACGAGCTAGAAACTGACAAACAAGACCCGCGCGCCCGAGCTAGAAACTGACAAACAAGACTTAGCTGGACATTTTGTGAACCTCTTCGCTATTGATTTCTGAATAGACTTACAGGAGAGCTCAGAGAAACCAGAGAGCAATACCAGTAGAAGTTGAGAAACCAAAAAAGGATGGACAACATTTAACCTTCCAGGAACGACGCTAGTCATGAAAGCTGGAGCCCGAGTACGAATCAGGACGAAGGACCGAAAAGGACCGAAAAAAACCCGCACGAAAAAAGTCAATTTTGCCATGTGACGC
Source organism: Amoebophrya sp. A120 (assembly GCA_905178155.1). Classification (NCBI taxonomy): domain Eukaryota; class Dinophyceae; order Syndiniales; family Amoebophryaceae; genus Amoebophrya; species Amoebophrya sp. A120. The sequence continues at coordinate 1,936,908 of CAJINV010000013.1, read as the reverse complement.
ACCAAAATTTTTGACCTGGCCACAGGCAGCACAGCCGAAACTTAAGAAAGATTTGCAGTGCTGTCATTGTCGCGGTACAACCGACAAGCAAAATCTGCAGGGACCGAGGGCAAAAAAGTAAGCATTCTTATGCGAATGAAGTTAATGCAAACACAGACCACAGGCACAGATGATCTTAGATGACCAGACTCATGCATGAAAATTTAGGGCGGGAATTTCAGAAATTTAGGGTGCTGCCAGTGTCTGACTTTCGAGCAAGAACTACCACCAACCGAGCCGGGCACCAAAAATCACGATAGAGCGATCCCTTCAGGAGTCCATATGAGTCAAAAAAAGGGTCAGACGACATGAAAAAAAAACAAACCAGGAAGAACTTGACGACGGACACAAACCTGTATACGCACCACAGAACCAGCAGTAAGTAACAGAATCGGGGACGAACAACGCCTATAGGTAAAGAGACTAACACTGTATGACACTAAGACGAACACTGCCCTGACGGATATTTCACTTACCACCATGTGAGATCTTCAGACTGATACGGGAAGAAGAAACACCACAGGTCAGAACAAAACCGCGTACCGACTTGGCAAAGGACATGGCGCTTGTTATTGCTGGTACAAAACTGTGAGTTATAACCAACTAGACGAAGGACGGGGAAAGTGCCCTTTTAACCAACCATAGCAATAACAACTAAATTTATGTTTGTGACTGTAAAAATCACTGGTAGATGTGGGGCTCTACCCATAAATTTGTCCCTTTCCGGGGCCCTGCGCGGACAGGTCAGAAAGGCGCACTCCTTGGTAACCCGGCTGTGCCCCCGGGGGGAGCGCTTCGCTCGTCCCCGCCGCCCTCATCTCCCACTTCTATTAGAGCCAAAACGGTGGATAGCGCGAGACGATTCCAGAACTTGCTGCGGACTTGCGCAAAACTTGCGCGCATACGACTTTTTCAGCAGCAGGCGGCAGGCGCCACAAGCATCTGTAGAATCCCGGCGCCGCCCTCCGGGGCGTTTTTTTTCGTGGGTGGCCCGGCCGGGTGGCGCTAGCCTGTCCCCCCGCGCCCGTTCGGGGGCGAATGCGCACGGCGCCGCTGGCTGGAAGCCCGGCGGCGCCAACACAGCAAAAAAGACGCACTGGGCTGGCAGAAGCGTGGCGGCCGTGCCCTGCCGCCATTCTTGCCACAGCCGCCATCACACGCTGGCCCAGGCCCCGGCACCTCATTGGCCAGAAATACAGGCCGCCATACGGTGCGGCCCCAATGTGTCCCGGGTCCATCCTGCATGGTGTGGCACGCCGCACCCGCACAGCCAGCAATAGAGCGGGGGCAACATTATCCACCATGGCCTGGCGGCCGGCAAAAATTGGCATTGCTCGGCTGGCCTCTTCAGAAGAGGCGAAGCCACAGCCGCACCACACGCCCGAAGGAGGCAAGGGGAGGCAACGCCAAGGCCCCTGCCAGGTGAAGCAGGTGCACGCCGGTAGAGACACTAATAAGGCACCGCGAGGTTACCAAGGGAGGGCGCCGGGCACACCTGCCAGCCTGCCGGCTTGGGCGGGGCGAGGCAGACCACGCCCCAAAACCCTGCTGCCCTAGGCTAGCCGTGGAGGGCGCAAGGCCGTGGCCATAGGGGGCTGCCTACCTGGCTGTGCACGCAGAAGCCCCGCTCTGCCAAAGAAACCGCTCGCCCGAAGCCGCGCAGGCATTCTGAGAGCAGAATCGAAAGACAACCATGGCCGGCGCATTTACTCCGAGAACAACGGCCACCCCAGGTGCTGCGCAGCCAGGGAAGGCGACCATTGCTAGGCAGCTTGGGAAGCCTCCGCCAGGAGGTTTGCGCCGCGGGCAACTCGCGCCGGCGCACGAAAACGACCCAAAAAACCAGGCGAATCAGCATGGTATGGGCACGAAAAGCGCTGCTGTTTTCCGGACTTAGGCGTTTTCGGTGGAAGGACTCCCGGAAGTCCGGGTCTTGCAAGTCCTGGCGCGGATGTTTGCCTCCAAGGACTTGCAAAAAACTTGCGCCGGGACTTGCAAAAGACTTGCAAAAAACTTGCAGAAAACTTGCAAATTTGAAGGCTCCGCCCACCATACCGTGGGGCGAACGAGCGGGAGGCGAAAAAAAGGCGTCTCGTTTGCAAGTGTTCTCACAAGTTTTTTGCAAGTCCTTGGAGCAAAACGTCCTCCGCGAAAGTCCGAAAAACTTGCGCGGGCCAAGAAATGTGCCGCAAAGCGGCTAAGTCCGGAAAGTCTCCCATTTTTTCGGGTCTGTAGCATGCGGATTGGCTTGCGTTTTGCCAATTCTTTTGGTGCCTTCACGCAGATTTTGGCCGCGCCTTCTCGCACCTTCATTCCTGCCAACCGAACCTACGCAGGCGGGCGGCCAGAAGCCAAAATCTGGCCGCCTTGGGTCGCCGCGCAGTGCCTGCAATGGCTGCGAGGTCGGCGGGCTCCCGCCTGCCGGAAGCCCCGGCGCCAACGAAATTCTTCTCGCGCGGCAAGCGCTGGCGGGCCAACTTGGCCAATGCGGCGCGCACTCTGCCGTCGGGAATGACATTGATTAGGCAGCGCACTATTGCACAGGGCGCAAAGGCCTCCGCGACAACATCCTGCGCAGGTTCGGGACACATTCTCACCGCATGTCCCTCTGAGGGCATTCCCAATGCACAGCTGATCCCGCAGTCAGACCCACGCAAAGGCAAAGGGTTGTATCTATCAGATGGCGGGGCATTTGTGAAGAGACATGCGCCAGCCGAAGCCAAAAGCTTCGTCGGTCTGTCGAAAGTAAGAAGAATAAGCAAGGGCCAGGGAGGAGAGCCTGTGGCGACCATACCAGCGCGCGAGGCATCGGGACACATCCACGCCTACGCGCGCCCTTGCAAACAGAGGCCGTTCCGAAAGGGGCGGAACAACGGAGAACTGGCGGCCCTGCCAAAGCCAAGAAACCGTGTCAGCAAGGCGCCAAAACAGCGCCGATTGCGGTAGGGCCGGCTGTGTTTTCCGGAGGGCTGAGTCGCAGTGAACGACGCAGCCCTGCAAGCGTTTTCGAAAAGAAAGAACCGCACGAAAATGCGGGCAGTCACAAGTTTTTTTGGAGCGCTTCGCTCGTCCCCGCCGCCCTCATCTCCCACTTCTAGTACATCACTTTTATCGACGGAAGCCTGCTCGTTCTGTGGGCTGCTCCTTGTCATAGAGAACTTCTCACCAGGTTGCTCCACTTGTGAAAAAGTCGCTGACGCGGCGAGGAGTGACTGTGCCTCTTCAGTTTGATTTTGTACCTCTGCAAACGCGGAGGGTGGTACTTCATCTTCTCCGCTATCTTCCACATCCTCCTCCTCCTGCTCGTCAATCTTTTTCCTTTCATAACTCGCCGCTGGGGCCGTATGAGAGTGCACAACTCCCCCTCCCCCTCAGTTATTGAAGTAGATGGCATGAGCTGCAGCAGCAAAAGCAATAGCACAAATGTAGCTTTTGCATGACAAATAACCCAGACATGGATTGCAGTCCCGTGTGAGCGTCCAAAACTTGCCATCCGCAGAGTGCTTAATGAAGGCAAGGAAGAGGTGAAAATGAAAAATTTAAATATAAATTTCAAAATCTAATTCGGTATTTTGCATATAAAAATGAGGGGGAGGGGGAGTTGTGCATTCTCGTAGACCATCGCGGCGAAGCAGAAACAGACGACGGGAAACACCAGCCAGAGGATCCGCAGCGCCACCTCGGTTACGGACTGGGCAGCCGGCAGTATGACAGCGAAACTGTGCGTCACAGTCACATCAGAAGCGTTTTGGTGTGAAAACAAGCGCCTTGCAAAGCGTTTCTGATGTGACGGTGACGCACAGTTTCGTTTTCACAAGCAGGATAACTTGCACATTGTTCGCTGCGGTTCCCTGGTCCGACCAGGGACACCACGGGCGGTGCACTTCCAACGTGTAGCGCGACAGGAGGACGCTAGCGCTGTACATCACCAGTGCCGCGGACCAAATTTTGCCCTCTGGGGTGCCCGTGATCTGCACCACGGAGGACAAAGTCCCGTGCTCGGCAAAGTCCCAGGGCAACAGCACGAAGCGCTGCGACGCGTCCCGCGGGTTGACCACCACCTCGGGAAGAAACACCATGCGGACCGGCAGGATGAGGCCCATCACGATGCACACAATCGCGATGGTGAGAATGACCGAGGACCAGGCAAAGAAGGCGCGCTGCTGCCCCGCGTTCAGGGCCACTAGCCGGGCCAGCATCGCCTCGTTCACGGCGCCGGCGTCCCGGATCTTTTTCCGCATCCCTTCCTCCTCCCGCAAATCCTCGGCACGCTTGTCTTTCAGCTCCTGCAACTCCCCTTCGACTACATTCATTCGCTCCTCAAACCACTCCCGCTGCTGCCGCAACAGGTCCGCAAACGCGGCCGGAGCAGGTGGAGAGGCAGCTGGTGGTGCCGCGGCACCTACAACTAACCCCGTAGCGGAAGACAAGGCAGATGAAGAACTAGAGGAACCAGCAGCAGCAGCTGCAGGAGTCCGCACCGCTCCTACTTCTCGCTGCGCCTCGGGTGCAGAGTCCTCGTCTCGTCGTGCGTAGTCCTGCTCAACATCTCCTGCTTCTTGCACCCCCGCCGCCGCGGCCTGTAGTTCGAGAAGTGCTGATGATGCGCCGCGTCCTACTTTCGAACTTGTCGTGGTGGTGCTTCCCGGAGAAATATTATTTTCCACCCCTTGAGAAGTACTTTTTTCAAAGCGCGCCGGCCTTCCTGCTGCAGATGTCGTTGACTTTCTTGATGCTGGTGCTGGGTCCGTGTGGTCCACCTCGTCGAATGCGACGTTCTCGTGGTTGCTCGCATGCACGAGGTTGTCCCCTTGTTGCAAAAACATCGCTTCGACGCTTGTTTGTGTCGAATGCGAATTCTCGTCGTCCTCGACGTTAGCATAGTGGCTCTCGTCCTCGCCCCCGTAGTTACTATTCATCACGTCGCTGTTCATCCGCCCAAAAACACCGGCACTACTAGTGCTGCCGTCCTCTTGCACGACGACCCGTCTTGCGCCGATCTTCTCGTCTTGTTCGTGCACATCTACCGCGCCATCATTTTCGACCACTGCGGCATTTATTTTGCGGCCCGCCACTACACGTCGATGGCCGCTCGTCGTAGGATGCTCTTTCGTGTTTTTCGCGTCAACTTCTCCGAGGAAAGATGAACTAGCAGTAGCAGCGTGAAGTTGTTGTAGATGACCATAGTTGTGCAATTGCTGTCTTTGTCTTTCCTCAAACGCGGCCAAATTTGTTGTACTTTCATGCTCGGAGGACGTGGAGGTGGAAGCCCGATCGTGCGTGAAAATATGCACCCGGGATGGAGTTGTAGTTCCACTTGCCACGATGTGTTCCTCTTCTCCAACATCTTCACCTGCAAGCGTATGGCCCCCTCGTCGCCCTTGCCAGCTGCTAGACGGACCAAAACCAAAATGAAGACCACCTCGTCCTCCAGTATAATCATTTTCATCAGGCTGCTCCTCTTCTACAAGTCCGACTCCGTTTGATGTCATCTGCACAACAGCTACTTCCCGCGCTATCAAGGTCAAGAGGAAACAGGGAATGAGAAGACGGTGTCGGAGGCTTCGCGCAGAAAGAGATCTCTTCGTAAGATGATGTTGAAGATAAAAAAGCGGCCCCGCTGTCGATAAAGACCTCGACGCGCTCCTCGCCAGCACCATCATCATCTTGTTGTTAAATCCTGTTTCTTCCAATGATATGAAGATCGCCCAGCAAGGCAGACAAGCATTGGAAGTGCTTTACGTTTACTTTAATATATCAAAGGGCGCCACGCACTGGCGCAGCGAGCAGCTCGTGCTCGGGTGGTCTGCGCGACCTGCTACCCCCAAACAAAACTCACTGTCACTACCCAATCCTATTCGTAGCTCCATGTTGATGCAATCTACTTGTACTCTTAGTTTTTCAAAATCATTTTGACGCTTTGAGAAAACATGGAAACTTAGACTTAGCGAAACACTCACAAGAGAGCTGAGTAGAGACGTGACTTCAGAAGGGAGAATCGCTAAGCTGCACAATCCTCCATGACATCAACTAAAGAACGCCCCGAGGTGCCATGTTTTTCTCTTTTCCCTCGTCGAATCGGAACGAGTTTCTTTTTACCCCGACTGAGTGGCGGATGATCACGACAACGTAAGGCAAAAAGACGACCGAAAAGGAGGAAGACTGCACGACCACCCAAGCAGAGCTGCAAGACCCAGAACTAATTTCATGAGTACAACTACCATGCTCTCCACCGAATCACGATGATGTTGTTCTTGACCACCCCACAACGATACAATTTTGTTTGCTCGCCGCGCCTAGAGGACTAGACGGAGCATTCTACTATCCAGCGAATTTCGATCGTTGTGCGGTCATTCCTCAGCGAGCTGATTTTTATTGGGTAAAACTATCAAGCAGGAGTTTGTCAGGATGCACTGTTGGGCTTTTTTAACAACGAAAGTAGTTGAGTTTTGCACGATAGGAGCGTCAAATTTAATATTTTCGTAAAAAACAGTAACAGTCTGCATGCAGAAGGTGGGAGACTTGTTGTACTATAATTGTACTATAATCAGAAAGATTCTATTTCACTTTAGCTCGACGAAACAAATTCAAGAAAAAGTTCTGCAGGTAGAGAGTATAGAAAGTTCATCATCTAGAAACAAAGACGCAATAAAGCAAGGTAGTGGCTTCAGGCGACGCGTGGAGGTTTGTATTTGTTTGTAGCCATGCATACGCATAGTGACATAGACATAGATAGAGATACTAAGTCGTGCTACAAATATTCGCTTTTTTGATTGAGATGAAAGCGCGGCCGTGGAGAGTTGGTTCTTGGAGGTAGAGGAAATGGAATCGGAAGTCATCCAATCTATCAATCTAATTCTTGTTCAGCGTTGGCATCGGCGGTGGCGGCGGAATGCTCCCCCCGTACTTATTTCCGAAGAACTATCCTTCAGAAAAAAGCTAAAAGCATGATCGTGCCTCTGCATTGTGATCATGGTGCAACCGCGATGAATCTAGTTAGTAACAGGAAAAATTTTGTGTCCTCGTGCATGCAATCTCACTGATTCTCATCAAGCGACCGCTATGGGCTCGCACTTGCCGCAGATCTTCTACTTCTTTTACCGTGTCAACAATGGATATATCAATACTATGATATAAAGTCGGTTATGATATTATCATAACCGACTTACTTTCTTGCATACAAATCGAAACTCAACATTTAGTCTGTTGCGTCACAAAGAAGTGGCACTTTGATTTACTATGTTAGCAATTTTCTGTGTGATAATCCCGGACCTGCTGCACCGTTTGGGTTCATGCTCCCGTTCTGCGCATTGAGAAAGTCCATCGCGCGACCGGTGAGTTCCTGACAGCGCTTCTGCTGCGACTTGGTAAGCCGGCCAAATTCCTCTTCTTGGATATGCATCGCAAAAGTACGATTGTAGTCGTTCGTCTTCCCAGTTGTACTTCTGTCGAAGATTGCAATTTCTTACTGACAGCCTGTCACAGGTTCAGACAATACATAACTTTCTTCTGCTCACCTAGCTGACGAGCACCATGCTGAGAGATCATCCACTAGTCTAGTCATATGCTTTTGCGATGCATATTGGAAAAAGTTAGCCAACTTGGCTAACGCCTGGTCTTCTTCTCCGTGCGAGAGATTCGCGAACTCCACACACTGCCACAAAAACGACAGCGAAGTACCCTGGTCCAAGTATGTATCGGAGTGCACAGGTCCCCCTGGTGCCGTGCCTCTGTACATAAAATGCGAAAGTACAACAGCTCCAGGTTTTTGTAAAAATACCTTGCATGTCGAGCTATTTATAGCACGGAACAACCATGCCTAGACTTTTTGTAAAAACGCAGACGCGCTGTTGTCTCGGCATTTCCATTCTTTTGCTGCTTAAAGTCCTTTATCAAGGATCGTCGACGAGGGGGAGTTGTGCACTCGCATAGTTCGCTTTTGGCAACGCGAGCGCGTTGCCTTGGGAGCTGTCCGTTTTCATGTCCGCAAAGTCCGCAACTTTCTTCGCGATACCAAAATTATGAAAGCCAAACTGTGCACCACAGTCGCATCAGAAACGTTCTGCCAGGCGCTTGGCCTTGCAAAACGCTGCAGATGTGAGTGTGACGCACAATTTCGCTTTCATAAAAATCGACGCCGTAGTACAAAAGTCGCCCGCGCATCGTGCGATCTTGCGCGTACTCGACGCGGGCAGAGGTCGTCTGCGAGGAGCCCTGCTTCGGCAACAGCTTCTCGTGCGGGTTCGTCATGCCGATCGGAGTGCCAGCGTTCATGGGCTGGTGCAGGGAGCTTCCCCCCGTTTTGCCTCCTCCTGTGCCGGCGTTTGATGTGCTGTTACTATCGTGTTGCTCTCCGCCGATCTGGTTCAAGTGGCTCTCGTAGTTCCTGTTTGCGTAGTTGAGCATGTCCTTTTCGGTTTTCCGCAGGTTTCCGCGGCTCTGCGACCGGTAGCTTCCCATATAAAGGGCAAATGAGTGATCTTACTCTAGCTCTACTTAATAGGGGCTGCTGCTACCCCTAAGAAATAAAGTCGCAGCTGCCTGTGGGTCATGCGAATTTCCTATGTCCCTCTGTATTGACATGCAAAATAAAGCACGCCAGAAATCAGTCTGGCGTAATTTTTGGTGGACGCTGTGAATCACATCAAAAAGAGCCCTAGAGTTGGCGAATCGGCACGAAGACCTCCACAGGCTGCCTCTTTTATTTTCAGGACTAGCAGCAGCCGGGAAGAAGATGAAGATCACTCATTTCGCCTCCATATCCCAGGTGGCTCGGCGCGTCCGCCCGGGTCTTGGAGTTGGACCTCGATCTGGATTCGAGCTTTTCGAGCATTTCGAAGGAGCGAAACTTTGACTTGCTAGTTGTCTTTTCCTCGTTCGCGGATCCTCGTGACGTCGCACCTCCGGGCGTTCGGCCCCGACCTCGCGCGGGTGGCGGCACGAAAAACCCCTCCATGGTCGAGTTTGCGGTTGTGCTGGCCGACTTGTTCTCGAGTTCCGTGGAGGTCCCGCCCGATAGTGGGTCATTCGTGCGACTGTGGTTCATTTCCGCCTCAGTTTCGGAGGATTCCGCGTGGGAGTTGTTGTTCGTCGCCGCATGGCCGTCGAAGAAACCGATTTTCGTGGGGGGATGCAGCTTCTGGTCCCTCAACTCGGAGCCCGACATGGCGTAGCTGCTAGGCTGCCTGGTGGAGGAGGCAACATTTTTCATGTCGTTCGGCGAATTATTACCATCCGCTTTTTTCACCCGCTGTTCTGGGGCAAGGGCCGTGACCGGGTCGCCCGCGCGGGGCCGTTGGGTGCCACACGCGCCACCCATGATAAGTTAGTAGTACTATCTCTAATTCAATGGAGCTCTGTAGGGGGCCCGACACAAAAACAAATGGTATAGAATCTTCGCCTAAGATGAATTCTGGATCTTCCACAGACTGACTGCACTTTCCTTCAAATACAAATTTATCAAAGAAAGTGGGTGCTGCACCTACTAAGTAAGTACGCCTCAGACTGTCGTGGAGAAGCGATGAATTACATGAATTAGCAATGCAGCAGCTGCTTGTAGGATTTGAATGTTTTACCTTTTTGCCTTTTCGTTTCAAAATTCGGTCTGATAGCCGAGGGGATGGGGGGAAGCCGGAGAATCATTCCTGGAGTATGACGACACGGAAAAGGGCGAATCCGCTTTTCTCAACCATCAACAACGCAACTCTCGTCTAAATACAAGCTGCATCGGCAAGGGACACAAGCAGTGCAAAACAGCCAAAGACGCAATGACAGGCACATCAGCGTCGAGGTCGACTTCCCTACAGGTACAAAACACGAAACGGCAACGCAAGGCACGAGGTAGAAAATCTATTTCTGCACCGCAACTGCTTTTCTTACTCTCACTACTCAAGCTACCTCATCCTTCGTGGAAAACCATGCCAAGGAAAGGCTCGCTCCATTTCTGTCGGGGTCGCTCGACTTGTCACTCGATGTTGTTCCTTTGTAGTTCACATTCATGATACTCTCTGTACCGTCGCTCCGATCCATTAAACCACTCCGATTTATTTGATCCACGGTGCAATCTCAAGAGTATCTATCGCTCGTCATACACCTATGCGGAAAAAAGAATTCAAAAACGTTTTACGCTTTTTGCCATCTGCACTCGAATTCTTTTTCTCTGTGGGGAACGATCTATTATTATCTGGAGCAACTCCGTCTCCACTTTAGTTCGCTGCTCACAGTTGTACCCTCTCATTTTTTTCTCTCTCGGGTCGCCCGTTCATCCCCTTCTCCCTTTTCTTATATCAAATCCGCCCAGGAACTAATTTGATTTCAAATCAATTTCAAACTAACTTCAAAGATTTTGAATTTTCGGATTTTTGACCTGTAGTGTGATGTTTGATTTTGACAAAATTAGTCCATGGCATGAGAAGTACTTACCCTACTTTGCGCTGCCGCTTGTCCATTTTCCACAAACAGACGATTGTCCACGTTGCTCCCAATGCTGCTTGTTCATCTCCTTTCCCTTCAGCGTGTTGCCCCGTTCTGCGAGCGTTACCGATCTACTGCCCCCTGCTCTCGCGCTTCACCACAAAAAAACACCGACCTGCTGCTGCTGTGCGCAGTATTTGTATTGACCTCCGTGAACATCGACTGGAAACGGCGGGCGGCCGACTGCGACTGGTGATCTTCGACGCGGCCCATTTCTCCGCCAGGTACAGCTGTTTTTTTCTCTACTTCCAGTACAGGTGACACAGTGCATCGGATCGAGTTTTTTCTATTGAAAACCTAAACAGCAGGATTAATTATAGAGGTGAAGTGGTCTTTTGGCGAGGTTTTCACTACCCATGCTTTTCTAGGCAGATCGGGTAGCAGTGTTCTGTTGTGCTGTCGCGTCAGACAATAGGTGGCTGAAGATAATTTTGCGCACAGCTTGATGAAGACCAAGCCACGCGTCGAGTCTCAATACCGTTCATCATCCGCGAGAAACAAGAGCACTAGAATCAACCTCGAGATAGCATTTAATAAATAAGTTCATCAACCAAGTTGCGGAAAGAGTTTCATTTTGCATTCTCATCACATAAGACAAAAATCAAGTTCGAAGGAAATAGTGCGGCCAATCGAATTTCTAATCGTATTTCACAACCACAAGCACCACCAGGCGAAGAGGCCGGAGCCAGCTCACCTGGGGCCTAGCGAGGCGAGAAAATGAAAACGCGCATCCGTTCAGCTTTTGGTGATTGAGTTGATTCCTGCAAGGCGGCCGAGAGTCGGCGCTCTCCCGATCTTGCAATCTGCTGTGCGGATTCTGGGATGCGTATAAGAAGAAGAGGTAAATAGTTCTAATAAAGCCACAACTGGAAGTAGAGACTAGACAGGATAACAAATAGAAGTTCTCTGCTCAGATTGTTAGGGCACAAGGGTGCGTCTCGAGTCTGTATTTCGCCGCCGTGCAGTGAGAAGGGACCTATACTAAAATAGCATAGCACGGCGCTGCTGTGATTTGTGGGTCTCATCGTCAAATGCAAACGCAGCGACGAAACGGCGCCGATTGCATTGATTGCTAATCTGGAAAGCAGCTGCGCAACAGAAGCAAAGACGAAGTTCTAGTCATAATCTAAACAGATAAATGGAGCTGGTGCTTCGTCATGAGAAGAGCCAAAAAAAAGAACCGAGGGAAGGGCGCAAGGCTTCGAGACCGAGCAGGTCCCTGCGCCGCAAACGTGGGCGCCTTTGAGTGCCGAAGGCGAAACGGCACAGGGCGCGCGGCCTTTTCGCGACCTAATACGGGAGGGCTTTTAGTGTGTTGCCAATTTCGCCGCCCTATCTAACGGCGCAGCATGGCTCGCGGCCGCCTTGCTTGCCCCAGAGCGCTGCCGGAGGGTCAGTCTGCGGCGCGCTTTTGCCCGAACACGACCTAAGAAGCTTCTTTTCCGCTATGCCAATAATACAAAACGGCAAGCGCCTCACATGTGTTGCTGCACCAAAAAGCGCGGCGGCGCCGCGAAAAGGCGCCGCCTAGGGAGCGTGGTGGCCGCCATTCTTCCCCCAGAAAGAAAACCTCCTGACCCTCTAGGGGATGCGCCTTCATCTCTCTCGGGTCGCGTTCATCCCCTTCTCCCTTTTCTCTTCCCCTTCCGCTTGGCACACCCTCATTGCCCTAGACCCACCTGCTTCGATGTGCCCTGGCTGACGCAGCTGGTCACCGGTTCCGCTCCTCCCGCGCTAACACCCCGGGACTGCTCCTGCAGCCAGAGGCGTCATGTACTCCAGATAGACCTAAAGCGAGGGGGGAAGGGTGGTGGGGTTTTTCTGGGTGCAGGTTTTTCGGAGAAGTTGCCCGGCTGAGCGTAGTCCCCTCGTTCGTAGCAGTTTGTCGGCTTTGTTCGTTTTCGTGTTGGCGGTCTCTCTCCTAGAGCCTCCCGATCCAGCTCGCTATTTTGTTCAGGTCCCCCTCCTGGACCTTGCTCGGCTTTTTCTCCGGTTGCCACTCTGCCACGTCCTTGTAGTCCGCCTCGTCGAAAACCGTCTGTCCCCCTCTGATCGCGTTCGCTAGCCCCGTGGGCAGAATTCCTCCGTGTGTCTGCGAGGCCTTCTCGTAGAAGTTCAGGATGTTCTTCGCGTTTTTTCGCTCCCGGACGAAACTTATGCATGGGTCCATGGCTTTTATGCATGGCGCGCCTAAGTGTTCTTTTCGCAATTGCACTAGCGTAGGGTCTTCGCACTGAAAAAGCAAGTGGTCTGTGCTTGGCACTACTTTCTTTTGACAGACTGGGCAGGTCATGTAGCCTCTCATCCTCATCTCTCTCGGGTCGCGTTCATCCCCTTCTCCCTTTTCTCTCTACTATTTGAGCAAGTACCTACATCAGCACATCGTCATCTAGTCAAAGGTACATCAGCCTGGTTAGGAACGAAACACGGCAGGGAAAGGCTCCTCGTCTTCGTCACCCCCCGACTTAGCGTGACTTGTTGTCCAACACTTGAAAAGTAGGTCGACGGGTGACGAAAATCTGTGAATTTGTGTCCCTGCAGCTTGTTGAATCGAATTGTTTGCTCGATTAGAAAAACAAGCACAGAACTTCTTCACCATCTCTGTGTTAGTTTGGAAGTTTTTCGTGCCGCCGGGAAACGAACGCTATTCTCAAGTAGCTTCGGAGGACATCTCGTAGGGCAGTCCTCCTGCTTCTGTAACTTCTTCGAAGAGACAACTACTCTTAAAAACGAAAACCTACACGCTTCTGTAGGGAGAGACGGGCAAGAAGACAGACCTCGTCTTCCGCTCGCATCCGATTTGTTTTCTAATGTCGCTAGAAAAGTTGAAGTTTCAAAATGACTAGTAATTCATCTTGCAGCATCAGCGATGATTCATTTCTTCAAGTGTAAATAAAACTTGTCAGGTTCGTTCAAGTTGTAGCTGGTCTTACACTGCGTGCTGCTGTGGCTCTGCTAATGGTGCCATTCATCGAGTAATCTTTTGCACTTCTACAAGCCGTCGTTGCATAACAAAGGAGCATCAAAAACGAAAAGAGAAACAAACTATCTTGCGTGAGGAAAATGATAAAGAATGAGTCAAAGTGTACGTCTACGTTTTCGCAGGTCGTCGGTACTGCAGTTTGTTGTTGACTTCTCAAGTTGATCTGAAGCTGTAAAAATGGGTTGTTGAAGAGTGAAGATGCTCATGTTCATTTCCATTTGCATTTCCTTCCGGATGATCATGATTCGGCGTTATTGGAGTAGTACAATTACAATTTGTAGAGAAGGCTGTAATTGTTCCGGGCGGAATAAACATGCCGTGCATTTTCTGAGCAAGTGCTAGCCTTACGTTTGTCCGAAGAATGAAAATGATCCGTTCATTGTTGATTACCGTTCATCAAAATAATATATCATCTCGTCAAGCCGCGTGCTCACGTCGTTGTGATGTTGTCAGTCTCATCATCAACGCTGGACCACGTGCTGCTGGTTCAAACAGTTCTCGGAGCCGCTGGTAAAGAAGTAGACAAGGAAAAAAAGGGCTCGTCAAAAAAGAGAAATCTTATTCATCTGGGTTTGATTTATCGTATCTAAGTGTATCCGCTCTTGTCGAAGAAGATGGTGTATTGTTTGCTTTGTTTTGTTAGTTGAATCTAAATAAGTTTCTTCCTCCTGTCGAAAATCATCCTAAACCCTGGCCCCTCTACCGTCTGGCGCCGGACGCGGCCTGGTTGTAGGTGCTGCGGCTGCGCTTCGCGTTGTAGTCACTGTACTGGTTGCTGTTGGGCATCGGCCGCTTGAAGTTATCGACTTTGTTGTTGCCCGCCTGCTTCTGGCTCTGTTGCTTGAAGGTGAAGTTAAGCGCCGCGTTCTCGTCGCCGGCATCCAATCGGTCCGTGCGCATTTGCCTGGTGAGGGATTTATTGGTATTTTGAAACATTGCGTACTGATGATGGTGATGGTGTAGTAACTATGAAGTTGAAGCGTTTGCATTTTAACAAATTGCATTCCATGTGCGCGACCGCGCTCCACATGGTCAAGAACTGGTATCCGAACTACGTATGCGCATGAAACTCCAGCATGGTGACACAGAAGCTCACGACATGATTCTAGGTACTTGTTCTGATGTTATAGCAATAGCTTACTTTACGTATTTTGCTGCATGGTCCTCCACCTTATTCTATTATCTAGCTGGATTGAGCATTCGTGTAGTAGTACCTGGCTTCCTCTGTGACTTCGATGAACTTTTGCACGTCGAGGTCAGCCTCGGAGCTGGCCGGCAGCACAAGGTCGAAGTCTTCCAAGAGGCTCTTCTCCTTGCGCAGGGCGAAATCGTCCATGTCCTTGGTGTGTTCGCAGACATCCGGGATCAGCTTGGTGAGTTCCTCCAGCGTGCGTACGTTAAAGGATTGCAACGTCTGCGAGAATGGCTTCCCCGAGTACAGGTGGTAGTAGTAAGCCATGTGCGTCGCCGGGAAAGTTACCCGCTCGGGGTCATTCACATCCATTCGGAAAGCGTGGATCACTGGTTTATATTAATGCGTATTCAACATTCGTGCGACGCACAACTGCACCTTCAAAAGTAGAAACTTCCCAAAATATCAAGCACAAAGAACAAAACGAATTCTCATTTTGTACGCAACGGCGGTGAGGGAAAAAAATAAAATTAGTGTAAAGCAGTACATGAGTGGATTTCACAGCGGAGTTGCGCCAACATCCAGTCTTCCTCGGAGAATTCCTCCATGATGGCTGGGAGCACCTCCTCTTCCTCCTCGGACTCAACACTTTCTTCTTTTGCCTCCTCCGCAGCAGGCTCAGCAGCACCTTTACGCGATGAATTTCAAATTGCATTTCAGGTTTTTCCTTTTACCCGAGCATGCAGACATACGTTTCATGGCCATCAAAAGCCAAAAAACAAAGGAGGCCGCAAGACGTTCACGAGCGCAGTATGAAGAAAAATGCATCGAAGGAAAAATCCATCGCCAACAATCCGTTTCCGTGGCGAGTTTAGAAGGGGAAAAAAAAGGAAAATCAAAGCCACTCACCTTCCTCTTTCTCCTTGTCCCCCTTCTCTTCCTCTTTTTTTGCCGCAGCGGCAGCTTCCTTCTTTGCCTTCTTCTCGGCCTTCAATTTCTCCTTCGTAGCAGCGTGCGCTTTTCGGGCCTGCTCTGCGGTCGCCTTGTGCTGCATCTGTCGCAACTTCGAGAACTTAGTAATTTGGTTGGTGTAATACGGGCCCTTCTTCAAGTCGGTAACCTGTGTTGCAGAAATAAAGACTAATTGCAAGCTCCGCATCGTAGGGACTTTTTGTCCTCCACGATATGTATTTGTCCTATACAACTAGCTGAAAAACAGTCGTCTTTTTGCCGCACCCACGTCCGATGAAAATAGAAAAGGGAGATCCCATCGCCGCCTCGTCTCAACAACAACCATTCGTTTCATTCAAGTGGCGCTGGGAGTCCGTGGCGTGGGGTATTCGACGTCTCCCGAATGCGTGCTGGGCGACACAGGTGTGGGCACAGGCGTGGGTCGGATGACCCGTCATCAATCAAGGCCGTCGAAAACAAACACTCACAATAGCTTCGACCACACACCGTGACGACAGTGAAGTCGTCCTGCCAAAATTATAGCGAACAATCAAATCGTATGCAGCTGTACGAGTAAAAACTACCTTTGACTTGAGCTTGCAGTCCTTCTTCCATGCGACAAATTTCTCGTTGACCAGGGTGGCCAGTTCCTCCTGCGTTTTGCTCGGATCCGCTTCGTAGACGTATTCCACAGTGTCCCAGGCTGAAAGGAAAAGGTAGGTGCGGATTCGGTTTTCGTTTTTGGAAACACCAGCAGAGCAACATTAAATTCAAATGATCACGTCCTGTACATTGAGCTACTTATAGACATTGCAGAGTGGTCACGACTTGTGGTTCGCATTCGCAAGTAGGTACTTATTGCATGCGCATATCCTGAAGATTGGCTTCCGTTTGATGTTCATTTTCATCGTCGCACATTGTGTATGACCAACGAAAAAACGTCAGCGTATTAAATTCATTCGTATCTACTTTATACCTTCGCTCTCGGTGTTTGGTAATGCGGCGTGCTCGTAGTGATCGCGGACGTTCTGCACCACCTGTTTTTTGCCTTCTAGCACCGCGAGAACGCTGTCTACGCTGACCAATCCTTTGATTCGTACGTTCAACGCGTGCTGCAGCTTGGCGAAGGCGTCCTGTCGCATCTGGGGAAAGAGGTTGTGCAGGTTCAACATGGACATCAGGTACTTGTGGCCTCCCTTGAGCAGCATCGGGAACACCCCCATCGGGTTGTCCAGGCACATCAACCCATACTTCTCCTGCTGGCTCTGGTTGCCCCGCCCGCTCTGCTGGTTTCCCCCTGCTCGCTTCTGCGCACCCGACTTCTCCGCCCACGAAGCCAAAAAGTCTTGCGTCAAAACCTGTCATCGCACGTCGTGGGTGGTATAAAGGGGCGCTTGAAGAGGAGATGTTGGATGCGCTCAATTTATTAGAACTACGAACTCAATTGCATGATTTATGGAGTAAATAGTTACTAGAATTGTAGCTCGTCAAACTCATCCCGGAGGAGAGATGAGTAGTATCAAAAACATCAACCCATATATGTACCCATGCGTCCGGGCTTTCCGCTTTGAATTTTTCGATGACGTTGGACGCGTCGAAGCCAACGGGGATAGTCACCTCCACAATTCTTCTTCCCTTGTCGTCTTCTGACAGCACAGTGTGTCGCTTCTTCGGGCTCTCCACGCAGTCCGCGATCTTCGCTCGGCCCACCGTGCGCACCGCGAACGGAAGCTGCTTCCACACCTCCGTGGAGAAGTTGCACTCCACCGAGCAGCCCTTGCTCACCACGGTCGGGTACAGAGCCATTTTCAGCTTGCCGCTCTCGTCAAACATACTGTCCGGAATCGTGGCGGAGTGGCCTGTGTCAGACAGAAGCGTGAAAACAAAAATTTTCGAATAAATGCGCTCGTCTATCCCCGCGGGTATACGGTCGTAGTGATAGGAGCACGAGGTGAATTTCAACATCGCGCTCCTAGCAAATCAATGCCAGTGCGTGCTGCTTGTGCGTGCGTGAAAATCATGCAGAGAGCACCTCAACAAATAGAGTTGCGGTAGGAATTGTACGACGGTTAGGAAAAATAGCAATAGAAATAGATCGCCTGAAAACAGCACGACACGAAAAATAGAAGTGCTACACTACAAAGAATCTATCAGAGCATCGAAGAAATACAACAAGATGGGGTGCTGACATAAATGCTAACAACATCAGCCGGTGAATATACCAGTGGGGGTGATTCCTCCGTTGAGCACCAAAACAATCTGCTTTTTCGGAACGTTCAATAGGCAGCCGACCACGTCGGTTCGGGTCCACCTCGGGTTCACGTTTTTCTGCCTCTCGCCGGCAACGTAGGCGTCGCAGTGGCTTTCGAAGCAAAACGCATTCGCCGTATCCATGGTCAGGTCACACTCCACGGTGGAAAACCCCACCCGCACCGACCGGGGGTGATCCAACATCTTGATCTCGAAGTAGTAGCGACCTGGGGGGTGATTTTTAGATGTTTTTTTCATTACGGATGAAAGTACAAATCTACTATTGTCCCGTGCTGTGGGAAATGAACCAACTACAAACATTCGGCTTGTTCTCGGAGGAGAGTATATTATTGCAATTCCCGTATATTGCTTTGAATCTGATACTTCTACTAGACCACATCAATTATCAATCTGGCTTCTAGGATATTTCATCTGTTGTGGTTTTTTTTGGTTCTGCATGAAAATAACCCGGCGGCCACCTCCTAGCCACTTATCTACACTATACCATCGTAGAAGCCCTTGTTTGCGCGCATGGCCGAGTAGAGCTGGTTGAAGCCGTCGCCGGTGAGGGAGGCGAGCGTGGTGCCCTGCTCCGCGCCGAGCGCGTTGAAGGTCCGGTCCCACTCGTTCAGCACGACGGACCCCGGGGCGATCAGGGTCTCCGGCTTGTCCTCCGAAAAATCTTCGTCTTGGTCCTTGTCCTCCTTGGCCGCAGCCTCTGCCTCGTTTTCCTCCGCGTCAACTTCCATCTTGTTCTCTTCGCCGTCCTCGGCCCCAGTTGACGGCTTAGCATCGTCGTTTGCCGAGCTGTCCGCGGAAGAGGCCTGTGTCGAAAAGAGAAATCAAAAGAATATTTTTCCAGGTTAGCGAGAAAAAAAATTATGACTGTTTTATTGTTTTTGTGTTTATCATCAACATTATTAACATATATCTTCCTCTTCGTCCGACGGGGGGCTGCATGAATTTGTGCGACGAGGCAGAAAGGCGATTCAATCCGAGCGGCGTTGATGGAGGCTCAAGCGAAGGAAAAACTGAGCTCAAGTAGATCACAAAGCCGCAAGAACGCAAACCTATCGGACGCGGGCGGAGATGTTCAAATTATGTCGCAAATGGACTTATGTGCCGGCGGGTGAAAAATATCTGGTGGAAAGGATACATACGATAATTTTTGGCAGTAAGTACCGGTTCGCCAGCGTCTTGCGGCTTCTGCTCCGCCACCTGTTCCTGCTTCACAACTTCTTCGGCCGGGGCCGCGACTTCGACTTCCATGTTTTCGGCGGTCATTTTCGTGGGATTCGGAGAGACAAACTCGTCGGAAAGGAGGGATAAATCAAAAAATAACCGGTGCTAGTAGTTGCGAAAGCAAGAAAGGTCGCGACTAAATTCAACTTACTTGATTGCTGTCGTTGTACTCAGCTGTATTCCTAGTGGAGAAAATGTAAATGACGTCGTCTCAGTATGTGGCTTGATGGCAATGTTATAAATTCACAGCGAATGCTGATAACGTCTAGTTGTGCGGAGGTTTTGAAAAAAACACAGATTTTTTCGCAAACGAAAGCCTGTTGACATGGTAACATCAGATCAATGAACCAAAATTTTCCTTTTCCGATTAGCACCAAAATTTTCAAAAGAATCGGTGCGCCAAACAAGGTTGCAAAAGAGCCACAAGATCTTCATTGGCACGATTTGCATTTTTTGAGTTCTCGTCGCGCCGATGAGGTTCAATTTTGGTTTTGGATCTCATGCGATTTTTTGCCATAAAATTAAAAATCTACAAAAAGAATTCAACGCGGATCGTCCAGCAACTAAAAAGGGAGGGCATTCGGAAAAAAATCCGGAGCAAAAACGTGTCGCAATAGTGTGGCAACGCATCTTCATCAAGCCTGCAGACATGAAAAATCAGGATCGTCGATTTTTGCTTTAACTCGATAATTGCCGCCTTATCAAGTCCAAAACTACTGACTTGCAGTGGATCTCCGCCCGTTGATGCATTACTGCTTCGTATTAACTACGGTGGGGTGCTGGTCGGTTCTCTGCCGAAGCGCATTGTAGTTGTGGTTGCAATCATTACATAATATCATTGATTGCGTCAATCTTAAAACAGGATGGATCGAGCAACCACTCCCACTCGCTCTAAGAATGACAATTATAGTCCTTCCACCGTCTCAGAAACCTTCTTCGCCAGATAAAGTCCGCATCGAGCGCGCATCATGAAGCGCTTTTGTCATGCGGTTGGCACAGCAAAACGCGACGCACGCTCTATGACTCGGCCTTTTGTTGGTCATCATGCGGTCGAAAGGAGGGGTGGGGGAACTTGTTTCTTTGGGTTGTTTGTAGTTTGCTAAAAATAGTTTAGATGCAGGCAATCTCGCCGGAATATTGAGCGACAGCAAAAACGCGGCGGACTTGCGCGGAAAGAAGAAGGGACTGTAGTACCCTCTTCACAAACGAGTGCTGCCTAGTAGGGAGCGCACAGCTGCACTGCCAGCTCGTACTTGCTACTGTTTTTCCATCAAGCGTCGCGTAAAAAATCCCCTAGAAAATTCAGACTTGGAACCAACTGCATCACATCGCGTGATGCAATTTTTACGTCGGATTCCGTCTTTTCTTTTGTGAAGCTACAAGGTGGTGGCCGTAAAGTAAATTCCCGATCACCGTGCAGTGAAAATACGCACAGGAAAAACGTAAAGAAAGCCAACATCTCCAGAAGCACGAAAATTCAAAAAATGCAAGCACGGTAGCAACGAACTGCACGTACACAGTTATAGGTATCATGGGAACACGAATCGCGGCAGAGCGAGAAAACGCTTGGTGCTACAGCTACGTTTCTCGCTTTATTGCTGTTTGATGTGTTCTTGTCGCCGTTTGAAAAGCTTCAAGCTCAAGCAAAAAAATTCTCCGAAACGCATGACCACGAAAATTCTCTCGCAATACACTCTGTTGAGCTCTGCTTCAAGGAAGTTGTCTTGTGAAACGCAAACGGCATTCATTTTTTACAAGCGTGGAGTTGGCTGCGCAACTCTGCCATGAGCCTTCGCGCCTTCTTCACCGAGACGTATTGAGAGGTTTGTTGAGGAGCAAAATCCTCTTCCGTCGAGGAGATTCCAACGTTTCCGCTAGCCGTCTGTCTCTTTTTCGAAGCTGCCTCTCGACGTCCCGCTTGATGCGTCTCTACTTGTTCAACAGGCTCATGTCGTGAAGATGGACTACTACTCGCCGTTTTTCGGCCATGTTGATCTGTTTCTGTGTGGTCACGGTAGTCATTCTTCATTACCTCATCTGCCTGCGGCTGCGTTGTTGAGGTTCCGTCTTTTGGTTCTGATCCTCCACGCGCCGCGCGGCAAGGATCCACAGATGATAAAGCCACCTTCGCCAAAAAGAAGCCGCGGCACTGGTGCTCTTCCGGATAGGAATGCGCGCACAGCATCCGGAGGTGATTCACGTTGGACGCGAGTTGAGGATCTGCGTCTGCTGGTCGTGGGAGACGAGGAGACTCTTCACCACGGCGACGACCTCCCTGGTCATGATCTTTGTCAACCGCATCTACTTCGTGAAGATGAAGAGGATCTCCTTCTTCTGACAACTCCTTCATCGCAACATCGTTTTCATTTTCTCCACCGTTCATCTCGTCGGTGCTGCAATCAAGTCGGTTATTAAGTGCACCACCTGATCCCGAAAAATGGGCTTTGACCTTCCGTAAACTGGTCTCCTCTTTCCACACTGCCCGCATCGAGGCTGGCAACGCGGCTTGCACTTCGAACAAGTTCTGCTGCTGGAGCAGATGTAGTTCTACAACTTGAGCCGGTGGAAATAAAGAACCTACTAGAGCTTCACCTTCACGACCACGCTGCATGATCTGGAGCTGCTCTGTCTCCACTACAACTTCCCGTTCCGCCCTTTCTACCCCGTCTATCACCACGCGCTCGTTTTCGCGATCGTACACGGAACACGTCGAATAGAACACGTAGGAGGGTCTACTTCGCTTAACATTTTTGTTTACCTGACTACTGCGGTCGTGCAAACATTTCAACGAAGCTCCTCCTGCTATCAACCCGAGCGCGTGCTGCAACATCCGGGTCTGGAACTCGGCCAGGCTTTCCACACGGGCGCGTGCCGACGGGTCCAGGGCCGAAAACTGGTCCTGCTCTGGCAGTACTTCTTCTAGTGTGGACGTCGAATTGTTTTTACTCAACATCTTCATACGGTCGGAAGTATTCTTTGTAATTTCGTAGCGGTTTTTTTCCTGGTTGTGCTCTTGCAAACCAGACCCACTGCAAGACGGATCCAGGAGAATAGCGTCGAGATGGTCGTCGTGGGACAAGAACGTGCTATTTCTTTCCGCTGGTCCTCGTTGCGCGGTTTCCTCATTCCTCCGCAGCTGCAAAAAGTCGCCTAATTTCAGAACGACCAAAATGCTGTGTTTCGCTTTTGTTAAGTCTTTGTCTTGCTCTGGTGCGCCGCGCTGCGGTATAGGAATGTGGAATTTCAACTCCATAGGATCACTTCCCGCCCAAGAGGTTGCTGTATGATCTTTTCTTTTATTTTCCGCGGGCGGGTTTTTTATCCCGTGGTCTGTCAATTTGTCAACCTTCTCTTGCCCGTAGTCGGTAATAATTCTGTTCTGCGATGACAGAACTGAAGACTTCTTCGCCGTTGCAAAAAAGTCCTTGTATTTTTCGCCGATTTCCGCGGGCTGCAAGGGAGAACAACTTTTTTCTCCTCCCGGTCGTAGTAGTTCTTGCCCTTCATCTACTGCAAAGAGGTCACACACGGTCGCCAGTCGCGTCAACAATATTCGAAACCGCTTCGGGTCCCGCTCCAAAGCGATGACCGTGTCCATGATGGGTGTTGGTGTTTCTGTTTGTTCTACTTCATCCGCCCGTTTTTTACTTCGGATGGAGGACGAGCCAGAAGCGCAGGAACGACCGGGCGAAACTAGCATCCTTTTGTCGTGATGATATGCTCGGTACAACTGCAGCAGATGGATGACGTGCGAGGTCTTCGACCCGGGAGCGGAGCAGGCGTCCAGGATTTTTAGCCCAGAGGAAAAGGAACTAGAAAAAGATGAAGAACTCCCTCGACGACGTCTACACGGAACGGCAGCTCCATCATTTCTGTCGTCAACATGATCATCGTCAACTTCTTTGGGCAAAGTAGAATTATTCCCTCCCCCGCCAAGCAGCGTGTCAACAGCGGCCAAAGCCGAGAACTGGCTGCTGCGGTCCTGCACTATGACGATTCCGGCGTCCGCCAGCGGGTGCAGGTAGGTCGCGTAGTTGCGTTTCTCCATCCGATAGCACAAAGGCACCACGGAGTCCTTCTCGAAGACGCGGGCGAGCGCGGCGGCGGTACTACTGGTACTTGCACCGCAACTGGAAGTCGTACTAGTTGTTGAACCGGCATCTACTTCGGAAGTATTTTCTACGATTTTTTTCTTCGTAGGTTTATTTCCCTGTTTTTTCAAACTTTCCATTTTCTCGTGCAGAAATGACTGAGTCACTGGATCTAGCCACTTGTCGATTTCCGTCAGTATATTGATGTTTTCGGAAGTGAAACAATTTGTCGACGGAGGTTGCAGCGGTGTGGAGGTTTTAGAAGATGGAGTACAATTTCTTGCTTGGGGTTCTACAACAAGTTCCTGTACTTCCTTACCACGGCCGCCCGGACTCTTGTTTGCATTTTGCTCTCGTTCTTCTACCTGGCGCCCTTCCACTTCCACCGCTTCCGCTGGTCGCTCATGGCTCGCCTGCACAGCGAGCGGCAAAACGATTCTTGGATTGATTCTGAAGTAGCAGTACTGCTTGCCTGCTCCGTCTTCTTCTGGTCGTTCTCCACTCACGGTCGTGTTCTTATGGTCAGCGCCGTCGTGGGAAGGAGAATTATGGTCGAGCAAAATGGCCTGCAATTGCTTTTCCGAGATAGTATTACGGCGTTCGTCGCCGTGCGTTCCTGGTGCGTTCATCTTCTCATTTTCACAGCCATGTTTGCTACGACGGTGCTCTGCAAGTAGAGGAGCATCAACATTGGCTTCATTTTTGTTCATCTTTGTCTTTCCGGATGAACAAGTAGATGCAATCAAGCCGTTCCGCACTTCCTCAACTATCCGCTTCAACGGGGTAACCTTCCTGCCACCGACCTTGAAGCTTTTCCCCTGCTCGCGGCAGTACAGCAGCTGCGTGACCATGACGAGGACAAAACCGAGGTGCTTTGGCTGCGCGGCGGTCGTGCTGTTACAACGACCCGAGGAAGTACTAGAAGAACCCCCTCGACGCTGTTCTTGCTCCGCACTCACTTCGGCAATTTGGTCCAACACCGCTGCGTGGTTTTGCTGCAAGAGCGGCAACAGCAACGGGGCGAGCTTCAAGGTTTTCGAGACAATCGCGCACAGGGCGGGCAGTGCGGAGCTCGCAGGGTCCTCGGGGTCTGCTTCCTCGTCCGTCGCAGTCGTGGAACACCTGACTTCTCCACTTTTCACGGTCACTTTGTTCGAAGCCGAAGTCGTGGTCCCCGATAAGAAAGATGTTGAACCTGGCTTCGGACGGCTGTTGTAGAGTGCGTTCTTCAGTCCGGATTTTTTCTCCACGAACACACGCTGCACAACCCCGCCGGCTTGCTCGTACAGGGCCAGCTGGTTCCTGCTTGAAGTAGTAGTAGAGCTGCGCAGTTGACGCATGTGGGCAATTTTTCCCTTTCCTTTATTTCTAGATGAAAAGTTGCCAGTACTAGTCACCTTCACCTGCGGCCCCGGTGCGGGTTTTCGCCTGCTCGGGTGGTCTGAAGATGGCGCTTTTCCCCGGCCTTTCGCCCCGCCTTTGCCTTTTTTCTGCACAGAATTCCCGTGCTTGGCCATGGTCTTGGAACTGCCTGCGTGAAGACCTCCCTCCTTCCGGACGGGGTGTCTGTTGCCGGCCTGGGCTTTGCTTTTTTTGTTTTTCGCCATCTTTTTATGCTCGCGTTCTGTCGTTCAAATTAACTACACGAAGAAAAGCCATATTACTTTTTACTTAAATAGAAGGCATTCGGGGAAACATTATGTCGCGGCCATTAATCAACATCATTTTACAATTGTGATGACACAGCACGGAAATGGAAAATGAATCCGCATAAAACATAAGCAGTTCGACATCAATCCTTCACTGTGATCGGTCTCATGATAATGGTTCTGTTTATTTGCGTATCATCTTCAAAGATTCTTCAACAGATTGAACGCACCATCTTCACATCACGACTTCAACTTTTGCAGCGCGAAGATCTTGATTTGTCCCACTCGCTTGGAGGGTCTCTAAGATTTCTGATCAGGGGGATCACGATCAAATAAACATGGAACTATCCTATGAGACCTCGTCTGAGTTTCATTCTCATCATCTCTGCTTGTAGTTGTACGAGAATTTTTTGCAACATTATACGAAGCAGCTCATGCAATTTCTTGAGGAAGACCTGTGAAAACAATAGCCGGATCACCATTTGCGAAGGTAAGGTTCTCTCAGATCATGGTGATCCACACGATATTAAGTGTTAGACCGACTATGCAAGAAATGACTGTAATACTGCAGATCAAATAGAACTTGGCCCGTTTGTCGATTTTTTCCCAAACGACTGTCTTCGGTAGTTTCAGAAAATGTTCATGTATGTTGTCTTGCAATTTCGCATGACGAGAAATCGTCTTTGTCTTTTTTCTTTCTCCGGAAAAAACATTTTCTTCTCTGCAAAAAAGTCAACAGATTCTTTTTCGGTTCTTCAATGCGACAACACAGATTCAGATGTGTCTGCACAGCTGCCGGAAGATCGAAGATCGATTCGGAAATGCAAGATGAATGGATTTGGTGCGACATCCAATGAAGCTATATTCCTGTTATTCCTATTCGCTGATGTTTCTAGAAAAAGCCTCAAATGGATTCATGTGGTCGTCGCGCGAGGGTTGGCACATTTGCTTTTCGATGGATTTACCAGACCTCACTTAAACATTTTTTTTTTCTTCGGGCTTGTCCGATGCAGGAGAGCATGAAGGTGGTAGTAAAATACTCTACAAACTAGAACTACCCTAGACTTAGGGCGTGTTGAGATGAAATCAAGAGGGAATCAATACATGCTCGAAGACACAAGATTAAGATTTTGGATAAATAAAAATAACAAAAAACCTGGAGTGGAGGATACTAAATCACCGTGTCTCGTGCGGCTAAGAACTGGAAGACAAATGGCATCCATGTCCCACTAGTAGTCACCTTTCAATTTGTGGTTACCTTTACAGAGATGATGGGGGTACAGAGCTGTGCCGCGTTGAACAGCAGGAACGGGAGAGTCCTGAGCTCTTCCTCGTTGTGCGGACTTGTTCACTTGCAAGCCAGGAACTTCTGGATACCCGCCAAACAGAAATCCAGCGGCCCTGCCTGAGTCTGAATCTGCAGCGGAAATTCCCGTCCGTCGTTTCCGGGTTGGTTGCTCTGCAGCTATGCCTGCTTTCAAAAACGTAGTGAGTAGTAGTAGCATCCAGCACAATAATAGAGTTTTCTCAGCTACCAGCACATCTTGCATGTAACTGCAAGTATTCAGTATTATAGCGCACCAGAAGCAAGTGTCTCATGCGACTGCTCGCTAGTATGGCAACAGTTTTCTCGTCGTGGTCCTCGATGGGGGCGGACTTTGTCATACTCAGTACAGGTACAGCATCTTCAAAAAGTGATCTTCTGGGTGGTACTTACACATCGTGACTGCTCGGAGCTAGAAAATCACAAGAATTCCGTTGATTTTTACGCTGCGGACATCGCAAAAATGATTTCATGCACAGTAGCCAAAGCTTCATCTTGATTATGACTTGTATGTACGCATACTAAACGTCACTGCTCTCATCTTGACGACTACAACGTGCTGGGTGCAACTACACAACTGCTTTTTCTTTACTGGGGATAACAGCGCGGCTTGCATCATCGGGTCCGCCTCGCCGGTGAGCTCTTCTCCGTAGGACTCGTAAACGACATTCTCGGGCAAGCAAATCCGCTTCGACATGGCGGTCAAATCCTGCCTTTGCTTGGACAGCCAGCCCCCGGGGCCGCACATGTAAGCGTACGTGCCGCCGATGGCCGCCGTGGTCCGCCCGCCAAGAAACCTGGACAGCTCCGCACACGACTGCAGGTCCATGTGCCCGGTTTTCACGGTCACAAGCTTCCCGTCGGTGGTGGGGTCGTCGTCCCGGGGCCGCGAATACCATACATATTGCTGGATCTCGATATCCACGAGAAAGATGGAAATTCGCGCCCCTGGTGGTGCCCCAGAAATACGGAGGGGAAATACTTATCATCTACGAATCAAGCCAATATATACCATAGATACAAAGCTCCGCAAAAATCACGAAGAAAACATTTGCGCTCTTTTTTGCCAGAGCGCGCACCGGCTCCCTCGTGGGCCGAGGCTCGGTTTCCGAGCGCCACATGCATGCATTTCTTTGGTTCCTCGAAAACCAAGACCCTCTGTTGTAGAATAGCGAAAGCTACTTGTGTGATCAAGCGACGTCTGTCATGCTGCTGAAGAAGCAGCATCCCCAGATCGTGAAAGAACAAAATGCGTCGCATTTTTCCTTTCTTTTACGACAAAGGGCACTTATCTCACGTCCTCGGTCCTCCTCGTCACGGAACCCACTTTTTAATTTTAATTCTATGCATAAGTAAGTGCATTACAGGCTAATGCTCTCCACCGTCCTGGGGTCCTCGGGACACTAGTATATTTCCACATTGATACTCGAGCGTCTCGTTTTCCTCCGTTTTTTTTTGGATGATGTCCGCGACCTTGTCCCGAAACAACTGCTCCTGACCGTTGCGGCAACCGTGACACCAGGCGATTTTTAACTTCTTTCCCGATGCAAACTGCGGAAATTCGTCGTATCGTGAGGAAAAACCCCCCCTCCTTCCTCGGATACTCAAAAGGAAAATTGGTGAGGATGCAGATTGATTCGTGGCCCCAGGAATCAGCCTTGTTGTCTTGCAGGAACAAAGTGGAGGCGTATGCTAGAGCAGCTGTTCGGGTTTCTAGAAGTCTAGCGCTTCAGCATCATAGACGTTGCTGCTGTAGGCTAAAACGCGTCACAGATGGCCTGCCAAGTGCTACCTTTCGCTCTTGCTTCCCCTTCCCAAGTATGCAAGAGAAATAAGGCATAATTTGCGTACTACACAACAAAAAATCAGCATACACAAATTCTCATCCCCGTGTATGTGTTCCAATTTCAATATGTGGAAAGGGGATCCTCAGTTTTCCTCATGATACGGTGCGCGCGAGGAGCGAGAGCATTGCCGTGATCCCCGTGCCAGCGCTGAGCAGCAGCAAGTACGGGCCGCCAGATCCGGTGGACGTGTCGTAGTTAATGGCTCGCTGGCACGCGCGGAGGTACTTCTGCAGGTTAAAGGCCCCCTGCGGCGGGCTGAGCGGCAGGCACTCGCGGAGGCCGACCAGCTCCAAGCCCGTCGAGACCGCGCCGTCGCGCTTCACGCAGATGGAGTAGCAGGAGTCCTCTACCTCTTCCTATCAAATGTAAAAACGTCTGGGTCTGGAAGAATGCAACTTGTCATGCTAAATCTGCAGCATGCAAAGACCTGTGTTGCATGATTACCAAAAGTCGTCCAGTTTTGACCAAGTCGTGTGGGAGTTTCTCACGCAGGACAGGCATGAGAGAGATCGCACAGAATCTGTCATGCTAGTTCCTGCATTCCAGGCTTCAAGGGTCAACATGGAAAAGCTGCATGACAAATCGCGCATTCTTCCAGACCCAGACATTTTTACATTTGATACTTCCTTGGTCGGAACAATGGTGTAGTGGCGCGGCTGCGTGTAGGAACCCACCTGCATCCAGAGCGTCAGGTACTTGCCCGGTTTCACCGCCAGCAGCGGCTTTCCGTCTTGCGGAGATATTACAATGAAAAATGCCCCCTCCCCATATCAAAGCGGAAATCTGTGATGCAGATTTGTGGCCACAAATCAGCTTGTGATGCTAGAAGGCAAAAGATGCGGACTGTAGTGCTGTCTAGCGTGGGAAAGCCTTGCAGGTCCAGGATGACAGGAGGCAACTGGAAGTGGGAAACAGCATGACAGATTACCTGCAATTTAGGCCGCAGCTTCGTCTCCTGGCCTTCTAGCAATACAAGTTGATTTGTGTACTCAAATACAGCATCACAAATTCGCGCATCTTCCGTTTCCGATATGGGGTGGGGGCTTCTTTCACTTTGATAGGAGAGAAGAAGTACTGGGTCACCAGCGGCGACAGCTTCTCCTTCTTCACCAGTTGAAATAGGCGCTTCTGATCCTTGGCTTTATTGTTCTCGCCGTTATTTGCCATGTTGTCGCCTGTGTCCACCTTCCAGCCCGCATTTTTGTTGTCTTCGTACAGCTTTTTCTCCAAAGTCATCAGGTGTGCGGCGAACACGTCGTACAGTTCGGCCCAGGCAGCGTACACTCGCTGATCCCCCCCGGCCTCCAGCGTTTCGATGATCGTCTGCACCAGGTGGGTTTTCACAATCGCGTACATGGCCGGCGTAACCATGAGGCCAACGTGCCGCTGAG
Source organism: Amoebophrya sp. A120 (assembly GCA_905178155.1). Classification (NCBI taxonomy): domain Eukaryota; class Dinophyceae; order Syndiniales; family Amoebophryaceae; genus Amoebophrya; species Amoebophrya sp. A120. The sequence goes on along the minus strand of CAJINV010000013.1, from coordinate 1,907,536 downwards.
AGATGGTATCGATCTTGTCCGCCGGGTACGGCTTCTTCGCAATGGCGCATTCCGCGGCAATCAGGAAGGAGTCGTACAGCTTCATCGGCTGCTTAAACCCCGACTGGTTTGCCTGATTGAACACGTTGCGCAAACTGGGTTCCGAAGACAGCATGCGGCGATAGAAGTAGTCGGTCAGCCAGATGCCGCCCTTCCCCTGCGACACGCCCTTGTAGACGTTCAGAGTCAGCTCCAGAATCTGGCGCGTCGACTCGGAAACCAGTAGCGGGTAGGTAGGATCCCCCGCTGGCTGCTTGGTTTTCACTTGCACGGCCGCCATGATTATTTACCAGATGATGATGATGAGTTTTTTACAAGCTGAGGCCACCACGAGGACTCGTCCCAGGGGGGGGGCAAAGGCAGCGCAATTGCACACCGTTCCAGGCGGAATCCTTTTCGCACGATCTTCGCGAACGAAGAAGGAGATCAAATCACCTAAAAATACAAAGATGACGGGACCACGTCGGTATGTAGCTCGCAGTAAAGTACTAGGGTTGTTTAAACCGTGAGACCTGGACAGCACTGTCATGCAATGCGAGAAATGTCATTTGTAGTAGCTAAAGATGTTGCGATGCAGGTATCTATTTAGTTACGTTAGCGTTATTCCAACATAACTTTCAAAAACAAAATGAGAATGAATATCTTAATCTTTGACTTTGCCACAGTCGCTTCTAACAAACCACCTATAATTAAATCACGGGTTCTTTCAGAATTAATTACCGAAACATATCTGAACACCGAAAAATTGCAACATCAACAGAAGTGTGAATTTCATCGGACTCCGATGACAAGACCTCCATAAAACCGAACTTGAACTTCTCCTTTGCCTTTCAAACACCGACCAAAGAAATATAACCACAGGAGTGACATTGACAAAAATTGCGGCCTGAAATGCAAATCTTGTTTAAAGGACACGTAAAGTTCAGCAAAATGGACCGAAAACAGCTGTTCCATTTCATTTTCCACACGACAGAGAACCGCCAGGACCGAGGTTCTTTTTCTTGTGCATCGCGGGTCTATTGCTTGGGCTGACGATTCACTGAAATCACTGAGGAAGAGGAAATCACGGAGCCGTTGTCTTTTTCTTTTTCTGGTCCTCTTCGCACGCCTCCAAGCGACTAATTGACTTAATATCGGCGTTTCTGTTTGGATTTACCATAATTCTAGTACAGGTGGGAACGCGTTTACTCACCGTCACCTCTTTTCTCCAGTGCTATTTCAATGAAGACCCCTCGCTGCGGTGAAAACGGTGGACAATTTCGCCTCTGATTATGAGACGCACTACAAATGAAATAAGAAATGGTTACAGAGCTTGCTAGGTATTCCCTGGCATTCTTTTGATGCACAACTGTTGCGTTCATCTTTTCATCGTAACGCTTCCCGTACCGAGGACAAATTGACATTGCAATGAATCCTCCTCGCTATTGAGTTTTCGAGTCGACCTACACTTCTAAAAGTCTTCTCATGATGTATTCTTCCGGGTCTGTGGAAAGTCGCTGAAATGCATACTTTACATGGTCGTGGACCAAAACGACCAGGGGCTTATGGTAGTCAGGTTCGTCTTCAACAAGCTTGCTATCACACCCGCCGTCTTCTTCTTGATGTTCAGACTCAGACTCGACGCTGTCATACTCGTTTTTGTACTTGGTGCTTTGCTTTTGATTTAGAAGCTCACGCACTAAAAAATTGTCCTTATTGAGACCATACACCCGTGGCCGGAGATCCGCGTGGCCGCTAATCGTGCGTAGATTCATCTGGTATGTGTAATTATTTGTATTCTGATCGAGAGCGAGGAGATTGCGGGGTGTTCCAAAGTAAATACGATTCAACAGCTTGGCCAATGTGAATGACTTGTGGTTCGGCGTCCATCCAGAATTTCCCACGACATCTGGGAGTTCCCTATCAAAAAAATCGAGAGCGCGCGTCGCGTTTACGAGCAGCATCGGTCGTCGCGCTGGTATTTCATAATCAAGTAGTTCTACTGGTTCTGTTCGCAGCGGTTCTGGCCTTCGTGACTTTCTTCGCGGTGCGACACTTGATTTTGCACCATCTAGATCTGCTGTACACGCGTCGCCTGCTGGATGATCGTTCTGGACCTCCTCCTTCAACAGCCCTGCACCGCCCTTATTTCTACTTCTCGGCTTCTGGCGCCGGAACCTGTTCCACATACGACGAAAAAAACTCCGGGGGGATGGGAGCGCCCACTGCGTTTTTTGGATGAACAAGCCCTCCTGGTTTGCGACTGAAAAATGACGCAGCTGTCCGGGTTCCGTACTTGTATCCTCGTCGACGTGGTCAGTGAATTCTTGCCCCTGCGGCCCACCGCTATAATCGTCCAGCAGGATCATCTCCCTCCGGTGGGTCTTCCTCTTCGCGGGAGCATTCGAATGAAGATCCACCTCGTCCGCGGGGCGGGCTAATCCATTTGCAACGCCCGGACTGAGGAAAAAGAAAAACAACCGCCCTGCCGCGCCAAACACCGCGAAAAGTAGGCCAGCCCTGGACATTTTTACAAACAAACCGGAGCCATAGCTGGTCAATCTCAATTGACTAGTAACAGCAGGAGCAGGAGCTCGACCACCACCGGCGGCCGGCCGGCGCAGGGTACAAGAACACCGGGAGAAATAAAACTGCAATGGATGCATTGCTTTGACTACTTACTAAGTGCTCTTGCTCGACCACCAAGAGCAAGACGTAGCTTCATCATCAATCAAGCGCCATTGTTAATATCCAGCACTGCTTGTACTCGTCCTCCTCCCCACTTGGAGTGAGGGTGAGTCTAAAATTAATTGACTTCCTAGTGTCGGCGTTTGGACTTGCAGCTGTTCATCTACTATATTAGATACTAACCGACATCCTCGCTCTTGTTTTCTTGCATTTGCTTGATCTTCCATCGCGGTGTTCGTGTTCTGGAAAAAAGACCTCGATACAGCACAGAGAACAGAACCACTACTTGTTGAAAATGAAAAAGTATATATAAAATGACAACTACTCATCATGGTGTTTCAGCACAAGCGAACAGTAGCCAGATCCAGCTGCCGAGAACGAGGCTAGCAGACTCGACAAGGGCAACAAGTCTCCCTTGTTCACCAAACAAGGGGGACTGAATTACTTCTCTGCTTTGTTGCTGTTTTTCCGACTGCTGCGACATCAGGACAGTGCACCGAGTGCCTCGACATCAGGACGGTTCACAATACCCAGGAGACCACGTCAACAAGGTGAAGTTGCAACTTCCTCAACAGATTAAGCAGCTAATCGCTCGCATCTAGGGCGCGACACGAGCAGGCTCTGCGCCTTTGCCCACAGCGTTTTCCTTATCAAGTCATGTCACAAGAGAGTGCTTCAAAGCTCTAACAGGAACTGTGAGACAAAGTGTAACAAACACAAAGGGGTAAATCTTTACATCTTAACTTTACTACGATTCACGGCCAGATTTTTAATTTCATTAAAACTTGTCTATAGCCGTTTTGTCACAGGAGGATAGATAAACACGTTAAAGCCCAAATGGTAATGGATTTTTGATCATTGCATTTTCACGTAGCCATTTATGATCGGAAATTATGCTTGCTTTATGTTCTGTGCATGGTTGCTACTCGCTTTGACTTGATCAAAGATTCCATAGTGCAACACTTCTTTCCCCACCTCCCTTCTTTTCCTTTTCTTAACTTTGCCTTCGGATCGTAAACGAGTACGAGGTTCGAGTATACTAATAGAAATAAAGAAACTGAGATAGAAACTAACAGTGCAGCAACTGTTTCCTTCCTTATCACGACTATTTCCGTCCAACGAAGAAAGTAGTGTAGTATGTGTCAGTTGCAGTTCAAGTTCTGTAGACTTCTTGTTCTTTTACTTTTTGTTAAAATTCATATGATCCATCGATGCGACAAATAAATGCGCAGTAGTTTTGGTGGTCGAAGTTAATCCTCCCGCGACGAGGACGAGGACGAGGACGACGACGACGACGACAACGTCATCTACTTACTCTGAACGCAGAGGCCAAAAATGTCGATAGAATAAAAGTTGCAGCGCCACTCCGTCACGTTAGTCCAAAATCGCGCGTCGATCTGCTGTATCAAATGCAAAAATGTCTGGGTCTGGAAGAGCGCACGATTTGTCATGCATATTTTCCATGTTGACCCATGAGGTCTGGAATGCAGGACCTAGCATGACAGATTCTGTGCGATCTCTCTCATGCCTATCCTGCATGAGAAACTCCCTCCCGACTTGGTCAAAACTGGACGACTTTTGGTAATCACGCAACACAGATTTTTGCATGCTGCAGATTTAGTATGACAAGTTGCATTCTTCCAGACCCAGACACTTTTACATTTGATATGCTGCTGAACGTCTGCCGGCCTGGTCAGCCACAAATTCTGCGACACCTGCCCGTGTGGGACTGCAGGTATAGAGGTAATAAAGCGAGTAGCTTTCTTGTTTGGGACTGCTGCTAGTCTCAAGAAAAGTCGAAGCCTGCCATGCAGATTTGCGTACACTCTTTTTGAAGATCACAAGTCGTGCAGTTCCATGCAGTACCGAGTGATTCGTGGCAGGCGTTTTGCATCACAGAAAGAGGAAGTTGTGCTGCATCATGTGCCGGTAAGTAAAGCCGCGTGCTGACAAATGGGGTTTTTTTCTTAGAGAACTAGCAGTAGCCGGGAAGATCACTCGCCTCCCCTCCATAGCAGGGCATCCGTCATGCGTGGCTACGTAGTCCCACAGAGTCCCGCAGGGTTCCAGCTTCCATATCCAACCCCAACGAACCAACTGCTACAGCTACACATTGTGTTGCAGACCAAGCAAGACAGACAAGCTCTGCATGCCGGATCGACTTCTCAGGAGCCTAATTTCATACTTGTTTTTCCTTCTAATCGTCAGCACTGCATTGCAAATTTTTCTGTCATCAGATAGAGAAACTTTATGTTGCTAAAATTACAACACGAACCGTTTAAAACTGTAACATTTGTTTTCTTGGGATATTCCACTCCCACAAACCATTCTGGAAGTCCTGGACTCTTCGTCCAAGCGTGGTATGCAGTGTCTCCAAGTGGTTCCCGTGTTCCAAGTGGTGCTCCGGGGGAAACAAATATCCGCTCCAAAATCGGAAAAAAAGGGAGAAACTGAACCAGAAGAAACGCTACAATTTCCAACACAAAAGACAGTTTCGGAAGCAGGAGAGAACGCGCTTCCCGTACCCACTGCCCATGACTGTCGAAGAAAATCTGTTCCCCGTCGTTGACGAAACCGAAACGCTGCGGGACTTGGAACTCCAGTAATAGGTGCAAAACCATGAAGGCAAACGAGCACACCCAGCCGGCTACCAGAAAGAGCACACGGAACCGAAAGACTTGGGGGAAGAACAGCAGGCGAGCCGCAGAAGTCCACTCATTACATTGTTGAAGCTTTGTGATGTCGTCGAAAGCGTCCCACCTCGCCGCGGCCGCCGAAGCTCTCGCGCGGCCGTCCAGGCCCATCACTGCTGCAGGGAAATTGATGCGCTCGCCAAAGCTCAGCTGGATGGTCTCGAACAGAAGAAGCGTCACTATCGCTGTCGGTGCAGTCAGAGCGTGAAGGACTTGCATGAAGTTGATCGACTCTTTACCCCTTACATGATCGCCATCATCTGTAATTCTGGTTTCATCGTTCGGACGAGCGGCATCCTCAGAACGCGCTCGTCTTTGCATCCTCCCCACCGCGCCGTCGTCTGCTGGCCCCTCACCAGTGCGGTCGTCTGCCTGCTTCTGCGCCCCCGGCGGGGCGTCTTTACTCCGTGTGGTCCCTGACCTTGCAATAGACGCCTTGTACAGAGAAGCCCGCACTTGCTGGAAGGTAGAAGCTGGAACGGCGGCCGTTATCAGCAAGCAAATGCGCGGAAGCACGAGCCAGAGCGTGCGCGCCACCTTCTCGTGCATCGGCGTCAAAAAAGGAAACGGGTCCCTGATATCTTCAAGTTCCTCGGACGACCGACTCGAAATTGCTTCGCTGCTACTTATACTGTCAATACACCAGGTGTCGTAGATCCGGAAAGGGTACTGGGAGAGAAGGAGCAGTACTTCGTTTACCACGATGCACACCGCAAAGATTCGCCCGATGTCCGTGCCTGCGGATTGCACAACACTGCTTAGCGTCCCTTTCTCTACGAAGTCGAACGGATAGAAACGATAAATCGTCTCCGGCGGAGTTCCTCCAATAAATGCTGTTTCATCTGCACTGCTAGCCGCGACGACGGCTACTCCATCTTGTCCTGCTTTAGCCGGCAAGAGGAGCTGGCGCCCTTCCGGATGATCTTCTCCTGGTCCGCCAGAGAATGACGATGCAAGGAGCATGCTAGAGGTTTGGCGCCGGGGGCAGAAAACGCGCACAGCGGGGAGGGAGATCGCAATCAGTACCGCAACGAAACCGAGGCTGAGAAACGCGACGGTCTGGATGTACTCGTGCGTCTTCATCGCCAGTATCACGGCCAGCATATGCTGCAAAAGTTGCTCGTCCGCCGACCCGACGTCCCGCACCATGTGGAACCTTTTGTCGACCGACTCGCCCCACGAATTTCTATCCTCTTCCCTCTGCCGCTCCAGTTGCTTGACACGCTGCAGCAGCTCCGCCACGACTGATGTCTCCGCCTCCCCGACGACCGTAGTGGACGCTTTTTCACCGCCCGTTTCCGTTTTTTGTTCTTCCGGTGACGTGTCAATTTTCTGTTTGCTGTGACCTGCATCCGCTGCTCGCGGGTGTTCTTCTTGTTCCTCTTCTTGTTCCAACTGCCCCCGCTGCGGAGACGACTGTTTCTGCTGCGGCTGATTTTTTCCTGTCGTGTCGCTCTCATTCGCATCGCTCGACCGCGTTGGAGTAGATGCACCACTTCTAGCCGACGATGATGCTCGCGCTGCTACTTCGAGCAGCTCACTAGGTGACGAGCGATAGTTTTGTGTTCCTTCCGATCCATTTACTTGCTCAACGTCCGTGTCATTCTTCCTGCTCTTCCTCTCGCCCAACACGCGTCGCGAAACGGGTCCTGTGGAATGGTCAGAAGCAGACTCAAAATTCTGCTGGTTGAGAACGTCATCTTCCCCGTGCGCCGCGGCCAGGTCCGTCGTGTTCCAAAGGTCGTCCGTCGTGTTCCAAAGGCCATCGTGTTCCGACAAGGCTCCTTTCTGTTCAACTTCGACAAGGCTTTCATCACCACGAGCAAGCTCTGATGTTCTCGCTCGGAACTGTTTTTCCTTCGTCAGCCGAATCACACTGAAAAAAGCAGGCAGGCAATATTAATTTGGAATGCAAAAACAAACACACAGAAGAATCTGTCGCCCCGTAGCATGCTGCTCAGGATACGCAACGCAGATTTTCATTATTCGTTTTCCACTTTCTGTGTATCTATTTTTGAATTATACAAATATGACCTGCTTGCTTTTTTCTGTGGGATAAGCCGACTCGCTACGAGGAGGTGCTCACGGTCATTCTCAATTCCAGTTCTTCTTCTTTCGTCCACCTCCCCGCTATTGGAAATAAAACCAAGGTCCTCCTCCTCGTCTGGTATAACGGTGAGGAACTCTTTACGGTCCGGTGGTCCTTCTACTTGGTCGGCTGCGCTTCGAAGCGTGGTTCTGGTTGTGTCCTCTTGGCGCCCAGTTCCTTGCCTCTCGACGTCCGGAGGAGTGGTTGTACTCGGTCGAGCAAATACGAAGCCAACACTTCGAGAACTTGTTTTATTTGGCGCGAAAATCAATTCTGCAAGCATAAAACCGCAACTTGCAGCGTAGCATAACCGCGAATCCAGTGCGCCAGCAGCAAGAGCGGCGCGCGGTACTAGTAACGCTGCGACGAGAACAAGGAGTGGTCCTGCTTCATTTACTACCGGCGTCATTTTCGTAGATGCTTGCTGACTGAATCCAATGTCTGCAATCATGCCTGAACACGCACCAGAGACCTTTGTGTAATTCCTCCTCGTAGAAGGGAAAAGAGAGAAGCAAAACTGAACAAGCTCACTCACTCGCTCCAAAGTTGTACACCAGTCTTAAGCGCAGTGCACAAGTGGTAAGTAAGCGAGACCACTGCGCGGGCCCACCTTTTCACGCTAGGGAAACAACGCGCGCACAGCTTTGCGGAGCACGCCGCGGCTCACTTATTCACTCACCCACACCTCACTCACTCATTGGGCAGCGGGCTTTTTTATTTGCTCTGAATGAGCGGTCTCGCACGGATTTCTACAGTCATGTGCACAGATTAACTTTAACATTAATCACGGTATGGATGACGCCATGAATGTTAGATAAGCAGTGGCAGTCTCCTACCATGCCTGCTGCGTTCGGCTTCTGCAGGGTAGGTGTAGCATTTGAATTTTGCTCATCTTCCCGTCGAATGTACGCCATGTAGCAAACTGAAACTTCTCAGTAACAAGACCTTGCTACAACTGGCTCGCTGGAAAAGGGTCTGAATTGTACGCTCTAGAACGCACAGGCACTGACGCTCCCGCACTAGCTCCGTCCGCCTCTTCGCATCGCGGCGGGACAGAGACGGAAGACTTCGTCGTCGGTGCCGTCCGCCCACCGCGCTCCTGCAAAGATGGAGAGGGTAAAATTATACACGGTAACCTCAGACCGCCAGCCGCAGCGTCCGCATCTCCTCTCGTCCGGGTGACGCGAGGTTTGTCTTCTCCTTCCCCAGGCCGGTGTTCCCAATGAGAACTGGAGCTCGACCCGCCAAACTGGCTTGCAACCGGCTCGTAGAACGCGCGGTTTGCTTTTGATAGCCGGATCGCAGTGGCATAAAAAGTTGTACTGGTCGTCGTGCGCCGGACCTCCTCGTCCGTGTGAATCTGCAGCTGCTCGGGTACAAGGGCAATGCAGTCACTATCGTCCGTGAGAACGCGAATCAAAAGCAGCAGGACCGCTTTCATGTGGAGGAGAAGAAAAAGGGACCGCACGGGAAAAGTAAACGAGCCAGTGGCTTTACATGATATGTTCAGTTGAGCTGCTTGCCGGACGAAAGCTGAAGCGCGTCTCCTAGCCTTCGCGAAGAACCTCACTGTGGTTACAGTGGCGGGGTATTCATACTTTTTTTCCATTTGGCAAGAATCAAAATCAACCCTTTGCTCGCATCTTATGGTGTGCGAGTAACTGTCTGACATATGCAGCTTTTGAATCCTGAGAGCTAGTCCATCGCGAAAGCTTTCAAGAATCAAAATCTAGATTCGATTTCCAATTTCCAGAAAAACACTACAAATAAACACAGCTCATCAAGGAAGTGGTTAGTCCTACAATGATGCAAAAAAAACTCTCTTTCGCAATCGCAATTTGCAGCAAACATTAGCACACGAATCCAGGTGCAAAGCAAAGCTTCAAGTTGAACCTGTGCTGCCCGGAAAAGTCAAAAAAATCTCTCAAGCATGAGGTACGAACAGGCATAACACAGGACCTAGTTCGGGAGGCGAAGCAACGCCATCCCATCCGTCGTTAAAGGATAACATAACAAGATCACCGTAACAAGATCTCAGTCACAAAATAAAAAGCACAAAAAAAGGCAGGTAAGGACTAACATAGCAGTTATGATCGTCTTCCAAGCGGGACTAGTAGAGTATGAGCAGATCACATTGAAATTGATCGAGCCGTGCTGTTATGTTCGCCTTCGCTTGACCTTGATGCTAACAAAACGAGCAGTATGAGAGTTCGCCCAGGCCAGCGCCGTCGGTCTGCTTTACTTTTAACTTTCATTTGTACGATGCATTCAAAGTGGCGTTACGGTTTTTTCAATTTTCACGGAGCCTATGTTTATTTGCTCTTTCCCGTCCCTCAGAATCACTTCTTCTTCTAGTTCTTCATCATACAGTTTGTGTTCATTCCACGGACCCGTAGTGCTGCTTCTCATGGCACATTGAAACCATCAATGCTGTGTCTTCACTCTTAACTGAGCATCTGCACTCCCTTATTTGTATTTCGATGAATGCTTTCGCTTTTGCGGTGGAAAATAAGTGCGTCGGGATAGAGACCAGTACACGAGGGCACGCAAAGTCAGTACTAGATGCGTCTGACTCTAGGCAAAACAGGACGAGGTCGCATCGACGAGAAATTGAACGAAACGTGTAGGTGCAGCAAGGATGAGGCGACAAAAGCAAGCGCCCATGCGACGAAGGAAAATATAGCTGCTTTGTCAATTTGGACGCGCCGACCCGCGCTCGCTCGTGGTTCCGCTTGTCTCCAGTGGCTGTCACGTTACCGCATGCCACTTAGTCCCTGAAAATTTGTTTGCATGAGTCACACACGATAGATGTCCGAGGAGAACGTTCAGTTCCAGGTGGGATGTTAAGAACAAGAGCAACACTTTCGCTCAGACACAAGCAGCCACGGCTTCCTGCCGTCAGAAAAGAGAAATGAGTATTTTATTCCATCACTCTAGGCCCGAAGGTTGACACCATTGACACAGGGGGTGTTTCGTTTGAAGTCGCAGGTTGATGTGTAATGTAAGGTCCTTTTAGAAGTACGGATGTGCGTGCGACTAGTATTCTAGAATATGGTCGTGCCTACTTTGCGTAAGGGCATTTCAAAAATGTTTTCCATCACGTAGTAGCCTTTATGCGAGGTACTATATCCCTCCTCGTCTCTTGGTCTTTATGCGAAATTCTCATGCGAGCATTATACGTACCGATGGTATTGATACGTGGTAAACAATTGACTCAGACTCTGACTCATTTATCTGCCGGAAGCTTATTTTCTCCGCTGGTATGTCTCTTGTTATATCTTTTTGCGCAGCCCTCTTCTTACGGGCTATAGAGAAATTGTCATATGGAGATGGTCTTACATTACAAAAAAAGAAGGAAAGTTACTGTGGAAACTGCCGTGTTGCGTATGCTAGTTGTGAGAAGATATCATGAGGTACGAAGGTACTACTAGTTTTCCTGCCTACTTTCAAACTTTTTACAGCGTCTCTCCTCTCGTCACAGTCTCGCAGCACTGCCAGCCTCCTCTCAACACACATTCTTGGGTAACATCTCAACATCATCAAAAAGACGCACTTTACATGCTCTTGGATGCGGCTTTCTTGGGGGCGACGCCGAGTTTGACCAGCATACGGGCGAATTCGCCGAGGTCGATGGTTCCGTCGGCATTGGCATCATACTCGTCGAACATCTTCTTTACCACGTCCATATCCACGTTGCTGTCGCGCTGTAGTTTTTGGAGGTTTTTAACACATTTACATTTACACGCTGTTCTTACTGTCGATTTCGCATCACAAATTCATTCCGAATCAAAAACATGGACACACGCGAAAATGCAACACACGAACGAGCGAAAAGTACATGTACACGACGAGGACCTCCCACATCTTCTTTTTACAATCCATCTACATGTACAATAATTCAGAAAAAAAAAGAAGCTCTGTATAAAATTGATACCACTTCCACCCTGGTCGGGTCGGCTGCGGGTGCCTCAGCGGCCGCGACGCCCGGCACCACACCGGTCTTCATGTGCTCCGCCACTGCGTCAATGAATTGTTCCGTTGTGAGCCCGCTCGGGCCACACAGGTCGCGGGTTCCCGCGCCGGCAACCATGCAGGCGTGCATGCTGTCACGCAGGCCGTTGGACCAGTCGATTAATTTTTGGGCGTCCGGGCAGTCGCCCTTGTCCTGAAAAAAAAGTTTGTCGGAAATGAATTCTAGAACTTCTACTTCGCACGTTGTGGTCGTGCAGCAACTCGGTTGTATCGATAGCTTTTTCTGCTCGGAAGAACAATTTGGCACAAGCTTCTTCGGCACTAGATGAGTTGCCAAGAAGGTCAGCGAGAAACTCACTGCAATCGTAACCGCTTAAACAAATAACTCCTACATTTTTCTTGAGTACACTTACAGTTCCAGGCTGCAGAGAGTGTGTGAGAATGTCGCACTGCATCGAAATGAAAGAAAAAACTGCCCGCAATGTAAATCAAATATCCTAAACCCTAAGACCCTCAAAACCCTATCGACGCTGGTGTCGGACAGGGGCGGAAACAGGACGTAGAATCGTAGGGAAGAAGATGTGGCGGTGGGGCGTAGGACGGCCTGATCAGAGAAAGCGCGCAAAACGCATGTTCTGAACCTAAAAATACTAGCCAGGGGGAAGGAATCTCTATCCCGAAGCGAAATCGAGAGCACTGGGAGGGGGGAAGCAGAACTAGAAGGAAAGGACGGGGGGGAAGGGTACGGGTGTGTCAGCTAGTCAGTTTCAGGTAGCCACTGGGGTCCTGGTTGTTTCGATGAGATTCGAGACGCGGCCGCTCTGCTCTTGGCCAAATTATATATTTGCGGAGCTCTTGCGGATAATTCTGGCTATGGAGCGGCATTTAACTTGGCAAGTCGCTGGCTGCCGATCTTATTTTTCCGCAGGCGTGGGCCGTTTTGTGGATCTTTGCTTGTGCGTTTATTTTGAGAACTATGCGCGTTTGAAGATCATGGCGCGCCTCATATTTTCCGCGGCGGGACTTTCTCGGAAGCTTGGCCGGAGCTTTTGCGTAGAAAGATCGGGAGGGCGTTCGCGCCGCCTCCTTCTCTATGTGCGAACAGATTCCGGCGGCCATTTTCTCCCGTGTTTTCTTGTGTCTGTTGCGGGGCCTGTTTCTCTATCTGCGAACAGTTTGAAAACCACGCAGAAGCGACGAGGCAAACGGCGGAACACAACGAGGCGGGGAGGCCAGACCTTCGGGACAAGGAAGATAGAGACGGGAAAGAGTGGAAAGACGAAAAAGGCGGGAAAAACTGAACAGACTGCGAGAACTGGGAGGGCTAGGGAAGCCTGTAAGAAAGACTGGGGCGGCTGAGGGGGCTGAGAAGCTCAAAAGGCGAATGAGGTTCGAAAGGTTGAGCAAACTGGAGAAGCCGGGAAGGCTGAAAACCTGGGAAGGCGGGGAAACGAAAGCGAGCAAGCCTGGAAGCGAAGGCGCTGACTTGCTGAGAGGCCTCGGCGTCGCTTTTGCCTAGAGCTGGAGGGCGTTCGCGCCGCCTCCCTCTCTATGTGCGAACAGATTCCGGAAGCTGTTCCGCGTTTCTCTTTGTTGCGGCGGCTGTTTTTCTGTCATAGAACTGCTAAGGCAACCGAGAGGCCAGCAGCTCCATGGAAAAGTCCGGCGGCCGCAGAGCCCAAAGGAGGCGCGGCGGGGCCCCGTTGCTGCAGCTTCGCAGCTTCAGCAGGCAGATTGGCTGGCGCGCCTGAAACAGCTGTGGCAGCTCGATAAGTAAGCGGAGCAGGCAGGAAAAGCCCGGGGTAGCTACAAAACCGGCTGTAGGTAGTTAAAGGACCGGCTTTAGTTAACAAGGCGGGTGGAGCTAACGAGCCGGGTTTAGCTAACAAGCCGGCTTTGGGTAAAAAACCGGCTTTAGCTAAAAAATCGGCTTCAGCTAAAAAACCGGCTTCCGCTAAAAAAGAAACCGGCCGCGGCTAACAAACCGGCTTCAGCTACAAAGCCGGCTTGGGCTTTAGCTAGAAAACCGGTCTTAGCTAAAAGAGCCGGGAACGAAGCTGGGAGGCCGACAGGCTGGGAGGTGGACAGGCTTGCTGGGAAGGTGGGGGGCTTGGGGGCTTGGAGGGCCAAAGGCTAAAAACGGAGAAGCGAAAACGAAAAAGCCAGGAGGCAGACAGGCTGGGAAGCGAGCAAGCTTGGAAGCGAAGGCGCTGACTTGCCGGGAGGCCTCGGCGTAGAATTTGCGTGCCTAGAGCGGGAGGGCGTTCGCGCCGCCTTTCTCTATGTGCGAACAGACTCGGGAAGCTGTTCCGCCTTTCTCTTTATTGCGGCGGCTGTTTTTCTGTCCTAGAACTGCTAGGGCAACCGAGAGGCCAGCAGCTCCATGGAAAAGCCCAGCGGCCGCAGAGCCCAAAGGAGGCGCGGCGGGGCCCCCGTGCTGCAGCTTCAGCAGCTAGACTGGCTGGCGCGCCTGAAACAACTGCGGCAGCTCTACAAAACCGGTTTTAGCTAAAGGAACGGCTCGAGCTAACAAGCCGGGTCTAGCTAACAAGCCGGGTTTAGCTAACAAGCCGGCTTCAGCTAAAAAATCGGCTTCAGCTAAAAAACCGGCTTCCGCTAAAGAAGAAACCGGCGTGCTCAGCTAAACGACCGGCGTCAGCTACAGTGTCGGCGTCAGCTACAGCGAAAAGAACCGGGAAGCCGGGAAGCCGGGAAACCGGGAAACCGGGAAACCCTGGAGTGGTTTCGGGTAAGGGTATCGCTGGAGTGGTTTCGGGTAAGGGTACGCGGGGAGTGATAAAGTGCTTCACGATTTCAGTACTTTCGGGCAATTTCTACCTTTCCCGGGTCTATATATATTATGTGAATATACCCAACCCGAAAAGGATAATACAACACCGAAAGGTGTCGCGCCCCAATCCCAAAAAAATTGGTCTCAATGTAAATAAAATACCATGCCCAGCTTGGACGCGTGCTGGATTGCGCCGATCATGGCTTCCGCCAACCCAAGCGGGTTCAAGCTGGTCTCTTCGCCCCGAAGGTGCATGTGCCACAGGTCCGCAACCGTGCCGTGGCTGGCCTCATATTCTTTGATCATGGTGCCATCGGCCTTCTGGCCGATCAGGTTGGAGGTGATGAAGCCCGGGGACCGGTGCACCTGGGCGACTTCGTCCGTGAGCATGTCTCCGTCGTAGTTGTGCGCGGCCATCCCGAAGCCGCCGCCGGTCCAGCGGATAATCTGCATGGTCGCCGCATCGGAGATCAAGTGCTGCAGCTGGTTCCCGCACTTGTCCAGCAGCCCCGCCTGCTGGTACTTCTCCAGGTAGTGTTCATCGAACACCTTCTTCATCTTCTGCCAGAACCCCTCCTGCCACTTGAATACGGTCTTCTTCGTCACCACGTACGGGGTGACCTTGGCCTCCAGGCAGCGCCCGAAGAAGTGGTGGGCCAGCGCCTCCACATTGTCCAAGGGGTTGTGGTAGGTCACCACCACGTTGTCGTCATCCGTCAACTTGCGGGTGTCCACGATTTTGGCATCAGCGAGGGAGGTCATGTTGGAGGGGTAGTACCTGCGATTTTATTTCACCATGCACTTGTAAGCAACGTACACGCAGACGAAAGTGAAGACATAGGTGGAAAAGATAAGCTTGAGTAGTAGAGAACATCAGATGCGAGATGCTCTCCCTGAAAATTATCCTGCATCTGGAAAGTGATCGATTATTCATGTGGATACCGATTCGCTTTCGCAATGACAAGCACACGAAGAAGAACCAACCACAAAAATAAAACTCTATACCGAGTTTCGATGCTGCCACTGCCGACCGCTTCCCAGCCCGCTCCGTACTCGCCGCCGACCGCGTGGCGTTCGAAGAGCACGGGTTTTTCGAACCCGAGCTTCATTCCCTTGATGTGGATGGTGTCGCGGGAAATCGTGATGCCGTTCCATCCGCGCCGCATGGCGCCATTCGGCGAACCCCAGGCTTTTTTCAAACCTGTGATGAGCATGAGATGCGTGCAAGTACATTCATAGTGGTCCGTGGTTTTTCATTGTACCACCCCCGAAAACAAAAATGAGGAGCATTTTGTCAAGGAAACCGTCGCATGTCGGCGAGATCCAAAACAGCGGAAAGATCTTTAGACTTTTGCAGCTTCTTCACAATTTGAATTTTTTCCTTTCCTATTTCAACCCTACATCAAAAATCTGTAGAGTACCGAGTTCCTTCACTTGGTCGGCGGTGGGTGTGATCGTGGGCTCCTTGAAGATCGCCCCGATGCGTGCGCCGGCCTCGACGGCGTCGTGGAGCACTTTATCCTCCGTGTCGTCGCGGGCTTTGCAGGACAGATCGTAGTACTCCCACTTGGAGGTGTCGATGTTGGGCTTGATCCACTTGTCCATCATCAGGTTGCAGGCGTAGTGCGTCATCTCCTCGCCGCTGATGTAAACCATCGGTGGCGCCTGCATCTTGCTGAAAAACCGGCGCTGGTTCGCCGCGCCAGTCAGGTTCACGGTGGAGAACGCCGAGCCGAACTGAACGGTGAACCGGGTAGAAGTGGCGGACGAACTGCTGGAGGAGGAAGACTTGGTCCCGTGGCCCGCGAGCCGCCGCCCCGCGGAAAAAGTAAACCGCCCCACTGGCGTGGCCATCATGATGCGCCGGGTTCTCTTTGTTCTTGTCGAAACTTTGTTTCTAGTGATTTTTTCTAGCCTAAACAACTACTGAGATGTTTAGGCGTACAGAGTTCTACTCTGTTTGTGTACGGGCAGTACGAGGGGTCTTCTTGCTTCTACGGGGTTCTAGAGTTCAACTAACTTCTAAAACCTCACTCTGAGACCGCCACCCTGCTTGCAAAAGGGAAGTTCTTATGGAGGACTCGGAAGTAAAGGAATTGCAACATGCTGTGCCGTCAGTAAAGTTCGGCGCACGAGGACGCTCGGAGTGTACGAATTATCAGGAACAACCGACGTCGTGAACTTCGTCTGTGAACGAAAAAATTGAAAAACGACCGAGGTCATACGAAGATACGGGTATTTCTATTTCTTTCATCCGAATTGTGGGTTTGAGAGCAGAATGTGGACGAAAAAACGACTTCCTGAATGATTGGACCGAAAGGGAGACTGTTGGAGCAAGTTGACTACTGTCAACATCAGGTGCTTGTACGAGCTGAACCGACGAGTGCTGTTCTTCCTATCCGTGGAAATTCCTTTCGCCGCGTTGTTCGAAATTCGGAGACCATGTTGAAGCTCCTCTCGTTTGTAGCAGGAGTGTGACTTTAATATTTCTGACACGAAATACTCGTTCTAGAGGTAGTGGAAAACTTACTGTACAACAAAAGTTATTGCTTATGACACCATTGACACATTGAAGAAATACGTATTGAATTCACTTAGTGACACCTCCAGCCACGGTGGAGTGCGAGTCGTGCTTCTATTGTAATACATAGAAAGAGAAAAAGCTGATACTGCAATGCGTGCGAGTGCGTAAAGTTGATGCTCTATGGAGGACTATGTGTAGTGTAATTATTAACATGCCAGCACATGTATCTATGTCGCCTTGAAATAAACAGTGGCTACTTTTTCGGCTTCAACACGTGTAGGTACTTCGGAAAAAACCTCTCGTCCTTCATGTCTTCTATGTCGTTTTCGTAGATCAAAATGATCTCCGCCCGCATTTTGTCGAACAAATGCGCCTGCTCCGCCTTTACCTTATTCACGGTCGCGGTCATGTGCGCGCCGATCATCAGCATGGAAACAAAATTGACCACGCCCAGCGTGTGCGCCAGAAATTTGGCTGGGATCACCCGGATGTAGGGCAGGTACAGGTCCTGGAAGCTCTGCATCTCCGGCTGGTAGCTGACCACGGGCTTCCCGCCCATCGACATGGAAAGCAACACGTAGTAGATCAGATCCGCAAAGTCGATGAAGAACTGCCAAAACGACCGGTCCGTGTCCCAATACGGGGCGAAGACCAGCGTGAAGATGGAAAAGAGCGTCCCGAGGCCGATGAAGATCACGAGCGACATCAGCGGGACCACTTCCTTGCCCATTTCCAGCAGAATCCGCACCCACTTCCCGAAATAGGAGTGGGTTTGCAGGTAGTAGAGCACCGTGATGACCTGCTTCAGGGAGTAGAGGGAGGCGAACAGGACCAAGTAGGACTGGAGATCGTAACTGGTCGTGGAGTCCGAGAAATTCGTTCCGAGCAGCTTCTCCGGGTGTTGGTAGGAAAGCGCGAAGAGGTGGAAGATCGTGTGGATGATCAGCACGTCGCCGAAGGAGCAGAGGTGCTGGACGAAGCAGTAGAACTGGGTGATGAGAAGTAGTATCAGAAAGTACCACGCCGGGTTGCCCAAGTCGAAGCCGTAGCCGGAGAACAGTTCCACCGGGACGGAATAGTCGGAGGAGTCGGAGGAGATCCAGTCCGTCGTCGAAGAATTTTGCTCCGCGATGCTGATCAAGTCCAGGCCGGAGGTTAAATTCGGCTCCGTCGGCCCCGCGTTCTTCGACGTGTAGCCCTGCGCGAGGAGCAGGTCCCGCTCCTTGTTGACCGCGATGCCCCGGTGCATCGACACGACGAACAGGAAGTGCAGGAAGAGGCACAGCAGAATCGACCGGAATTCCTTGTGGAACCTCTCCATGGCGAACGCGTGCCATTTGAAGCGGATGATGGATTTCACGAAAAGATTGTCGAAGAAGACGTTCGACGGCCGTTTGGACTCGGTGATCGCTTGCAGAAAACTGTACTTCTTCTTCTCCTTCAGCTTCTCCGCCGTCGGCGGGGAGCTGAAGAGCGCGGCCAGCTTTCCGAAAACGGAAAAGCCCGCCCGGCGATCGAAGAGGATCGACAGGAAAGTGAGCAGGAATTCGAACGGTTGGAGAAAGAGGTTCTTCGGAGTAGTAGATGGTTTGCTGTATTTAGAACTTTTTTGGTTGTTTGTTCCATCACCTGTCGTTGTTCCTAATTTGGCTTCCAAATCAAGCAAGTTCTCGAAAAAGTTTTCGTCGTTCGAAAACACCTGCGCGAACCCGGGGTAGGGCATCACGAACGCCTGCGCTAGGTAGTATTCTGACTCTCCGGTGGGATGCAACGGGCCAACTTCCCTATCTGCTTTCGGCACGGTGGAATCTTGCGCGCTCTGCTCTAGTAACTGCTGGTACATCGCGAGAGAACCACCGCCTGTATTGTTTTTGTCGACGACGCCGTCCACGACTTGTTGTTGTTCTTTTATTGCGCTACTATCACGACCTCCTGCTCTATTTACCTTACTTCCCCCGTGGTCGGACACTGCACCATACGCCGCTTCCCGGGGGCCCTGGAAGAACCATTTCAAGTATCCTATCAAGACCCCTCCGGTTCCGCCAAAAATCAGCTTCTCGCTGTCCATCAGGTTGGTTATCCGGATCTTCTGGTCAATGAAGTTCTGCCACACCCTGAAGCCGAAGCAGGAGTCGGACCCGGCCACCTCAAAGGCGCCGATCGGGTCCTCCTTTCCCATGGGGGGCTGGCGGAAGGGGAAGTAGGGGGACACGCAGTCCTGCAACGCGATCTTCTGGTTTGTTTCCAGCATCGGGATCTGCTTCAGGAACTGCGACACCGCGTCCGGGTACTTTTTCACGCACGCGGACAAAATGTGGACGAATTTGTCGTCCTGAAAAGTGCCGTAAATCTTCGGATTTGTGGAGTTTGCCGCTGGAGCTGTTCCTCTCTCCTTCACCGCCTCCACTACGTGCTTCAACACGTTCGAGGCCGCGCGCTCCCTGCTGTGCAGCTTGTCCTGGGATAGCACGAGGGACAGCAGCGTCGTGTACGCGTCGCTCTCCGCGAGGTAGTTGGTCTTGCCCGTCTGGGACGTGGTGTACACGCCCGCGTCGCCCTCGCGGTCGATCGAGATCTCGAAAGGCATCAACGGGGATAACGAGAGGCTTTGCTTCTTGTTCGTAGTTTTGCCGGAAAAATTTTCTATTGCAAACCGTTCCGCGTGCAGCCGGTCGAAGTCCAACGCGGAGTAAAGGAGGGCGAAGTCGCCGCACAGGTTTTTCGCAAAATCGATGTGGTGTGGAATCAGTTCCTTCCGTAGTTTCGCTACAGATAAATTCGCCGTTGCGGACGGAGCCACCGCCCCGGGGCCAAATTTCACAACTGGCGAAGACAAGTAGTTTGCGCCCGCGGCGTGCTGGTGGTGCTGCAGCTGCTGTTGTTGCCCACTTTTGCTCGCGTTCGCAGCTCCTGCCGCGCCCCCGCTCCCGCCCGCCAGGCTCGCGCGCCGCGCTTGCCACTCCGTGTACCAGAGCGGGAGGCACATGGAGGAGGGAAGGAGCTGGGAGATGTCCGCGGCAAAGGCCAGTTTGTTTCTGTCCTCGAAGAGGAGCTGGAGTTTGTATTTCTGCTGGTGCTGCGGCTGTCCCCCGCCTCCAACCAAAATTGTCCTTGCCCTCGTGATCTTCTCGCCTAGCGGGTAGCTTCTGGACGTCAGGAGATCCTTGATCGACGACGCTTCAACTTTTGCGTTCAAATTCGGGTGCTTTGCGTAGTTCGCATCGCGGATTTGCAGGTATTTGGACGAGGGCGGGAGACTAGTAGTACTTGCGGCATTTGCAGTGCCTTCTGGACCACTTACATCTCCTGTCATCATGTTTCCCTTGTTCTCGAACTCCTCACTGGCCAGACTGAGCACCCAAAACGACTTCGCATCCGCGGACTGGAACCCCTTGCCGGTCCCGAAATCGATGGGCACCGCGCCGATCACGTTGGCGTGCCCGCTGTACTTCCGGAGAATTTCCCCCGTTTCGCCCCGCCAGACGATCACGTTCCCGTCGGTGCCCGCGGAGAGGATCAGTTCCTGCGTTTCGAGCGTGGAATCCATCTCCTCCCCGCTGCTGACCTCCCCCTCGACGGGTCTCTCGTCTTTGGCCGATTCGTTGAACTTTTTAAACGCGTCGCGGGCGTTACGAACCAGGTTCTCAGAGAACCAAGGATGTTGCAACTCTTGACCCGTTCTTCCGTTTACTTTTCGTTCCAGATAAAAGGCCTGCAGAAAGTAAATCTTTGCGGACTTCTCGTGACCCGAAGAACTGTCGAACTTGCCCATCAACGCCCCATTCTGCTTGTTGCGCACGAAGATGAGATTTTCGTCCTCCTCTTCACTTCCGCCTCTCCCCGCGTGGAACAGCCGCACGGAAGTTTTCGACTTCAGGACATTCGCAGTCCTGTTCGAGAACCCGTCAAGGGAATTTACGTAAACGCCGGCGCTTGTATCCAACAACCGAATTCCAGCAAAGGATTTCGTCGAAACACACAGCAAACGGGTCGTCTCGTCGAACTCGAGCGTGGTGATTTCATTTCCATTTCCAGCACCCGAAGTTTTATTTGCACTTGCCGCGCTGGGAACGATTTTCTGCAGTTTCGCCGTCAAAGTCAGCGCAATCCCCTGCTTCCCGCCGTCGCCGTAGAGCAAGGAGGTTCTCCCCGTGCGTCTGTCATTCTCGCTTTTCAATTCGAAAATCGCGATCTTACCTGATGACAACCCGGCAAACACATTCCAAACGCCTCCTCGACTGTCCAGGTTCCCCACCGCGACGGCGGTGATGGAGTCGGTTTCGTCCACACCCGACATGCTCATGGTTGCCAGCAGGTCATACGGATTCGGATTTACTTTCACCGCATCAGGACCCCCACCATTCACGTCCGGCGTCGCCGCACTCATCGGCGATTTCGGCACCGAGGGGAACGCCGGGGGCCCCTTCAACAGCGGGGTGTCGGAACTGAAGTCCGGCGGCGGTGGCGGCGCTTCCAAGTTGTCCATGCTACCGCTGCTGTACAGAGCCGTGGCTTTCTCCTTATTCCCGCTTAAACTGGGCAACTTCCGGTAGATGAAAATTTTCTTCTCCGCGGCGCAAACAATAGTACTCGCCGGCTGCCTCTTCCCGGAGTACCCTAAGCGGTAGACGGATTCCAAAGAATTGACCTTCAATTTTTCCGCGTTCTTGTCGTGCGGGTTCGCCCCTAGAGGGAGTTCCTCGACTTCTAAAAATTCGAAGGTTTTCGACTCTTTGTCGTCGATTTTGACAATTTGCTGGATCTGCTTCGCACCATCCGGAATGGCAATCGTGCCGTTTTCCGATAGTGATGGCGAAGACGAGCTGCTAGTATTTGCTATTGTTCCGCTGTAGCCGTAGACCTGCAAAGAAGAACTACTACTGCTAGTCGACGCTCCCGCTTTTGAACCTTGTTCCGGCGCGACAATCAGTTCCGACGCTGCGGAGGTGAGCAAACAACAACTCGACTCTACGTCCCTTGTCGCGAGCACCGTCCCGAGGAACCCGTCGACGATGAGCATTTTGAAGTCACTCCCGTCCTCGCTGACCAGCATTGCGAGGTTGTTCCCGGCCGCCCCCACCGCGGAGACGGAATGCACGAGACAGTGGCTCGCGTTCTCCGCAAAATCGAAATCGACGGCGTGGTGCTCTTGGTCCTTGCGGAGGAAATCCGGCCCGAAGAAAACGGAAATTTCGCCCCGATTGGTCACGCACCGGATGCCGTACTGGATTTGATGTTCCGCTGCATTTTTCGACATCTTCGCAGCGGTTTGATTTTTGGTGGAGTTCTGCGTCAAGACGTGGTGCGGACCGCGCTGTTTCTTCCACTCGCGACAGAAACTCCCGGAAACGATGTCACAGAAAATCACCGTCCGCGGAGCGCCGTGCAAGTGCTGGCTGTGCGACGTGTTGCTGTCCTTCCCACCAAGAGCGAGATTCACCAGTTGCTGTTGCAACCCGCCGGCCCGGAAAGTCCCCTCTAGTCTCGGGTGATTTTCTTCCAAGTAGCTCCAGAGAAAGACATTCCGATCCTTCGGGTTGATGTCCGGAGCCACCTGCTCGCCGGCGGAAAGCAGGAATTTCTGCTTCGGGTCTTGCCCGTAATTGAAGATCAGAAGTTTGTTGTTTCGGTTTAAAGTCAGGTTCCCTGTGTTCTTCGCATTGGTAGTTGCACCGGACGAAGAGGGTCCTTGCTTGCTTGCCGGAATTGTAATGTTTTGCTTCGCCAGGTATCTGACTGGAGTGAGTTGCGCCGCGCCGTGAGAGGTTGTTGTAAAAGTACTGTCGACTCCAGTATGATCTGTTGCACCTCCATTTGCTCCGTTTTCGATGTGCAACCCCCGTTGCCACGACATCAGAGGAGACGCCGTGCTGCCACCAGAAACAACAGCTCCCGCAGCAACCACGTGCGTTTTCGTGACGGCGAACCCATTGGGGACGGACGCTAGCGGCGTGGGCTTGACATAATGAGTTCCGCCACTCTCGACGGCATTTTCCACTTCGCTCAACGGCGGCTCCAGCTCCTTCAACAGCTCCAGGGACTCGGAATGCCACACTTTCAGGAAGGAAGAAACATTCAAGTTTTCCTCCTCGTCCTCCTCCCCGTTGCTGGCGTTCAGGAAGAGAAACTGGTTGTCGATCAGCAGTAAAGAATTTTCCAAATTCCCGCCCACGTTCTCCAACTTCTGGACACACCGGTTGCCGACCCAGGCGCAGACCGTTTTATCTTTTCCAGCGGAGAAGAATCTCTCTTTGGAAGTCGTGCAGAATTGCAACGCCTGAATCAGGTCGTGGTGCTGATTGCCCAAAACGTGCTTTATGTTCGGAAAAGGGGTGAAGTTGCTGATCAGGTCGTTCTTGGACATTCCTTTGCTTTTCCTGCTTTTTCTTCGCTTCGCGCTTGCAGTCCCTCCCGCTGAAAACAGGTCCCACACGCGAATGTGATGGTGGCTGCCGTTGTCGGCCGAAATCAAGTGTTCCCCGGTGTTATCGCAGCTGAAGCAACTCAGCGACTGCCCCTCGATCTTCGCCCAGAATTTCATGTCTTTCTCCTCCTCGTAATAGAATGTTGAACCGACATAATTTTCACCGTCTACAACAGTTGTTGAATCCGCCAGATTCACGGCACGACCATTTGGTCCGTTTATTTCCTCTTCCCCGTCTTGCTGCTGAAAATTGGACGTCAAGCTTTTGTTCAGATTCTTCAGAACCAAATGCGCGGCGTTCAAACTACCCTCGAGTTGTTTCCTTTTCAGAACCGTGACGGCAATGTACGTGATCCCGTGGTCCTCTTCCGCGTGCAAAGCGTCGAAAAGGGCGTGTTTGTGCTCCTCATCCGGGTTCAGGTGGTCCTCCTCGTCGCTCTCCGTATCTTTGTTCAGCATCAGAACCTCCGGCGGCGCGACTGGATCTTTCTTGTCCAAATCCTCCGCGTCGTCAGCAGCAGCAGCGGTGCTGCTCGTGCTCCCCCGCCCGTTCGATTCACTTGTACTGGAAGATGAATTGTTCAGCATCAAGTGCGGGTGAAATTTGGACGCGATGAAGATCCGGTCGCCGCCGCAGCAGACAAACTCAATCGGGCTCTGGTGCTCATACTTTTGTCTCACCTTCACCTGATTGTTCTTGTCGCCATCCGTCGGAAGGTTGACGATATAGAGAGTTTTTGAGTTTTGCATGTTCTGCTGATGCGTGACGCGCTGCGACTGCTGCTGGGTCGGGAGGCTGGGCGCTGGTGTACAGAGCAACGTCGTTGTTGGAGTCGTGCTGGTACCTGCTCCTAATGACATGTTGTCGGCTTCAGCTGATAGTGGGGCAACCTGGCTGTTGTAGCCGGCTGCTTTCCCTTTTGAACCGCCAGTACGAGGCTTCTGCAACACCGTGTGCGGAACCAGATTCACCAGCTCGGGATAGCTTGCTTGCTTGTTCCCCGCCTTGTTCCCATCAGTCTTTTTGCTCTCCAGTACACACAGTTGATACTGACTCAGCACCGTGCCGTTCCCAACGGCGACGCGGTTGAGCACGTTCGCTCCTCCGGGCTGCAGCGCCGGCTGGAAGACGAGCACGGAAGTGTCTCTGCCATCTTCCCCATCGAGCCCGATCCAAGGGCTGTAATGAGGCGCTTTGTCTGCATGCGACATGGCTTCTTTGCTGAGAGATTGAAACTTCACGGGCGATACAGCGACGTCGTTGAAAATGTTTTAGAAACAAATATTCGGCGGGGAGTAGTTCGTTGTCGATAAGGAGACGCTGTACGATGGATACGAAAATGTGTTGAGGACGATGACGAAAAGACTTCCAAGAATCAGACATCATTCATAGCAAAAATGAAAATCTTTGTTTGCACGACGGTAATTGTACGAATACGATGCTCGATATGATGAACCGAAACGGCTTTGGACGTTTTTTGCTGTTGCACGCAGACCGATCTGGCAGTTCAAACTCTAACTCTTTTCCACGACTGCCATTGACTTCAACATTCAAGCACGACGCGTAAAATGCTCGGACCGACGTCTTGTTATTTTTGCTAGTGTGACCGAATCGTGCTACCAGTTGCTTGTGCCTCGTCAAAATTCTGAAAAGTGCAGGACGATCATTAGAGCGTATCAATGCCCTCGACAATGTCGAAGAGCAGCGAAGCGAATGCTTCAGGCACAACAATGACGTGACCTGAAAGATGAACATGTTGGCTTCTACAAAATCTTTATTTTGCGTCGAGCAATTCGATTTCGATACTGAAGTAGTACGGTGCGACCATAGACACACGACACAACAAAAATCATACAGGCAGCAGCAGGCGCGCTTGTTTTCTCGCACCCCGTCACTGTAACAAATTGACGCCGAAGTACATCAACTTTGAATGTTTAGCTCTCTAAATTTCTTATTTGCTGTTTTTACAACAAACCGTACTTTGATTGAAACTGCCTCCATTTCTGCCAACAGTTCAGCTTCTTCCCTTTCTCCAGGACCCCGTGCTTCCGATTCTTGCTCCGTCCCGCCTCCAAAAGTTCCGCTTCTTTCCAAAACTGGTTCACCGTTTGCGTCCGCAAGCAGCAATGCGCAGTGGCGGGAGCCCAACCGAAGGATAGGCTTCGATCTATACTCAAGCGCTCCACCCCGTTTTCTTCGTAGCGGCTCTTTTCCCTCACCAACTCTTTCTCTCTGCCCTCCGGAGGACAGGTCCGGTGCATATTTGGCAACCCAGTGAGATTTGCGAATTGCAACGCCAAGCCACCCATCGCCGTGTCGTCCCCCTGTCCGTACGCCCTGCAAACGTGCAGGATCTGTTCTTCGTGAAGATGCTTCTCGCCGTTGACTTTCTCCTTCCACTTCTCGAAAATCGCTAGCAGCAGGTCTCTGGAAAACAGCGCCCCCGCTGCTGTAGAGGCGATTTGCTTCACGAGCGGCGTCCGCGTGCCCTGGAGGGACCCGGCGTAGATTTGATGAAAAGTGGTTGTTTCGGATGAAATGGAGGGTGTAGTTGCTGTTCTTGGTTTTCTTCCTGCCAACGAAACGTAGTTCCCCTCCATTTTCCCCACCATTTCTTCCAGCGGTTTACGGAAAACGTAGGTGTCGTCATCGACTACCAAAAGCCAGTTGAACGACGGTGCTATGATTGTGACAAAGTACTTCTGAATCACCTCGAAGAAGTTCCAGAGATGCGACCAGCACGCCACTTGGTAGCGGTAGCACAGGCTGTTCTGTTGGCAGAACCGCCGAATTACCCGCTCGGTGCCGTTCGGCCAGCTTGGGGAGATCAGCTGCTCGTGCGGGGCTTCGATGGAAAATAGCGGCTCGTCGGTGGAAAGGACGACGCTTGAAGAAGAAAATGGTGACGCAGTTGATACTCCGGCAGCCGCGGAGTGGACACCGTGCTCCTCCATTTTTACAGGTGTCCCAGCCATGCCAGCATCCTCCAACACGAAATCTTGCATCCAAGTGTCTGCGCTCTCGCGCACACGGTGTTCCAGGACCTGTGCGGCCTTTATCATGACGAGGATGTTCGTTCCGTTGAACATGTTTTCTTCCGGAGGAATATTTCTTTCAGCAAGAGTAAAATCTGTAGAAAGTGGGTGTCCCTGTCGAGTGCAAGCAATAATTACAACCACATGGACGCAGGCAGAGGCACTAGTTGAAGCAAACATAAGCTATATGACTTTTGTCACCTTCACATCAAAAGGATCCCAAGCGCGCGTGATCCATATTGATTTGAGTTTGAAAAGAAAATGTTGATATAAATTGCAGCGGGAGATCGAGATGGATGCCACGAACGATCAGGGGAGACCTCAGTCTCAGATTTCTAATTCTATTCTATTAGATAAGATCGTTTTTCCTCGGCCAAAATTACCGGTGCAAAGAACTGGATGCAAACAGAAACACGAGAAAACCAACACAAAAAGAACCACGCCAACTAACACCGCGACACCAACACCAGCGAAGAAAAGATGAACCCCAATAGCTTTACTTGGTTGCACTATTTCCAACGGTGCTGCTCTTACAGATAAAACTCTAACTCTGAAATTCGAAACTTCAAATTTTTCCTGTCTCTCAGAGCAACTGCATCAAACTGCATGATTTTCATCCACGACCGGTTCGTGCGTGAAAGTGAAACTGACTTTATTTTGCGTATCACGAAGATAAAACAATCCTTTTGCTGAAATAATTCAAAGTCTGTACCTGTAGCTGTCCATGATTCTTGACATAAGGAGGCTTCTCAAACTACAAGTTCAAGCTCCTGTTGCTCTGTTTGAAACATATCCAATCACGTCTGCAGCTGCAGCAGCTGGGGGGCTGCATCCAGTAGAGAAAATCACTGAGTAGTTCATGACGACTATCTTCCTGATGCTAAGTACACATCTTCGAGAAACTGTGATAACTGAATAGTTTTTAATACCTTCATTCACCGCGGTGCTCAACTTCACAAGCGCAGCCTTTTTTATCGCTGATCCACATTTTCACTGGGAGCACTGTTCGTCTATCACCACGGCTTCGGGTTGATGATTGGATGAAATAAACTAAAATGTACAAGTTCAAGTCTGGGAACAAGAAGCAAAAGAATTGCTCTGAGTCATGTGTTCTTTTCGGCGTTGTCGCGTTAGAGTTCCCTCCTACGACCTCTCAGTCTCATTATCGCATGCGTGGGAAGCTGCTGCTGCTCGTCCACATTACACGAGCATTGTCGTGAAAAGAGGATGAAGTTGAAGCTGAACAAGAAGAAACGAAGTCTTCTATCCGCGGTCGATAAAACTATCCCACCAATCCCGTTCCCGTGGTTTCTGCTCCGAAGGAGGAAGAGCTTTCTGCTCCGCGGTAGGAGGAAGCGAGGCACCAGCTTTCGAGCTTGCAGCTTTACGGGACGTTGACATCGCTGTGGGTATGCTTAGTGAACTCCTTGAAGTCATTGTGCTGCCACTGACGGAACTCCTCGGGCTTCCGCAACTACTAATGTTATTCCCCATTGATACATCGCAGCACATTGTGGTCAAACCAAAGACCGACATCGCTTCTTTATCTTTTCTCACCTGGAGAAGCGATGCGGATTGCGATTGGTGCAGCACCTGCTCGCGTGGCCTGTTCTCGCCGTCCACGGATTCCTTCATTCCTTCTGCGGGGGACGAGGCGGATGTTGCCCCTGCCGGGTTCGCATGCGCTTTCGCATCTTCCTCCTTCGACTCCGCCGCGGCGAGAGCCACCGTGCAGCCGTCCACAAACTCGCCGAAAGAAATGCCCTTGGCCTGTCGGTGAGCGAAGTTCTTTTAGTTACGAGCTTCTTATTCTTGCTTACATATGAATAATTCGCTCTCCTGGAGGTATTCGTTTCTACATATTCGGGCGCGCGAAACTTCATGATGGAATTCTGTGGCTGAGAGAAGAGTACCTTTTCCGCATCAGACGCCAGCTTATCGTGGTCCTCGGAGGTCCCAGAGGTGCTCACTGCTGGTAAACCGGCACTACTCGCCGCAGCGCGCAGACTCTGCAGGTCATGTTCAGTCACGTCCGCGTCTGCGGTTGACAGAATGTGATCACCGTTGGAATCCAGCTCGCGGAAACGCTGCGCCAAAGTCGACAGTGTTGTTGGTGTAGCTGACATACTTTCTCCAGATTGTGGGGCCAGCTGTCGCGGTGGCGAAGGTGACCCGGAACCATCTTTCGGGGCGGCATTCGAGTTCCCCTCGGTCTGCTCGTCAGCAAACTCGTGCTGTTCGCCGTCGTGGGAAACAGCTTGTAACTCCGAAGTTGATGTTGCCGGATCAACAGCGTCGGACACCCCGCGGAAGTGCCGCTGATTATTTTCTCGCTCCTTCACAGCGAGTACACCAACAGCGGGGAAGTCTGCGGCGTTGTCAAAAGCTCCAGCCAAAGCGGTTAGACGGAGACAGTTGTCGGTACAGTGATTATTGCGCCCGTTGGTAATTTTACGGCGATAGTTCACGTTCCTCCCGGGTCTGCGTGACGGAACGGGGCTCAGCACTACAGCGCGACCCGTCGGTGGATGGGGGTGGGTGGGGGGGGGGGCGGATACTCTTGTCCGTAGATGCACCAACTTGCTCACGATGCAGCTCGGACTGCTGTGTGTGTGTGGTTTTGCTTTTTATTTTTTCTGACGAAGCCAAAAGAGTATAGACATGCAACCATAACCTAATGTTGTAATGTTGAACATGTAAACCGCGATAGACTACTTGCCAATCTGAGCAACTCCAGAAGTGGCAGCAACAAACGAAAAGAAAAAAGAGAAACACAACATCAATATCCTTCTTCTGCTTTGCAAAAAAATCTCTATACCCCACGGGCCACGGTTTGGTCCTGGACTGTAGAAGTCGCGTCTTCGTTTGTAGTAGTTCTCGAGGCTGCCGTCCGCTGCGTTGGATGAACGTCTTTTCGGAAAACTTGTCGCAAGGCTAGCGAGCTGCGAACCGGGGCCGAACTATCTTTACATGGAGATCCCGCAGCCGCCATCATCGCTGCCACAAAAAAGCAATTCTACCGCAGGGGTGGACGATCTTTCATTTATTGAATTGATGCATTTGCTTGTTTTGCGTGCAAAACCTCAAAGAGAGTGCAAAAACCTGCTGGAAAACAAAACAAGTGCTCTTTGCAGAGAGATCATATTTTACCGGATCGGAAAGTAGATGTCGCCCTCCTTCCTTGTAAGTTGCTGCGCAGGCCTTTGGCAAGAAGGACGCAAGCCTGTGTTTTGTTTTCGAAAACGATTAGATTTGATGTCATAATTCGATGCGATGGGCTTGCTATTCAATGTGTTGCAGCACCACCTGTATCACCAGCACCTTTACTTACATTTGAAATAGTGAAGAAGCAGCATGGAATGACAATACCCAGCCAGTCCTACGATCGTTGAGTCGCCAGGCTGCGCGGCTTACGACCAATGATTCGAGTTTGGAATACTGATGCGGTTGTTGCGAAACGAAGGAGACCTCGTCGAACCTGTTACGAAAAGAGGAAACTGGCAGGAATAATATTGATATTGTGGATGTCGCAAAAATATATAAGCATCAGGCGTTGGCACGCATTTTCTTCTTCTTGTTTAAAATTCCTGTTAATCACATGCACAAAAAAAAAGTCTGGAGACCAGGAATATACCGGTTGTCTTCAGAGAAGTCCGGCTCCTCGCTAATGCTATTAGCGCCCACGCTATTGTTGGTTGCTGAACCTTCAAGCTCCCGACGAGCGGAACAAAGCCAACACCTCAGATTTGTTTTTAGAACGTAATGCTTTTCAGTCATCTACTTCGTGGCTTCCACGAGCAAAATAGACGATAAATTGGGTGTTCACTGTCGTGCGAGCCGCACGATGAAGCCACTCAAGATCACAGCAAGCAGTATAATAAACAAACCTTATCTATTCAGTTGCACCAACGCACAAATGATTCGCGACGGTACTGACGGTATTGCCGCGGTCGTCTGGTGGTCGTCAGGCCACACGGCTCTCCGCCAACTCCACGTCGTGGTATTATTCTCCCATATCAAAGTAGGAAGACAAGCCTGAGCTTCACTCTCCCGGTGGTTGAACTAAGTAGGAAGATCATAGGCCGTGTTCCGGCATGGTTGTTTTTCTACTTTTTTTTACTCGTTTGTATATATTGTTACTCTACCTTTATTATTTGTTCTAGTGTAGTTTCATCTTCTTACTTTATTCATATTTTCCAAGGAGAAAAAATTGTAGTAGAAGCGCTGTGCACAAGTGTGTGTCGATGAAGAACTACTCATCAAACTGGAAGATAAGTCTTGACCTGGAGCTCTGCTATCTAGAGGGCTCCTCGTTCGACGGATAAGGAACCCGATTGCTCGATGTCATTTTTACGTCCCCAACGAACCGGAAAAATCACTTGAAGACGACTTTTTTTCGCTACCAATCCCACGAACATACCTGAACATGACTTCATCCGACTCGGACTCGTAATATTCCCTTGTAATCTGAGTGGATCGTTGAAAAATCCCGAGAGGAAAAATGCGTAGAGCAATCATTTTGTATAGTGAAAACATATTAAACGAACAGACGAATCATATCTGCTATACTGCCGACGACGAAGATGATGCTTCGAGTGTAGATACGATGACGATTTTTGGGGGGTGCTCAACCTCTCCACAATGTGGGCCACTTTGTGTTTGGTTTGCTTTCTCGGTGACGAGCACGCAATGATCGCCGGATCTTGAACTAGGAGAAAAGAGGAACACGACTAAGGCACAGCAAATCAAAAGAGCGCCAATTATCACGACGCAATCGCAAAAAAAGCCCCAACGGCCTTGGTTCGCCTTTTTTTTGAACGCTTACGCTTTTACAGATAGAGCTTTGAGTTTCGAGACTTCAAATTTTTATCGACATCTGATTCGTGCTTGATTGATTCTTGAGGTGAAACTGTTATTTAGAGGTAGGAATGATTTCGTGTACCAAATTCTGACACCAAAGAAAAAAAAGTGAGGCGAAGTTAGTAGACACGAAATATTGGTAGATACTGGCGACGCTAAACTTGCTGTGTAAACCTTCCGAGAGGCAAGAGCAATTTATCGGTAGAAAATCTGCGTCAAATACTGATTTTTCGACTGTTTTCATAAATCAAACAATAGATCATGATAGTAGCAATTTAACTAGTGATAATTTCACCCAGGTAGTCAGCAATCGCCCTTGCTATTCCACCTACCTTGGAGGTGATTTGGTTTTGATAGATAGATCTAAAACTTTCAAGAGATTAGTGTAATGCAATAGAAATCAAATCGTAACCATTCGAAACCTGTTCATAGGTAATAGAAAATAGAAATAGTACCAGCTATTTTTGCGAATTTGTCGAGAAGAAAATACTTTGATGCTTTTTGTCTGAGATAAAGAACTGTTTGGAAATTCATACGCACCAGCTGCTGTGTCGTTGCCTTGAATTGCGAAAATATTTCTTCTGTTGTCTTCGACTACCGCGGGCATCCTGAGCTAGAAGTTCTTCCAAAGTGGCGATTTCGATGTTTGTCTTACTGCTCAGACTCTATCTACCCCTGAAAATGGACGTCAGGACAGAAAGAGCGAGCCTGGACTAAACTCGAAAAAAGTTTCTATTCTAGTGCGATGTTTTTTCCTGAAGATCAAAAACGCAAAAAACAAGCTCCGAGGTGGACGGTCTCGGAGAATGTGTTTCGGCCTTGATGAATCCAGAAAGGTTTGATTTCTAGCCATTATTTTCAACACCCATAGCGGATAAATTTCCTCTGTTCCACTTTCGCTTTTGCAAGAGCAAGATGTGTTCTATTCTCCTGCTGTGTGCGCTTTACTTTCGTAGCGATAAGTTCTATCGAAACTGTTTTGTAGCCTTGTAGACAATTTCTTTTCTTTTTTGTATGAAGAAGTATAAAAATCGGTAGTAGTTTTTGACCGGATATCATGAGAAGAATATCCAGGCAAAACTAGCATTAGCAATTGTGATGATATTTGTACCTCGTACTTACCAATTCAAATAGCCAGCCTAATTTCCTTGAAGGTTACCAGACATAGAAAATTCTAGCCTGGTAGCTTCCGAAATTTTTTGTTCTGTGCAAGAAAAGAAACATTATAAAGATTTGTGTCCCGCAGGAAGACGGGCACGTGTCGATAGAAGAATATCTTATTTCAGGTGAAGAATATTTCATGCAAACAACAACATTTTTCAGACAAGACAGGCGACATTGTTAAACCTTTCATATTTCTTAGTGTTGATACTGTTTTTGATAAAATTATTCCAATCTGATATTATCTGCGCGAAAGTAAATCGAAAAAGTAAATCTTCATCTCTCCTCGATAAAGCTGAATCTTGTTGCTAGAAGTTGTTATTCAAAGTGAAGTGACACTTTTTGTCATAGCGTGTTAATTTCCTATTCGTCAAGGAATAGCAATATTTGCTGTTTCGTACTTCTGATAGAAATTCTTTTCCGTCTGATATTATTCACAACGGTATCAAAGTCTGATTTTTCGGTACAAATTCTTGCTGTAATCTGCTTGTGACACTGTTTCTATTACTTTCCAGTACAACGGTTTTTCAATTTCCGAAGCGACTCTCCATCGGAGCGCTTTTTTTTCAATTTTTTTCTCTACTACTAGCTACTATTTTTTTATCCGAAGATCTCGACCATAGTCGCGTTGAGCACGGTTAGATTCGTGTCGTTCAGAATGACCGTCGTGTTTGACGTCTTTGTCACTTGAACCCCGTTCACAATTGTGCTTTCGACGCTGACCTGCTGCTGTGCAATCACTTGCTCGTGTGCTGCGATCGCTGCAGAATTACTATCCGCGGTGGCGTTGACAGCATTCGATGCCAACATTATCTCCTTGTTCTTTTTGCCGATCAGCACCTTCCGGATCATGGTCTCGATGGTCTTCATCCTATCGGTCAACTTCTCGTAGTTCTCCTCGACCTTGATGTCGATCGTAGTCAACTTCTCGTCGAGCTGCCACACGCGGCTGTCCAGGGACTGGATACCGAGTGTGAGCACCGCGATCAGGTCGTCCAGGCGCAGTTGCAGCATGCCGTCCTGTTCGGACTTCACCACCATGTTCGGCAGCACTTCTTCGATCTCCTGCGCGATGAACCCGTACCGGCTGTACTTCGACTCCGAAGCACGCTTGTACTTGTAGCTAACAGGCCGGAGCTCTTGCAGCACTTGGATGATCGTGGCATCCTTAGCGTCGGCAACGCGACCTGAGTTTTATTTGTGGGATAAGCATTTTGGGGATGATTTTGGAGATCGTTTCCTTTTCTAGTAAAACGAATTCTGCATGCCTAACGGAACTTCGTTGAAATTCTACTGAAGAGCTTTCTACATGACAAAAACAGCAAAAAATCAGTTTTGCAATTACCTTGCTCCATCAGAGCCAGCGCCTTCTCGTTCCTTGGTGCCACTTTCAGCAACTCCTGGTACAGCGGCGCAATGTCGCGCTTCCGCCTCTTATCGGAGGAAGTCACCGCGTTGTCTGCGGACCAGGTGCCGTGGAGCGTACCGGCGACTGCCCCACCCGAGTAGACCATGGTGATACCCTGTTTTCAATTTGTCGGATTCGCATTAGAAGTGCGCATTTGGCTTGAATGTATGAACAGTACGAGAAATTCTAATCTTAGAGTGCTGCTGGATGAAATCTAACCCAAAAGAACCAAAATCATTTCAAAAAGCAAACTATCCTGAAAATAAAATACCGCCTTGTTGGCCACACTGCTGGTCTTGTACGGGTAGAGTTTCATGGTCGGGTTCCCGGAGTTGTCACTGGTGATGGCCGCATCGCCGACATACAGCGTGCTGTCAATCCGGACGCTGCCCTTGGCGGACAAGCCGCTGCCGAGTCTCGCGAACGAGCGCACGGACAGCGCCGAGCCCATGTTGGAGAAGTCCAGCACGGAGATGTTGCCGCCTAACCTGCTGAAGGACCGCATGGAGAACGAACTCCCGACGCTGGCGAAGTTGATCACGGACACGTTGCTGCCCAGGCGCGTGAAGGAGCGCATCGACAGTGTGGAGCCGATGTGGACGCCACTGGTGATGGACAGTCGGGTAGCCGCCGCCGCGTTGAAGCTGCCCGCGACGGACAAGCCGGAGCCCATTCTGCCGTACGCCCGGATGGACAAGCAGGAGCCGAGGGAAACCGCGTCGAGGATGGACACCCGCGAGCCGAACTTCGTGTAGCCGCGGACGGAGAGCGAAGAGCCGATCTGCACCGCACCGTACGCGGAGAATCGGCTTGGGCCGGATCGCAGGTTACCCTGCACCGACAGCGCGGAGCCGCACCGCATCACGCCGCGGACGGACATGGAGGACCCGAGGGCCAGCATGTTCAGGATGGACACGCGGGAGCCGAGTCTGTGATTCATGGGCGGTGACGTTTGAATTTAGATTTAGTTTTGAGTTTCTTGTGTTGTTAGCATCATACAAACATGAAGTGGAAGAAAATCCGTCAAAATAAGCACGGCCTCTCATCTCAAAAGCTGCAGCAGAATAGCACCAAAATTGGTGTATTGCTTCATCAAAATCATCCATTCAGGTAGTATTATTACCTCGCATGTGAGCGGACGCTGATGCTGCTTCCCGCGGTGAGGTAGCTGTACACGCTCAATTGCGAGCAGGTGCCAAATCTCGTGTTGCCTGCGACAGACAGTGAGCTGCCGACGCGCACGCAGCTACGCACGGAAAGGGTCGAGCCCAGCATCATCATGTCCAGGACGCTCGCTCTTGATCCCAGCCGGGCAATTCCACGGACGGAAATTGACGAGGCGAGATGCGAATGCGAGACAACCTGTTTTGTTTTGATTGGTTTGTCATTGGGAATGGTTTTCATTTGATAAGTAATGCGCTGCTGGTCTTCATTTCATCGCAAAAGTCATGGTAGAAAAAGACCCGACTATGCATCAAACTTTGATCACTCTCCCCAAACAAAGTCCATACCGAGCAGTGATCTCCGATTCTGGCGTTGCTGACCAAGCTGCAGCTGGAGCCGATTCTGGCGAAGCCGCGGAGGGACAGCGAGGAGCCGAGCTGGGTGAATTCCAGAACACTCATCTTGCCGCCGAACCGTATCGAGTTTCGGATGGACAACGCGCTACCGACGGTCAGACAGCCCAGCACACTGCAACTGCTTCCTACCCTGCAGTTCGCGAAGATGGACATGCCGGAGCCAGTGCGGCAAATGGACCGCAAGGAAACGGAACTTCCGAGCCGGAGCATATCCAGAACGGACACGCGTGATCCAAGACGCGAATGCGACCTGTGATTATCGAATTGGTTTTAATGTTGCATAGTTGTTTGTTGTCATGCACCTCCCTTTTTATCATGCTCGTGCACTAAATAAAACACAATCACAAGAAAATTAGTAGTATGTAAGCCAACAAAGCAAAAAACTCGACTCTAAACTTTACCTGACGCTCAAGGCGCTTCCCAATGTTGCCCAGTTGATCACGCTGGCCTTCAGACAGCTGCCAACCGCGGCTCGGCCGATCACCGACAAACTGCTGCCGCAGCGAACCGCCGCACGGACGGACACGCTGCTACCGATGTTCAACATGTCCAGGATACTGACGCGGGAGCCGAAGCGCGTTACGCCGCGGACGGACAAGGCGGAACCGACATTCGCCAGGCCGGTCACGGATATCCTCGCGTTCGAGCAGATGGTACTGCCGTACGCGGAGCAAGAGGAGCCGAGGCGCACCGCAGCCCTGTTTTTGAGTGTTGTAAGAAGGTAGATTCAACAGTTTCGTTGTGTATTACAGTGGCACTTGTTCTTATTTCGTAAGGCTGAGGAAACAGAAGCATTGGCATTGGAAAACAAATGACAAAAAGAAGCAAATATCGTTTTCGCTTATTCACAATTGCCAAAATAAATTCACAACATTTTTACCTCAAGCTCAAGGAGGAGCCGAGCGCCATGGTGTCTAGGACACTGCACCGCGAGCTGAATCTGGATGCGGATCGCACCGACAAGCTGCTACCCATCTGGACGAAGGAGAAGATGCTCATGTTGCCTGCCAGTCTTCCGTGTCCACGCACAGAGCAAGAGGAACCTGCAGAGATTCCGAGATTTGAACATTTGCGATGTTGTTTGCTTTTCATTTGTGACGCTTTCTGTAGTCCGCATACGGGGTGGAGGTTCTACTCATAGACTCGATGGTGGAAAACCAAATAAACTGAATGGAACAGACAACAAGATCGAATAAAAAGTCGTGAAAATATGTAAGTACCAAGTGTCAAGAAGTCCACCACGCTGGCGCGACTTCCGATGCGGCCGGTGCTGCGCACGCTGAGGCTGCTACCCAGGTGGCAGAACTGCAGCACGGACAAAGATTCGCCCATCTTCATCGACCGACGGAGCGACAACGCCGAACCGAGGTTCAAAGTGTCGAGCACGGACATGCGGCTGCCGAAGCAGGTCTTGGACCGCACCGACAGCGCGCTGCCGAGCGCCACGAAGTTCAGCACGGAGGCCTTGCTACCGAGGCGGGAGACGGAGCGGACCGACAAGGAGGACCCGAGCTTGACCCACTGCAGGACGGACATCTGGAAGCTGCTTCCGCACTGGGTCAGGCCCTTCACGGAAAGACCGGATCCGGCGCGGATGAACGCGCGGACAGAGATCGAGGAGCCTGATAAAGTGTTTGATGTTTTTTGCAAGGTGTTTTCATGTATTATGGAAAAAAAGGCCCGTGTGAATCAAGCTGTCACCAAAGTTCAGGCATTTGAAAAGCGAAACCTCACTTCAGAAACACACAAAAATAGTTGTACCGAGCATCAAGCAATCCAGCACGGATGCTCTGCTTCCCAGGCGTGCAATTCCTCTGACGCTGATGGACGAGCCAATCTCCGCGTGCTCGAGAGTGCTCAAATTGCCGCCCACCCGGAGGTTAGCGAACATGGACACTGCCGAGCCGAGTCTGTTTTTTTCATTGTTTTACATGGAAAGTTGTTCATGAAAGGACTCGTATGCAAATTCAACATTCATCAACTTCATTCCGCAGTGAGCAACATAAAAGGAACGACGCAAATCTATCATCAACCTTCTGTTCTACTCAACATCAAGTTGTCTTGTACCTTGCAAACGCCCTGCAGCTGAAGGAGCTGCCGATGGTGGCGGCGGCGTAGATGGAGTATGGCGTTCCGACCTTGCCTCCGACCAGGTTGCCGTACAGCGAGAGCGACGAACCGCACCGCATGAAGCTACGGATAGAGAAGGTAGAACCGAAGTTCACCTGCTCGATCACGGACAACTTGCTGCTGCCGACCATCTTGCCCACGATCGACATGCTGCTACCGAACCGAACCGCGGAACGGAACGAGAGCGACGAGCCTGGGATTTTTTGTTGGGATTGTGAAACATTGATGAGAATCTTAATTGCATTGTCAATATGTTCATCTTCGTGCTCCCAAGTCATCTCTAATCAAGACTATGTTGACAACATCAGCAAGAATCACAAAAACCAAACAAATTTTACCGAGCGCGAAGCAGTCGCAGACGGACGCCCTGGAGCCGAGCCTGAGTGTGTTCCTGACGCTCAAGCCGCTACCGAGGTTGACGAAGAGCAACACGGACATTCGGCTGCCGAACTGCGTGCGTCCGCGGACGGACAGGCTGGAGCCAACGTGGATCTGGTTGATCACGGACGCCTGGTAGATGCTGCCAATGTGCGCGATGCCCTTGACGGAGCAGGCGGAGCCTAGCCGGAGGAACGCGCGCACGGAGATCGAGGAGCCAAGGCACGTGGCATCCAGCACGGACATGCGGCTGCCGAACCGGACGTGCGTGCGGATGGACAGGCTGCTGCCGGTCTGCAGGAAGCCGAGGATCGAGGTCATGCCCTTGGTGTTCACGTCGCCCGCCACGGACAACCCACTGCCCAGGCGGCTGAAGCTGCGGATGCTGAAGCTGCTGCCCAGGGCAAACATGTCGAAGACGGACTGCCTTGAGCCGAGCCGGCTGATGCCACGGACGGACAAGGCCGAGCCCAGGTTGAGCATATCCAGGACGCTCATCTTGGAGCCGAACCGGGAGTGGCACCGGACCGAGAGCGAGCTTCCCGCGGTCAGGAAGTTCATCACAGACGCCGCGTGGATGGAGCCGACGTTGACCAACCCGCGCACGGAAATGCCGCTGTTCAGCCGGCTGTACGACCGGATGGACACGGAGGAACCAAGGTTCAAGAAGTCCACCAGCGACACCCGCGAGCCGAAGCGGCTGATGCCCCGGATGGACAGCGACGACCCGAGTTTCGCTGTTTCCAAAACGGAGAACTTGTTGCCCACGTTGGTCGGACCGTACACGCTGAGGCCGCTGCCGCAACGGAAGTACGCACGCATCGACATTGCGGATCCTGTTGGAGTTGATTGGAAGTAGTTTGCGTATTGATTTTGATACGGAACAGGGTAGCGGAAATACCAGATGAGTACAAGAAAATCAGTCCGATGTTCAAATGTGAAAGATGAAATCGCGTACATCAACCAAGTGAAACAGGAACGAAAAACTCATTTTACGCAAGTAAGTATACCTAGATTGACGAAGTCCAGCACGGAAATGCAACTGCCGAAGCGCGTGTGACCACGCACGGACAGTGCCGATCCGCAGCTGAGCAGGTCGAGCACGGACAACCGCGACGACAATCTGCTGACTGCACGCACGGAGAGCGCGGATCCGCAGTTCGTGATTCCCATCACGGAGAGTCGGTTGCAGCTGCCCACCGCGACCAGGCCCTTCACCGAGAGCGCGGAGCCGACGCGGAGGAAGGACCGCACACTGATCGTGCTGCCTAGAAAGGCGTAGTCCAGGATG
Source organism: Amoebophrya sp. A120 (assembly GCA_905178155.1). Classification (NCBI taxonomy): domain Eukaryota; class Dinophyceae; order Syndiniales; family Amoebophryaceae; genus Amoebophrya; species Amoebophrya sp. A120. Next base: position 1,868,493 of record CAJINV010000013.1, on the reverse strand, counting down.
GAGCAGTTGGAGCCCATGCGGCTGAAGCTGCGCAGCGACAGCGCGGAGCCGGTCTGCAGCTGTCCGAGGATAGACAGGCCCGATTCGCCGGAGAACCGCACGTTGCCCTTCACGGAGAGCGAACTACCGGACCGGATCATCGCTCGCACACTCACCGAGGAGCCCAGGCCGAGGAAGTCCAGGACGGAAACCCGGCTGCCCAGCCGACTCTGGCTGCGGACGGAGAGGGCGGACCCGAGCTGGCAGAACTGCAACATCGACGTGCTGCCGCCGATACGCGATTGCGACCGGAGAGACAACGTGGAGCCGATCTGTTTGGAGTTTCATTTTTGAAAATTGTACGCTTTTGCTTCATTCATGATCAAGATAAAGCTAAAGGAGGACAAGAAAGCTAAATGCTAGGTACAGTCGGCGAATAAGCATAAGGGTAAAAGATCTACGTAGTTCTCTATCTCTTGAAAAAATAACGTACATGCATGAACTGCAGGACGCTGGCTCTGGATCCGAAGTAGGCATTGGTGCGCAAGCTCATCGAGGAGCCCAACTGCAGGCAGTCTAGGACCGAGGCCCGGCTGCCCATACGAGCGATACCCCGCACGGAGAGCGACGAACCGAGGTTCGTTGCGTCGATGACGGACAGCTTGGTGATGCTGCCGAAGGACACTAGCCCGCGGACGGAGATGGCGGATCCCAGTCGCGAGAAGCTGCGGACCGACATGGACGAGCCGAGGTTCAGCAGGTCAAGCACGCTGGCGCGGCTGCCCATGCGGCTGGTCGCGCGGACCGAGAGCGTACTGCTCATCTGGAGCATTCCGGTGACGGAAAGCCGGCCGCCAATCCTGTTGTTGGTCGCCTGGATGGACAGGCCGCTGCCGATGCGGATGATGGCTCGGATGGAGATCGAGGAACCGAGGTTGACCATGTCGAGAACAGAAAACTTGCTGCCGCACCGGCTGCTGCTGCGCACGCTGATCGTGGAGCCGAGCTGGCACAGATCGAGGACCGAGCATCGGGACCCCATCCTCAGTGTGTTGCGAATACTCAGGCCGCTTCCCAGGTGGCAGAACCGCAGCACGGATGCCTGCTTGCCGACCGTAACCTTGTTGCGGAGGGACAGCGAGCTGCCCAAATTCACGAACGCGAGGACACTCGCCTTGCTGCCCATTCTGGCGACGTTGCGGAGCGACAAGGCCGAGCCGCAGCTGACGTGCTGCAGGACCGAGCAACTCTTGCCCATCCTGCTCCCGCAGCGGAGCGAGAGGGTGGAGCCCATGAAGACCGTGTTCAGGATGGACACCTTCGTGCCCGCGGCGATGTCCCCGAACGTGGACACCGTGGACCCGAGCTTCATCATGTTGCGCAACGACAGCGTGGAACCCAAGTTCAGCACGTCGAACACCGAAGCGCGCGACCCGAATCGGCTCGACCCGCGGACGGACAGAGACGACCCGCATTGCGCGTAGGACAGTGCGGAGAACTTGCTACCGAGTCTAAAGTCGCCACGCAGGGAAAGACTGCTGCCCGCGTGCAGCTGCTCTTGGATCGACAGTCTTCCCTTCAACTTCGCGTCGTTGGACACCGAAACGCCGGAGCCGAGACGCGTCATGCCGCGGAGGGACAGCGAGGAACCCAGGCTCATGAAGTCGATCACGGAGATGCGGCTGCCGCATCGGGTGGCCGCCCGGACGGACAGGGTGGAGCCCAAGTGTGCGATCTGGTTCAGCGACAGGTTCAGCATGGAGCCAATCGCGCACCGGCCGACGCAGCTCAGGTTGGAGCCCAGGCGGACGGCCGCGCGGATCGACAGGGAACTACCGAGCGTCAAGCAGTCCATGACGGACACGCGCGAGCCGAGTCTCGACACTCCGCGGACGGAGAGCGAGCTGCCGACGTTGGTGAGCTTCACGATCGAGATCGTGCCGCCGATGCTGCTGTCGGCCGCCACGGACAGCGCGCTGCCGAGGCGCAGGGCCGCGCGGATAGAGATCGCGCTACCGATGTTGAAGAAGTCGATCACGGAGGCGCGGCTGCCGAGCCGGGAGGCTCCGCGGACGGACAGCGTTGAGCCCAAAGCCGCGCAGTTCAGCACGGACAACTTGTTGCCCGTGTTCGCCACCCCGGCGACCGAGATTCCGGAACCGAACCGCGTGGCGGCGCGGAGCGAAATCGTGCTCCCGAGTCGGAGGCAGTCGAGCACCGAGACACGCGAACCGCACCGGGTGTGCGTTCTGACGGAAAGCGCGCTGCCGAGCGCCGTGAATTGCAACACGGAGGCGCCGCCGGACAGTTTCGCGAAGCCGCGGAAGGACAGGGTGCTGCCGAGGTGGACGTGCGACAGCACGCTCATCTGGCTCATCACGTTCGCTGATCCGGTCACGCTGCAGGAAGAGCCCATTCTGGTGATGGCGCGCAGCGAGACGCTGCTGCCGAGGTTCAGGAAGTCGAGGACGCTCAGTCTGCTGCCCGCCTTCGCGAAGCCGCGGACGGACAGCGTGGATCCGAGGCTCGTGTGGTGCACGACGGACACGGTGTGCATGGATCCGAATCGCAGGTTGCCGGAAATGCTGTACGCGGAGCCCAGCCGGACGAACGACCGGACGGACATGCTGGAGCCGAGGTGGAACATGTCCAGCGTGGACATCTTCGATCCGAACCTGACAATGCTGCGGACGGACAATGCGGAGCCCAAGGTCGCGAACTTGAGGACGGAGAGTCTGTTCCCCAAGCTGGACACCCCCGTCACGCTCATGCTGCTGCCGATCCTGCAGAGCGCACGCATGGACAGCGCGGAGCCGCAGACGGCGAATTCAATGATCGAGGCGGAGCCCGCGAGTCTGGCCATGTTGCGGAGCGACACGGAACTACCCATAGTGGCCTGCTCGATGATGGACAACGCGCCGCCGAGGTTGCTTAGGCCCTTGACGGACATGCCGCTGCCAAGTCGGAGCATGCCCCGGACGGACATGCTGGAGCCGAGCTGCAGGAAGTTCAAGACGGACGCGCGCGAGCCGAATTTGGTAGCCGAGCGGACGGACAAGCTGGAGCCCGCACTGAGGAAGCCGATGGTGGACAGTTTCAGGCAAGAGCCAACTGCGGTCAAGCCTTTGACGCTGCAGCTGCTGCCGACTCTGGCGAAGTGCCGGATCGAGACCGAGCTGCCGAGCGCCAGCATGTCGAGGACCGACATGCGCGAACCGACCTTCCCGTACGCGCGGACGGACAGCATGGAGCCCAGCGTCGCCTGCTCGAGCACAGACAGTCTTCCACCCACACCCGGGACGTGGGACATGACGCTGCAGCTGGACCCAATCCTGCAGTAAGTGCGCACCGAGAGCGAGGAGCCGAGGCTAACCATGTCCAGGACGGAGACTTTCCCGCCCAGTCGACCGAACGACCGGACGGAAATGCTACTCGACAGCACCGAGAAGTCGAGCACGGACGCCATGCCCGCGGCGCGCACTCTGGGTCCGGCGACAGACACGCTGCTGGCGAACCGCGCGAACTGTCGGACCGAGACGGACGAGCCGAGCTGCAGGAAGTCGAACACGGATATCTTGGAGCCGAACCTGGTGACCCCGCGGACGGACAGGCTGGACCCGAGGTGCGTGACGCCAATCACCGACGCCATGTGCAGGCTGCCGACCCGGACGAGGCCGACGGCAGACACGCTGCTGCCGCACCGACTGAAGGCTCGGACCGAGATGGACGAGCCGAGCGCGAGCGTATCCAAAACGGACGCACGGCTGCCCAACCGCATGGCACCGCGGACGGAAAGTGCAGATCCGATGTTGCACAACTTCTGCACGCTCATTCTGCCTTGCGCGACGTGCGTGGATCCGAACGCGGAAACGCTGGATCCCGCCCGCATGAAGCTGCGAACCGAGATGCTGCTACCGAGCGCCACGAAGTCCACAACGGATGCCTTGCTGCCGAACTTCGCATACCCTCGGACGGACAACGCGGAACCGCAACCGGTGAAGTTCAGAACGCTCAATTTGCCGCCAATCTTCGCGGCGTTAACGACCGACAGGCCGGAGCCGAAGCGAGCCATGGTTCGCGTGGACACGGTGGACCCCAGACCGAGCATGTCAAGCACGGACATCCGGCTGCCGACCCGCGCGGTCGCGCGGATGGACAACGCCGAGCCGAGTTGCGCGTGGCTGATGCAGGAAAAGGATCCCTGGAAGGTGCCCTTGCCGCCGACGCTGACGCCCGAGCCGATGCGGGCGAAGTTGCGGATGGAAACGGAGCTGCCGAGCGTCAAGAAGTCCAGCACGCTGCACCTGGATCCGGTCCTCGTGACACCGCGGACGGACAGGGAACTTGCGAGGTTGAAGAAGCCGATCACGCTGGTGGCGTGCGCGGACCCGCAGGCGAGCAGGCCCTTCACGCTGCAGCCAAGGCCGACGCGGCTGAACCCGCGCAGGGACACGCTGCTGCCCAGCGCCAAGCAATCCATGACGGACATCCTGCTGCCAAACCTGGCGGTGGACCGGGTGGACAGCGAGCTGCCAAGCCTGACGAAGGACAAGATTGAGCAGTTGCCGCCGACGCGGCCGGAGCCAATCGCCGACATCGAGCTACCGATCTGACAGAAGCTGCGGACGGACAGCGAGCTGCCGACCTGGCAGAACGTCATGATCGAGGCGTAGCTGCCGAACCGGCCGGACGCGCGGAGACTGATGCTCGACGAGCACATGATGGCGTCCAACACGGAGATGCTGCTGCCCGCGCGGATGAAGGACCGGACGGAGAGCGTGGACCCGAGCTGCACTTCGTTGAGCAGGGAGAGTTTGTGACCGGCGACGGGCGTGTTGTGGACGGAAATACCACTGCCGGTCCTAATCATCGCCCGGACGGACAGAGCGGACCCGAGCTGGAAGAAGTTCAACACGGAGGCCCTGCTGCCGATTCTGGACGTGGAGCGGACACTGATGGCACTGCCGATCTGGAAGCAGTCAAGCACGGACGCCCGGCTGCCGCACCGGATAGACGCGCGGATGGACAGAGACGACCCGAGGTGGATCTGCTCGAACAAACTGACACGGCTGCCGAACTCGGTGTCGCCGGCCAGCGACAGACTGCTACCCAGTCGGATGAAGGACCGGAGGGACACGGTGGAACCGAGGTTCAGCATGTCCAGCACGGACGCGCGGGACCCGAGTCTCGCCATGGCGCGGACCGAGCAGGAGCTGGCCAGGTGCGAGAAGTTCAGCACAGACAGTTTCCCGCCGACCTTCGTATTGCTGACGCAACTCACGTTCGAGCCCAGGCGGGCCATGGTGCGGACGGACAGCGATGAGCCGAGGTTCAGGCAATCCAGCACACTTGCTCGGCTGCCGAGGCGCGCGACCCCGCGGACGGAGAGCGACGAGCCGAGGTGCGCCCACTGCACGATGGACGCTTTGTTCAGACTGGAGATCGCCACCGCACCGTGCACAGAGAGGCAGGAACCACACCGGGTGAAGGACCGAATGCTGACGGTGCTGCCGAGTCGCAGGCAGTCGAACACGGAAACGCGCGAACCGCAGCGGCTTACTCCCCGGATGGAGAGCGCGCTGCCGAGGTTGCCGCAGTTCAGCACGCTGAGCTTGTTGCTGGCGTTGGTGACGCCGAGAACCGACATGGCGCTGCCGAACTTCATGTTCGCGCGGAGCGACAGTGTGGACCCGATGTGGATCGCGTTGACCACGGAAAGCTGCAGGCACGAGCCAATGGCTGTGCGGCCCGCCACACTCACCGTGCTGCCGCACCGGATGAAGGCGCGGACGGAGAGTGTGGAGCCCAGGTTAAACACGTCGAAGACCGACAGTCTACTTCCCAGTCGGCTGGTACCGCGGACGGAAATCGCGGAGCCGACGGCCGACCACTGCAAGGTGGAGAAGCTCTGGCCGACGCGACCGCTGCCGGCGGCGGAGACCGCGGACCCGAGTCTGGTCACGCCGCGGACGGAGAGCGTGGACCCAAGCATCAGCATGTCGAGCACGGACGCGCGACTACCGAGTCTGGTCGCAGCGCGGACGGACAGCGCAGACCCGAGGTTTGCGCACTGCAGAGCGGAGAGCTTGCCACTCATGTTGCCCGAACCCTTGACCGACAGTCCGCTGCCGAGGCGGCTGTACTGGCGGATGGAGAGCGCCGAGCCGAGGCTAACGCAGTTCAGAATGCTCATACGCGAGCCGAGCTGGGCCCGGCCGCGCAGCGAGAAGCTGCTGCCCAGGCACACCTGGTTCAAGACGGACAGCTTCGGGGCGAACGCCTTGCCGGCGGAAACGGAGACGGAGCTTCCGAAGCGCGCGACACCACGCAGCGACAACGCCGATCCCAGCGCCAAGCAGTCGAGCACGGAGGCGCGGCTGCCCAGGCGGCCCATGCCGCGCACGGACAACGTCGAGCCGAGGTTGACGCTGTTGAGCACGGAGAGCTTCTCGCCGGCCATCATGTTGTGGTAGACGGACACACTGCTGCCCATTCTCGTGTAGGCGCGGACGCTCATGTTGGAGCCGATCAGGACGAAGTCCATCACGCTCATGCAATCGCCGAACCGGGCCTGCGACCGCAAGCTGAAGCTGCTGCTGAGGTGGGCGAAGTTGATCACGGAGAGGCTGCTGATGGAGCCGCACATCGCCAAACCACGGACGCTGCACGTCGATCCGAGTCTCGTGAAGGCACGCACCGACACGCTGCTACCGAGGGTCAAGCAATCCAGGACGGACTGTCTCGAGCCAAGTCTGACCATGCCGCGGACCGACAAGCTGCTGCCGAGTTGCGTGAAGGACAGCACCGACGCGCTTCCAGCCAGCCTTGCGGCCTTCACGCAGGAGACAGCGGAACCGAACCGCGCGAACTGACGCAGCGAGACCGAGGAACCGAGGTTCATGTAGTCCAGGACGGAGATTCTGGATCCGCACCGGCTGATCGCGCGCACGGAGGCTGAGGAGCCGAGCGTCGCAAAGTTCAGCACGGATAACTTCGTCTGCAGAACGGCCCTATCCCCGGCCACACTGAAGCTGGAGCCGAAGCGAGCAAAGGCGCGGACGGATAGCGATGAGCCGAGTTCGACGAAGTCCAGCACGGACATGGCACCGCCGACGCGTCCCATAGACCGAAGACTGAAGGACGACCCGACGTGCATGGCGTTCAGCACGGACATGTTGCCCATACCGAGTGTCCTGCCGACGACGGAAAGCGAGGAGCCGGCGCGGCAAACCGCACGCAAGCTCATCGTCGAGGCCAGATTCATCATGTCGAGTACGGACGCCCTGCTGCCCGCGCGAGCGAACCCGCGGATGGACAAAGCGCTGCCCAGCATGGCTTGCTGCAACACGGATAATTTTCCTCCGATCTTACCCGCGCCGACCGCGGAAACGCTGGATCCAATTCTGGCGACCCCACGCAGCGAGAGCGCGCTGCCGCACTGCGTGAACTCCAGAATGGACAAGCAGCCACCGAACCTGGACATGCTGCGGACGGACAGCGAGCTGCCGACGTGCATGAAGTTGACCACCGACAAGTTCTGCACGGAACCCACGTTCACCAAACCACGAACGCTGCAAGAGGATCCGATTCGGCTCGCCGAGCGGATGCTCAACGACGATCCGAGGCTGAGGCAGTCGAAGACGGAGGCCTTCGAGCCACTTCGGACAACTCCGCGGACGGAGATGGCGCTACCGAGGTGGCCGAAGCTGAGAACCGAGCAGGTCGTGCCGCACCGGAAGGTGTTGCGCACAGACAACGCGCTGCCGCACGCCACGTAGCTCAGCACGGAGGTCTTGTCGCCGAATCTGGCGAAGCTGCGGAGACTGAAGCTGGAGCCGAGGTGCGCGCAAGACAGAACGCTCAAGTTCGTGTTGAACTTGGCTGCGCCCTGCACGCTGACGCCGGAGCCGATTCTGGTGAAGGCACGGACACTGACGACGGAGCCGAGGTTGAGCATGTCGAGCACGCTGCACCGCGAGCCGTAGCGAGAGGAGCTGCGGACGCTCAAACTGGAGCCGACCGTCGAGAAGCTGAGCACGGAAAGCTGCGAGCCGAGAGTGGCTGTTCCCGCGACGCTGAGGCCGCTGCCGATTCTGGACATCGCGCGGACGCTGAACGAACTACCGAGGTGGAGGCAGTCCAGCACGGAGGCGCGAGAGCCGAGTCTGCTGGTGCTGCGGACGGACAAGGCCGAGCCCGCAAGCGTGCAGCCGATGACGGACAGCCTGTACACGGATCCCGCCGCGACCAATCCGCGCACGGAGAGGGCGCTGCCCGCACGGACGAAGGACCGCATGGACACGGCGGACCCGAGCGCCAGGCAATCCAGCACCGAGGCGCGCGAGCCGAAGCGCGCGTGCGTGCGGACGCTGATCGCGCTGCCGAGGGTCGCGAAGTTGACGAGCGACATCTTGCTGCCCGAGTTGACCATGCCGCGGAGCGACAAGGTGCTGCCGAGCGACAGGAAGTCCAGGACCGACATCTTGCTGCCGCAGCGGATCAGGCCGCGAATGGACAAGGCGGAACCCATCTCCACATGGGACACGATCGACATGGTGTTGCCGACCCTGCCCGCGCCCGTGACACTCACCGCACTGCCGACTCGGGCGATGGTCCGGACCGACAAGGTGGATCCGAGGTGCAGGAAGTTCAGCACGGACATCTTGCCGCCAATGCGACTGAAGGACCGGACGGACATGGAACTGCCGATGGTCAGCACATCCGCGACCGACAAGCCACCGCTGAAGCGGAACTGGCCGGCGATAGACAGGTCAGAGCCGCAGCGCGTGAACGAGCGGACCGACAAGCTGGAGCCGAGGTTCAAGAAGTTCAGCACCGAAGCCCGGGAGCCGATGCGCACCGCCGATCGCACGGACAGCGCGGAGCTCAAATTCGCGTAGTTCAACACGGAGATCTTGCCCTGCACCATTGCGTGCGAGACCGCGCTGCAGCCGCTGCCAATGCGAACGTACGTGCGCACAGACAAGCTGGAGCCGAGGTTCACGAAGTTCATGATCGAGCACATGCTGCCGGAGCGGAAGTGCGAGCGCACGGACAGTGCGGAACCGCAGTGGACCTGGTTCAGCACGCTCAACCGGGCCTGCAAGATTGCCTGCGGGCCACCGACCGAGAGGGAGCTACCGATTCTGCAGAGGTGGCGCACCGACACGGACGTTGCCAAATGCAGGAAGTCCAGGACCGAAGCCCGGGATCCGACCTTCGCGAGCATGCGGACCGACAAGTTGCTGCCCAGGTTCGTGCAGTTGATCACGGAGAGCTTCAAGCACGAGCCCACCGCCGTGAAGCCGTGGGCGGACAAACCGGAGCCGACACGGACGAAGGACCGCAACGACACCGAGCTGCCGAGCGTGAGGCAGTCGAGGACGGAGAACTTGCTGCCGAACCGCACCGCCGCGCGGATGGACAATGCGGAGCCCATCTGGGTGTAGCTCAGCACACTCAGTCTGTCGCCCGTCCTGCACGTGCTGCGCAAACTCACACTGCTGCCGAGCGCCATCATGTCCAGGACCGAAGCTTTGCTCGAGAGCCGAGCGAACGCCCGCACAGACAGGGTGGAACCGAGGCTGACGGTGTTGAGCACGGAGCACTTCAACACCGATCCCGCGGCGCAAAGGCCGACCATGCTGATTCCGCTGCCGACCCTGACGACCGCACGGAGCGACATGGAGGAAGCGAGGTTCAACGTGTCCAACACGGACATGCGGGAGCCGAGTCTCGAACTGCTACGCACGGACAGCGCGCTGCCGAGGGTCGTGTAGTTGAGAACCGACGCGTTGGAGCCGAGGCGGAACACGTGTCGCAACGACATGCTGCTGCCGAGCGCGACGTTGTCCAGCACCGACAAATTCGAGGACAGTCTCGCGAAGGAGCGCAGCGAGAAGCTACTGCTGCACGCCATCCAGGCGAGGACGGAAACCTTTCCGGTGATCTGGTTGAACTTGCCCAGGCCGGACACGCTGACGGAACTGCCCAGTTTCGTCAACCCGCGGACGCTGAGTTGCGAGCCGCAGCTCAGCATGTCGAAGATGGACAACCGGGATCCGAACCGGGTGCTTCCGCGGACGGACAGCACCGAGCCCAGGTGCACCTGTTCGAGGACGGACATCTTGCCGCCGCCCAAGGCAGACGTGTAGATGGACACCGAAGATCCGCACCGGAGGTAGGAGCGGAGCGACAGACTGGAGCCGAGCGCGACGCTATCCAAAATGCTCATCTCCTTGCCGAACTTGCTGACGCAGCGGAGCGACAGTGTGGAGCCGAGATGCGAGAAGCCGATCACGCTGACCTTGGCCACGGAACCGAGCGAGGTGGTGCCGCGAACCGACAAGGTGCTGCCAACGCGGACGAACTGGCGGACAGACAGACTGGAACCGTAGTTCGCCATGTCCAACAGACTCATGTTGCTGCCCAGGTTGGCGGTGCGGCGCAGCGAGAAGCTGGAGCCGACACTGCAGAAGTTCAGCATGGAGATCTTGCTTCCAAACCTACCGACGGAACGGAGCGAGAAGCTGGAGCCGAGCGACGCGCAGTTCGCGACGGACAGACGACCGGACAGTCTGGCGACACCAACCACCGAGCAGCCGGAGCCCATCCTGGCCTTCGCGCGGATGGAGATGGAACTGCCGAGGGCGAGCATGTCGAAGATCGAGGCCCGGGAACCGATTCTCGACGTGGCGCGGATGGACAGTGAAGATGCGCAACTCACGAAGCCTAGCACGCTCATCTGCGCACCCATCTTGGCGCTGCTGGCAATGGACATGCCGCTGCCGACGCGTGCGACGGCCCGCACGGACAGCGTGCTGCCGCACGACACGAAGTTCATCACGGAGAACTTGCCACCGAGTCTGGAAAAGTTCCGCACGGAGATCGAGCTGCCCATCGACGCGCACTGCACGACGGACAGTTTCAGACAGGATCCGAGCTGCGAGGAGCCGGTGACCGACAGCGTCGATCCGATTCTGCAGAAGCTGCGCACGGACAGACTGCTACCCATGTTGACGTAGTTCAGCGTGGACAGGCTGCCGCCGAGGCGCGACTGTTGTCGCAGCGAGCACGTGGAACCGAGGTTCAGCATGTCCAGGATCGAGACGCGAGAACCGCTTCGGACCATGGAGCGGATGCTCATCGACGAGCCGAGCTGGCAGAAGTCCAGCACGGACACGCGGCTGCCCATGTTACCAAACGACCGGACGGACAGGCTGCTTCCGAGGTTGGTGCAGTCGATAACCGAGGTGCGCAGGCAGCTGCCGCAGTAGGTGAGACCCGTGACGGTCAAGGTCGAGCCGAGTCTGACCAACCCCCGGATTGACAGTGCGGAACCGAGGTTCAGCAAGTCGAGCACGCTGGCTCTGCTTCCCATGCGGCAGAGGCTGCGGACCGAAATCGTGGACCCGAGCGTGGACAAGTCCAGCACGGAAAGCTGTGTTCCCATTCTGGCGGTCGCGCGGATGGAGAGCGAGCTGCCGAAGCACACGCTGTCCAAAACCGACAGGAATTTCCCCAGTTTGGCGACGCCGCGGAGCGACAAGCTGCTCGAAACCGTCGCGAAGCTGATCACGGACAGGTTGGACACCGAGCCAAAGGCCGCAACCCCCTTCACGGACAAGGAGGATCCAATGCGCAGGAAATTGCGGACGGACACCGTCGAACCGAGGTGGACGTAATCCAGAACCGACAACTTCGCGCCGATCAGCGTCTTGGTCCGCAGCGAGACCGAAGAGCCCATGTTGACGAACTCGAGCACGGAGCACGCGGAACCGCACCGCGCGAAGGAGCGCAAGCTCAACGTGGATCCGATGTGGGAATGTGATAAAACCGACATGAAGCTGCCCATTCTGGCGACGGACCGCAAGCTGAAGCTGCTGCCGAGAACGGTGCACTCCAGCACGGAAAGCTTCTCGCTGAACCGGACGCCACCCACGGCACTGAATCCGCTGCCCATCCTCGCCATGGCGCGCACGGACAACGCGGAACCGCACTGCGCGTACGCGAGCACGGAGCACTTGGAACCGCACCGGGCGGTGGACCGCAAGCTGAGCGCGGAACCGAGGCTCACCTGCATCAGGATGCTGCACTGCGACTGCGCCTTGACGTGCCCTTGGACCGACATGCTGCTGCCCATACGCGCGTAGGAGCGGACGGACAGCGCGGAGCCCGCGGTGCAGAAGTTGATCACGGAGACGTAGCTACCGAGTCTGGTGTGCGACCGGACGGAGAGGGAAGAACCAAGGGCCGCCTGGTTGATCACGCTCATGCGGTACACCGACCTGCAGGCGGTCAGGCCGTGCGTCGAGATGCCGCTGCCGATGCGGACGTAACTGCGGATGGACATGGAGCTGCCCAGGTGCGCGAACTGGAACACCGACACGTGGCTGCCGAACCGGCCGAGGGAGCGCAGCGAGAGCGACGAGCCCAGCTGCATCATGTCGAAGACGGACAGGCGGGAACCGAGGTTCTGCGACTGTCGGACGGACAGGCTGGAACCCAGGTTGCACAAGTCCAGGATGGACATTCGGGACCCGAACCTTGCCGCGCCGCGGACCGACAGGGCGGAACCGAGCGTGACTTGGTCGATGATAGACAGCTTCTTGCTGACGTTCAAGGTGCCGCACACGGACGTGCCGGACCCGATCCTGCAGTACTGGCGCAGGGAGAGGGAGGAACTGAGGACGCTGAAGTCGAGTAACGACAGCTTGTCGCCCAGTCTTGCAATCCCGCGCAGCGAGAAGCTGCTGCCGCAGCTGACCGCGTCGAGCACGGAGCACATCTCGCCGAACCGGCCGAGAGCCATGACGCTCGCCTGGGAGCCGAGCTTGATCGCGTTGCGGAGCGAGACGGAGCTGCCGAGGTGCAGGAAGTCGAGCACCGACGCGCGGCTGCCGCACCGACCCAAACCACGCACCGACAACGTGGATCCGAGGTTCGCGAACTGGATCACGCTGCAGTTCTTGCCGGCCCGCAGGTTGCCGACCACGGAGGCGCCGGACCCGATGCGGACAATCGTCCGGACGGACAGGGAACTGCCGCACTGCGAGTAGAACAGGATGCTGACGTTGCTGCCCATTCTGGTCGTGGACCGCAGCGAGAGTGTCGACCCGAGCTGCACGTGGGACAGCACGGAGAGGTAGCCGCCTGCTTTCTGCGAGCCCATCATGGACAAACCGCTTCCCATCCTCGTGTACGTGCGCACCGACAGCGAGCTGGCAATCTGCACGAACGACAACACCGACACGTTGCTTCCCATGCGCGCCACGCTGCGCAGCGACAAGGAGCTGCCAAGCGTGACCTGCTGCACGACGGACAGGCGGTAGCAGCTGGACAGCCGGATGGAGCCGGCCACGGACGCGCTGCTGCCGCAGCGGATGAAGCTACGGACCGAGAGCGCGGAGCCGAGCTGCACGAAGTTCAGCACGGACATGTTCGACCCGATCTTCGCATTGGATCGGACAGAAAGTGCGGAGCCGCAGTTCAGGAAGTCCACAACGGAGAACTTGCTGCCGAGTCGGCCGACGGATCGGACGGAGAGAGTGGAGCCCATGTTGACGAAGTCCAAGACGGAAGCCGTTCCGCTCAGCTGCATGAAGCACCGGAGACTCAGGCTGCTGCCGACACTAGCGGCGCCGATCACGGACAGCTGCTGGCAGGAGCCGACGGACGAGAGACCGATCACGGACAAGCCGGAGCCGACGCGCGCGTAGCCACGGAGCGACAGCGAGCTACCAAGGTTGAGGAGATCCAAAACGGACGCTCTGGAGCCGAATCTGGTGGTGCCCCGGACGGACAGCGCGGACCCGAGCGTGGTGAAGGACAGCATGGACAAATGGCCGGACACCCGTGCGGAACTGCGGAGCGACAACGCGGAGCCGAGCATGATGGCATCCAGCGCGGAGACCGCGTCGCCGATTCTGCAGTGGCTGCGCAACGACATGCTGCTGCCCAGCGCGACCAGGCTGGCGACGGACAAGCGGTCGCCGAACTCGGACGCACCCTGGACCGACAGGTTGCTGCCGAGGCGCGCGAACGAGCGGAAGGACACCGCGGAGCCGAGGCCGAGGTAATCGCACACACTCATACGCGCACCAATTTTGGCGCTGCGGCGGACGGACAGCGCGGAGCCGAGGTGGACGAAGTCCATCACCGAGAGCGAGGACTGCGCGTCCACGGTACCCGCGATGGAAAGCGCCGAACCGATTCTGCTGGTCGTGCGGATGGACAACGAGGACCCGATCGCGAGGAAGTCCAGCACCGACGCGCGGCTGGACAGCCGGGCGAAGGAGCGTAGCGACAAACTGCTCGCGGCGGTCATGAACTGGATCACGGACAGCTTCATGCAGCTGCCGAACGCCGTCCTGCCGTAGCAGCTCAGGCCGGAGCCGAACCGCGCAAACGACCGAATCGACAGAGCGGAGCCCAGGTCGGTGTACTGCAGCGTGGAGAGGTTGGAGCCGAGTCTTGCGACGCTGCGGAGCGACAGGCTGGATCCGAGCGACACGAAGTTGATGATACTGGCGGACCCGGAGATCTTCACCGTGGACCGGACCGACAGGCTCGAGCCCAGGGTGACGAAGTTCAACACGCTCATCGACGCGGACAGGCGGACGCCGTTGCCGGCAACCGAGAGTCCGCTTCCCACGCGCGCGATCGCACGGATCGACAGCGAGGAGCCGAGCGCGAGCATGTCGCAGACGGAGGCCTTGGAGCCGAGTTTGCAGAACGACCGGAGCGACAAGCATGATCCGATCTTCGCGAAGCCGAGCACACTCATCACCTCGCCGATCTTGGCGTTGCCGAGGACGGAGAGACCGGAACCGAGTCGGGTGGACGTGCGGATGGACAGTGCGGAGCCCAGGTTCACGTAGTCGAGCACGGAGAACTTGCTACCCACCCGGGCGAGGCTGCGGAGAGACAGCGTGCTCGAGAGGTTGGTGAAGTCAATCACGGACAGCTTCTTCAACGACCCAACCGCGGTGAGGCCAGCCACGGAACAGGTGGAGCCGATCCGCAGGAAGCTGCGGACGCTGACAGAGCTCGAGCAGACGGTGAAGTCCAGCATCGAGAGCGAGGATCCGGCGCGCACCTGGGACCGGATGGACAGACTGCTGCCGCACATCGCGAAGGACAGTGTGGACAAGTGCGTTCCGACATTCATCGACGACCGGATGGACACCGAGGAGCCGATGGCGAGCATATCCAGGACCGACAGTCTGCTTCCCGCGCGGCTGTACTGGCGAACGGAAAGCGACGAACCGAGCTGCACCTGGTTGATCACGGAGATCTGCAGGCAGCTGCCGACCGAGCAGAAGCCCTTCATGGACAGGCCGCTGCCGATGCGGGCGAAGTTCCGCACAGAAATGGACGAGCCCAAGGCGCAGAAGTCCAGGATCGACGCTCGGGAGCCCGCGCGGCAGGCCGCCCGGATGGACAGGCCGGAGCCGAGGTCCGTGAACGACAGGATCGACGCGACGCTGCCGACCCGCGCGAAGCTGCGGACGGAGACAGAGGACGCGAAGGTCGCGAACTGCAGAACCGACAACCGGTTGGCGCCCTCAATGCGGCCGCGGATGGACAGGCTGGACCCGAGGGTCACACATCCAAGCACGGACATCTTCAGGCAGCTGCCGACCGAGGTCAAGCCCAGCGCCGACACGCTGCTTCCCAACCGCGCGTAGGCACGGAGCGAGAGACTGCTGCTTAAGTGCACGAAGCTCAAGATCGACGCCGCGCTACCCAGGCGGGCCACGGACCGCAACGACAGCGTGCTGCCGAGGCTCACACTGTCGAGCACAGAGGCCGTGCTGCAGACCCGGGCGAAGGACCGCAGGGACAACGACGAGCCAAATTGCACGAACTGCATCGCGCTAGCGGAAGCGCCGGTCTTCAACGCAGCGCGGAGCGACAGCGTGCTACCGAGGTGGAAGCAGCCCAGGACGGACAGTCTTCCCGCGAACTGCGCGGCGTTACTGCCGATACCGACACTGATGGTGCTGCCCAAGCGCATGTACTGCCGGAGCGAGATGCTGCTGCCGCAGTTCACGTAGTTCAGCACGGACAGGGCACCGCCCAAGATGCCGCAGGATCGCAGTGAGATGCTGCTGCCGAGGTGCACCTGTTCCAGCACGGACATTGACAGACCGATTCTGGTGGTGCCCACCACCGAGCACCCGGAGCCGTAGCGCGCATACGCGCGGGTGGACAGCGCAGAGCCGAGTTGCACGTAGCTCAACACGGACAACCGGTCGCCCAACTTGCACTTCATGCGCAAAGACATGGTGCTGCCCACCTGGACGGACTCCAAAACGGACAGTTTCAGGCAGCTGCCGCAGGCGGTCAATCCGAACGCCGACAGCCCGGAGCCGACGCGCAGGAACTGGCGGACGGACATCGCCGACCCAACGCCGCTGAACGACAGAATACTGATCGCGGAGCCGAGCCGGGCGCAGGACCGCAAGCTCAGGTTGGACCCGAGCGACGCGAAGTCCACGACGGACATCGAGCCGCCCATGTTCAAGTTGGTTCGCAGGGAGCAGGTAGAACCCAAGTTCAGCATGTCAAGAACAGAGATCCTCGCGCCCATGCGCGCGTTCGTGCGCACGGATAACGCGCTTCCCAAGTTCGTGAAGTTCACCACGGAAACAAACGCACCGATGCGCGCGCAGCGGCGGACGGAGATGGAGGACCCGAGGTGCATGTGGGACAGAATCGACAGGTTGTCGCCAATGCGAAAGTTCTGCCGCAAGCTCATGGACGAGGCGGCGCTGACGAAGTCAATCACCGACAGGTTCTTGACCGAGCCGAAGGTCGCGAGGCCGTGCACCGTCAGGGACGAGCCCAGGCGGCAGAACGAGCGGACCGAGAGCGCGGAGCCCATCTGAACGAAATCCAAGACGGACGCGGTGTTGCCGAGCCTGCACGTGTACCGGAGCGATAAGGCGGAGCCAATGTGCACAAAGTCCAGAATGCTGACGTTCGTGCCCATCTTGCAGGCGCTGCGCAGCGACAGCGAGCTGCCGAAGAACGCAAAGTCCAGAATCGAGGTTCTGCTGCCCAAAGCCGCGCTGTTCCGGAGGGAGATGCTGGAACCGAGATGCACGTGCGACAGCACGCTCAAACCGGCGGTTCCCTGGACCTGCGCGCCGCCGAGCACCGAGAAGCTGCTGCCGAGGCGCAGGAAGTCGCGCACCGAGACGGAGCTGCCGAGGTTCAAAAAGTCCAGCACGCTGCACCGGGAAGACAGTCTGCAGGCTGAGCGGAGCGACATGCTGCTGCCGATGTGCACGTACGACACGACGGAGAGATTCGACTCCATCCGGGTCTGCGACTGCACGCTCATGGAGGATCCGACCCGCATGTAGTTGCGGATCGACAAGCTCGAGCCGCAGTTGGCGAAGTCGAGAATCGACATGTTGCTACCGCACCGGAACTGGCTGCGGAGGGAAAGCGTGCTTCCCATGGTGACCGAGTCCAGCACCGACATCATGGAGCCGAACCGGGACATGGAACGGAGAGACACCGAGCTGCCGACCTTCATGAAGGACAGCACGGAAACAGAACTGCCGAGCTTCGCGAAGGAGCGCAGCGACAGACTACTGCCCACCTCCATCTGGTTCATCACAGACACTTGGAGCAATGATCCGAACGCCAGCATGCCCACCGCGGACATACCGCTACCGAGCCGGGCGTAGGTGCGCAGCGACAGCGCGGAGCCGAAGCTGACAAAGTCCAGGATCGAGGCGTTGCTGCCCATGCGCGCGCAGCTGCGGAGGGACAGGCTCGAACCGAGGTGCGTGGCGTCCAGGATCGACGCCTGGCCGCTCATCTGGAACCGGCCGCCACGGATGGACAGAGCGGACCCGAGGCTAACCGCGTCGATGATCGAGCAGCCACTGCTGATCTGCATCCTTGAGCGGAGCGACAGGGTGCTACCCAGACTGACGGAGTCGATCACGGACATTGTGTGGCTCATCTTCATGTTACCGCGCAGCGAGATCGTGCTGCCCAGGGACAGCAGATCCAACACCGACGCGTTCTTGCCGACCCGCGCGAAGCTGCGCACGGACAGGGAGGACCCGAGACTCACCTGTCCAATCACGGACAACTGCGTCATGGAGCCGAACCGGGCCACACCGTACACGCTGGCGGAGCTGGACAGCCGCAAAGCGGACCGGACCGACAACGTGGAACCGAGCGCGCAGCAGTCGAACAGCGAGATCTTCGACGCAAGGCGAACGATCGTGCGGATCGAGATCGAGCTACCCAAGGTGACAAATTGCAACACACTGTTCGCGCCGCGGAACTTGCCTTGCCCCGCAACGGACATGCTGCTGCCAAGGCGGCACACCGCACGCAGGCTCAAGCACGAGCCGAGCGTCGTGTTGTCCAGCACCGAGCACATCGAGGCGAAGCGCGCGACGCTGCGGACGGAGAGCGAGCTGCCCATGTGGAAGCACTTCATCACGGACATGCTGTGCACGGACCCGAGGTACGTTTCACCAACAACGCTCAAGCTGCTGCCGAACCGCGCGAAGGTGCGGAGCGACAGGCACGAGCCGAGAAGCGTGAAGTCTTGGATCGACGCCCGGGAGCCTAGTCTTGCCATGGAGCGCAGCGACAGACTGCTGCCCAACGCGGTTCTTTCCAACACGGACAGGTGCATGCCGACTCTGGCGTCGCCCTGCACGCTCATGCCGCTGCCGAACCGAGCGAAGCTGCGGAGGGACAGACCACTGCCCAGAGCGAAGAAGTCGACCACACTCGCCTTCGCGCCGACCCGAACCATGTTGCGGATAGACAGCGAACTGCCGAACAACGCCGCGTCCAACACGGACAGGCTGCCGCTCAACCGCGCCATCATGCGCAAGGACATGGAGGAACCGAAGGCGACCGCATCGAGGATGGAGAGCTTCTGCACGGAGCCAACCGCCGTCAAGCCGTGGATGCTGGCCGTGGACCCGAGGCGGATGAAGTTCCGCACCGAAATCGCGGAGGACAGGTGGACGAAGTCCAACACCGACATCGTGGCGCCCAGCTTGCTGTGCGACCGCATCGACATGGTGCTACCGACCTGCAGCGAATGCAGGATGGACAGTTCCGCGCCGACCCGCGAGCCGCACTGGACGGACAGCGAGCTTCCGAAGCGCGCGTACGACCGCAGAGAGAGCGACGACGCGGCGTGCACGAAGTCAATCACGGACAGTTCGCCACCGAGACGCGCGTAGGACCGCAGCGACAAGCTGGATCCCATGTGCGTTTTGTCCACGAGCGAGATTCTGGCCAAGTTGCCGAACCGACCCGCACCCTTGACGGACAGGTTGCTACCCATTCGTATGAACGAGCGGACGGACAACGTGGAGCCCATCTGCGCGAAGCTGATGATGCTCATGTTGGAGCCGAGTCGGATCGCGGCGCCACGCAGCGACAAGGACGACGCGAGCGCCACCGCGTCCAGGACGGACATCATGGATCCGCACCGCGCCATGTTGCGCAGCGACATGCTGCTGCCGAACGCGACAAAGTCGAGCAGAGACAAGGTGCCAGACACCTTTGCCATGCTGCGGAGCGAGCACGTCGATCCGAGGTTCAGGAAGTCAAGGACGGACAGTCTAGCACCGACGCGTTGCGCTTCCTCCACGGACACGGACGAGCCGCAGCGGAGGAACTGGCGGACACTGAGCGCGGAACCCATGTTCACAAAGTTCAACACGGACGCGCAGCTGCCGCAGCGGGCGTAGGACCGGAGCGACAGGCTGGAGCCGAGGACCATGGCCTGGATGACGGACAGCTTCAGGCACGAGCCAATCGCGGTCAGGCCGCACACCGTCAGGGACGACCCAAGCCTCGCGTAGCTGCGGATGGAGATCGAGGATCCCGTGTTCACGAAGTTCAGGACGGACGCCGACCCACCCATCTGGCTGCGCGTGCCGCGGAGCGAAATCGTGCTCCCGAGAGACACGTACTGCAGGATGGAGAGCGCCTCCCCGACCCGAGCAGACTTCGCGATAGAGCAGTCCGAGCCGAGACGCGAGTACGCGCGGATGGACAGGGCGCTTCCGAGATTGACCATGTTGAAGACGGACAATTTGTCACCCGCACGGGCGAGCGACCGCAGCGACAAGCTGCTGCCGACGCTGTGGAAGCCGAGCACCGAGCTGTACGAGCCGATCTTCGCGTGGCCGCGGATGGACACCGAGGAGCCGAGCGTGAAGAAATCCACAATCGAGCACATGGAGCCCAGGCGGAACTGCGCGCGGATGGACAGCGAGCTGCCCAGGCAGACCGAGTCCATCACAGACAAAGCCCCCTTGTTGCCGATGTTGAATCCGCCGTACACGCTGCACGCCGAGCCGATACGCGCAAAAGCGCGGCACGACAGAACGCTGCCGAGGCTGGTGAAGTCCAGCACCGAAATGTTGCTGCCGACGCGCGTGAAGGACCGGAGCGACATAGCGGAGGCGAGGTTGGAGACCGCCATCACGGACAGCTTCAAAGCCGACCCGACCTGCATCGCGCCGTGGACAGACAATGTCGAGCCGATGCGGAGGTACTGGCGAATCGAGCAGGTAGAGCCGATGAGCGCGAAGTCCATGCAGCTGATCGCCGACCCGAGTCTCGTGTAGCTGCGGACGGACAGGGAACTGCCCATCTCGAGCTGCTGCAGGATGCTCATCGTGTTGCCCATGGACGCCTTGCCGAACACGGAGAAGCCCGAGCCGACGCGGGAGAAGTTGCGCAGCGACAGCGAGCTCCCGAGCGAAACGGAGTCCAGAATCGACGCGCACGAGCCCAGGCGGGCCAGGGACCGCAGCGACATGCTGCTGCCGAGGTGCATGAAGTTCAGCACGGACGCCCGGGACCCGAGTCTCGCGACGGTGCGCAGCGAGAGGCTGGAACCGAGGTTCACCTTGTCGATGACGGACACCGCGGACATGGAGCCCACAGCGGTCAAGCCACAGACGGATAAAGTCGAGCCGAACCTGGCGAAGCTGCGGATAGACAACCCGCTGCCGAGCTGCACGAAGTTGAACACCGAGCAGGACGCCCCCATGCTGGAGCGGGCGCGGACGGAGAAGCTGCTCCCTAATTCCACGCTGCCGAACACGGAGAGCGCGAACAGCGAGCCGAAGCAAGTGACCTTGGCGACGGACAAACTGCTACCGAGCCGGACTGCGGACCGGATCGACAGGTTGCTGCCGCAGCAGGCGAAGTCTAAGACGGACAACGCGGACCCCACGCGGCTGAAGGACCGCAGACTGGTCGACGACCCGATCGATGCGAAGGACAGCACGGACAGGCAGCTGCCGAGGCGGTTCGAGCTGCGCATGGACAAGCTGGAGCCCAGGTGGACGAACCGCAAGACGCTCATGCTGCAGAGACTGCCGACGCGGGTCAGACCGTGCACGCTGGCGGAGGAACCGAGACGGGAAACCCCCCGGATGGACAACGTCGACCCGAACGTGACCATGTCCAGCATGGACAGGTTCGACCCGAGGCGGACGTAGCTACGCAAGCTCATGCTGCTGCCGCAATGGAAGTAGTCGAAGGTGGACATCTTCTGGCCGAGCCTCACCATCGACCGGATACTCACCGAGCTGCCGAGGTGCGTCGCGTCCAGCACGGACAAGGCCCCGCCACAGCGGCTGTGCGGGCCGACCACGCTGAACGCGCTGCCGAGTCGGGCGAACGTGCGGAGGGACACGCTGCTGCCGACGTTGGTGAAGTCGATCGTGGACAGCGCGGAACCCAGGCGGCAAATCGACCGGACGGAGAGACTGGACCCGATGTGGGCACAGTCAATCACCGACATCTCCCCGCCCACGCGACAGTAGCTGCGCAGGGAGAGAGACGAGCCCATGTAGACCGCATCCAAAACCGACATCCGGGCGCCGACGCGTCCGAGGCCGGTTGCGGAGAAGCTGGAGCCGCAACGGAAGTACTGCCGGATAGACAAAACCGATCCGATCGCGACGAAGTCCAGCACGCTCATATTGCTACCCATGTGGCAGTGCGATCGCAGCGACATCGAGCTGCCGACCGCGCACTGCATCATCACGGACAGTTCGCCACCGAGACGCGTCCTGCCACTGAAGATGGACAAAGACGAGCCCAACCTGGTGAACCCGCGGAGCGACATGGCGGAGCCGACATTGGCGTAGTCAACGATAGAGGCGCTGGAGCCCAGCGTCACCTTGCCGTACAGCGAGAACCCGCTGCCGACTCGGCAGTAGTTGCGCAGGGAGACCGCGGAACCGAAGCCCATGAAGTTCAGGATCGACATCGCGGAACCGACGCGCATGCACGATCGGAGCGACAGAGCAGACGCCATGTGTAGGTAGTCAACCACGGAGAGCTTTCCGCCCAACCGGCTGAATCTGCGGATGGAAAGTGCGGAGCCGAGCGTCACCGAGTTCACGATGCTGAAGCGGTCCCCGACCTTCAAGTTTCCCAGAATCGAGCACGCGGACCCCAGCCGGGCGACGGAACGCACCGACAGGGACGAGCCCAGGTTCGTGAAGTCGAACACGGAGAGATTGGCCCCGACGCGCGCGAAGGAACGGAGACTCAACGTGGATCCGACGGTCACGTACGAAGCGACACTGGTGTTCTGCCCCGCGGTCATACTGCCGAGGACGGAGCACGACGAGCCGAACCGCGCGAAGTTGCGCAACGAGCAGCTGCTCCCCACGTTGAAGTAGTCGAACACGGAGAGACCGCCGCCGACCCGCATGAAGGACCGGACGGACAGACTGGAACCGATGTTCACGTACTTCTGGATCGAGACGGAAAGCGGCAAGTTCAGAGTTCCGAAGATCTCCAACCCGCTACCCATCCGCATGTACGAACGCAGCGACATGGTGGACCCGAGCGTGACGAAGTCGAACACGGTCAGGCTGGAACCCAGTCTGGTAAAGTGCCTCACGGACAAACCGCTACCACCCAGCACGCAGTCGTACACCGACAGCATGCTGCCGGCGAAGGTCGTGCCGCGGACGGACAGGTTCGCGCCCATCTGCGTCTGCTGGCCGACGGACAGGTCGTGGACGGATCCGAACCGCAGGCAGCCGAGCACGGACACCATCGAGCCAACTCGGACGTAGCCGCGGATGGACAACGTGGAGCCGCAGTGCAGGAAGTCGAAGACGGACGCCTTCGACCCGAACCGGGAAGTCCCCCGGACGGACAGGCTGGACCCGAGATTGCTGCATTGCAGGATGGAGATGCTGCCGCCGACGCGGGCGTTGCTCAACACCGACATCGCGCTGCCCGACCGGATGAACTGCCGAATGCTGCACGACGAGCCCAGCTGCGCGAAGTTCAGCACGGACAACCCGGAGCCCAGTCTGGCGTGCGCGCGCAGACTGAGCGAGGACCCGAGGCGGACCCACTGGATCACGGACACGTTGAGCGCCGAGCCGACTGCGCACATGCCCTTCACGCTCATGCTCGAGCCCACGCGGACGAACTGGCGAACGGACAGCGCGGACCCGAGGTTCGTGGCATCAAGAACGGACAGTTGCTGGCCCATGCGGGCGAAGCTGCGGAAGGACAAGCTGCTGCCCAGGTTCAACTGGTCCATGATGGACATGCGGCCGCCGACGCGGCAGGAACCGGACGTTACGGACAGGCTGGAGCCCAATCTGGTGTACGTCCGGATTGACAAAGAGGACGCTAGGTTCGTGTAGTCCAGCACGCTCATGCAGGACCCGAAGCGGACCATGGACCGCAGCGACATGGTGGAACCGATCTCCAGCATGTCGATGATGCTCATGCGCTTGCCACCCGTCATCAGATTGCCCAACACACTCATGCCACTGCTCATGCGGGAGAACTGGCGGAGCGAGATGCTGCTGCCGAGCGTGACGTAGTCGAGGATGGACACCGCGGACCCGAACCGTGCCATGCTGCGCAACGAGCAGTTGGAACCAAGGTGCATGGCCTGCATCATCGAGAGCTGCTTGCCAATGCGGACCTTGCCGACCGCGGAGAAGCCAGAGCCAATTCTTGCGAAGTCGCGGAGCGACAGGCAGGAACCGATGGTGACGTAGTCGAGGACGCTGCACGCGGACCCGAACCGGGTGAAGGACCGGACGGACATGGAGGAAGCCAGAACCGTGATCTCGACCACCGACAACTTCCGGATGTTCTTGCACGCCAAGGTCGTGTGGCAGGAGAGGCTCGATCCCATGCGGACGAAGGACCGGACGGAGATGCTAGAGCCGAGGTGCACAAAGTTCAGGGTCGACATGTTCGATCCCAGTCTGGCGGTGGAGCGGCACGACAGGGCGCTGCCCAGCTGCACGCGCTCCAACACGCTCAATTCGCCCGAGATGCGCGTCTTGCCGTGAACGGAGATGCTGCTACCCAGCCGCAGGTACTGACGCAGGGAGAGACTCGAGCCGCAGTGCACCGCGTCCAGCACGGAGAGCATGCAGCCGAACTTGGTGACCTGGCGGAGACTCACGCTGGATCCGAGGATGACGCTTCCCAGCACGGAGAGCTTCGCGGCGGAACCCACCATGAACACGCCGTGCACGGAGAGCGAGCTGCCCAGCCGCATGAACTGGCGCACGGACACGGCAGAGCCGATCTCGACGAAGTTCAGCACGGACAGCGTGGAGCCGAGGCGCGCGCAGCTGCGGAGACTGATGCTGGAGCCGAGGGACACGAACTGCAGCAACGAGGCCTGGCTGCCCAGGCGCGTCGTGGAGCGGAGGGACACCGAGCTGCCGCAGTGCCCGAAGTCCAGGATGGAGATCGCGGAACCGCAGCGGGCGAACGTACGGACGGAGAGTGCGCTTCCGAGCGCCGTGGCGTCGAAGATCGACAGCACGTTGCCGAGGCGGACACGCGACATCACGCTGCAACTAGAGCCCAGTCTCGACGTACCGCGCATGCTGACCGCGGAGCCCATGCACGCGAAGTCGAGCAGGGACAAGGCGGAACCCAGTCGGACGTAAGACCGGACACTGCAGGACGATCCCAAGTGCTGGAAGCCCATCACGGATGCGCAGTGCATCGAGCCGCACTTGAAGATGCCGTGCACGGAGAGCGAGCTGCCGAACCGCGCGTACTGGCGGACAGACAAGGTCGATCCCAGGTTCGTGAAGTCAATCACCGAGAAGCTCGAGCCGCACTTCGCGACGTTGCGCAGCGACAGGCTGCTACCGATCGATGCGAAGTGGATCACGGAGACCTCGTTGCCGAACTTCACCGGGGCGCGTAATGACAAACTGCTTCCCAAATGCACGAACTGGAACACAGAGAGCATGGAGCCGAACCGACCTTGCGACCGGAGGGACAGGCTGGAGCCCATGTGTCCGAAGTTCAGCACACTGACCGCCGAGCCGCATCGCGCGACGGAGCGGAGCGACATGGAGGAGGAGATCGTCAAGGCGTCGACCATGGACAGTTTGAAGCAACTACCCAGGTACGTCAGGCCGTGAATGCTGCAGCCGGACCCGCAGCGGGCGTACTGCCGGATGGACAGTGCGGAGCCGAGGTTCACGAAGTCGAGCACGCTGAACTTTGAGCCCACGCGGCACGTCTGGCGCAGACTGCACGTGGACCCGAGGCTGACAATGCCGATCACCGAGCACTGCTTCACGGACCCGACGTTCATCAGACCGAACACACTCAACCCGGAGCCGGCACGGATGAACTGCCGCAGGGACAAGCTCGATCCCATCTGCACGAACTCCGACACGGAGAGGCGGGATCCCAGTCTCGCCAGCGAGCGCATGGAAAGACTAGACCCGAGGTTGACGAAGTCCAAGGCGGACACGCGGCCGCCCAGTCGGGTGACCATGCGGACGGAGACCGAGCTGCCGAGGTACGCCGCGTCGAGGACGGACACGCTGGCGCCGAATTCCGCCTGCCCGTAGATGCTGAATCCGCTGCCGAGTCGCGCGAAGCCGCGGACGGACAGCGCGGACCCGAGCGTGACGTAGTTCAGACCGGACAGGCTGTCGCCACAGCGGACGTAACTTCGGACGGACAGACTGCTACCGCAGACCGTGCATCCGATCACCGACAAGCACATCGCGCTGCCGACGCGGGCCAGGCCAAAGACGGAGACGGTGGAGCCGCACCGAGCGTACTGGCGCACGGAGAGACTGCTTCCCAGGTGGACGAAGTCCAACACGCTCGCGTGCGTGCCCGAGCGGAAGACACTCCGGAGCGAGAGCGACGAACCGAGTCTGACGTGCGAGAGGATGCTCAGATCGCCACCGATTCGGCCCTGGCCCGTGGCGGACAGCGAGGAGCCGAACCTGCTGAAGTTGCGCAGGGACAGCGCGCTCGCCATGTGGCAGAAGTTCAGCAAGCTCAGACTGCTGCCGGACCGCATGGAGCTGCGAAGCGAGATGGTCGAACCGCAATGCACGTAGTCCAGGACGGAGAGTTGCTTTCCGAGCTGCGCCATGGACCGGAGACTGATGCTGCTGCCGAGCTCCATCTGCGCCAGGATCGAGCAGGAGCTGCCGAACCGGGTGCTGCTGAAGATCGACACCGAGGAGCCGACCCGGCAGTACTGTCGGACGGAGCAGGAGGACGCGAGATGCACGAAGTTCAAGACCGACAAAGCGCTTCCCATGCGGACCATGGAGCGGAGGGACAGGTTGGATCCCATGGTGGTCGCGTCCATGACCGACATCGACTCGCCAAGCCGCATCTTTCCGAACACGGACGCGCTGGAGCCCAGTCGGGTGAAATCACGGACAGACAGGCAGGACCCGAGTGCCGCGAAGTCGAGGAGCGACAAGGACGATCCGCACCGGGCGAATCCGCGGAGCGACATACTGCTGCCGAGCGTGGTGGAGCGGATCACGGAGAGCACCTGGCAGGAACCCACCCGGAGCAAGCCAGTCACGCTCACGCCCGATCCGCAGCGGGCGTACTGACGCACGCTGATGGACGAGCCCATGTTGACGAAGTCCAGCACCGACGCGATGGAACCACATCGTGTCATCGCCCGCAGACTCACGCTGCTTCCCAAGTTGAAGAAGCTGAAGACGCTGCAGTTGGAGCCGAACTCAGTCCGGGACCGCACCGACAGGCTGCTGCCCAAGTGCACGAAGCGCAGCACCGAGCTGGTGGACCCCAGTCGGGCGAACTGGCGGACGGACAGCGAGCTGCCCAGCTCCATGTTCTCCATCACCGAGAGGAATCCGCCAAACTGCGTTTCCGCGAATACACTGATCGCAGATCCGAGTCTGCTCGCCGCGCGCAAGCTCAGGCTCGAGCCGAACGCCACGAAGTTCAAGACCGACACCGCAGAGCCGGTCCGCATGATCGACCGCAGAGAAACGCTGCTTCCGAGTTGGCCGAAGCTCAAGATCGAGGTCGCGTCCCCGACGCGGACCATCGAGCGGACGGACAGCGAGCTGCCGAGCTGCAGGTGGTCCAGAGTCGAGAACCGAGAGCCGCACCGCGCCTTCGAGACGACGGAAAGACTGCTTCCGATGCGCATGTAGTTCCGCACCGACAGGCTGGAGCCCAGGTTCACGAAGTCCAGCATCGAGGCGTGGCAGCCGAGCTGCGCCATGGACCGGAGGGACAGAGCGCTTCCGAGCTGCACGCGATCGATGACCGAGAGCTTCATCAAACTGCCGACCATGAACTTGCCGTGGACGGACAGGGTGGATCCGACGCGGCAGAAGTTTCGGAGGGACAAGGAGCTTCCCATGTTCACGAAGCTGAGGATCGAGAACTTCTCCCCGCAGTTCGCGGCGCAGCGAAGAGACACGCTCGAGCCCATGTGCAAGTAGTCCAGTGTGGACAACCGCGAGCCGAGTCGGACCGTGCTGCGGACGGACACCGAACTTCCGATCGTCGTGAAGTTCAGCACCGACAGAGCGGAGCCGATCCGGCCGACCGCGCGGACGGACAGGCTGGAACCGAACTGCGCGAACGCGAGAATCGACGTTCGTCCCCCGCACTCCATCTTGATGCCGCGGATGGACAAGCTGGAACTCAGGTTCACCATGCCGAGAACGGACAATTGGCTGTTCAGGATCGCGCGCTTGCACACCGACATGGAACTGCCGATTCGGACGTAGTTCCGGACCGACATGGACGAGCCCGCCTGCACGAAGTTCAGAACGGAGATGTTCTGCGCGACGCGCACGAACGCGCGGAGCGACAGCGAGCTGCCGACCTCGTACTGTTGCAGCAGCGACAGTGCGCCGCGAATGCTGCCCGCACCCGCGATGCTGAAGCTGCTACCCGCACGGGCGAATTGGCGGACGGAGAGAGAAGAGCCCATGTTCACGAAAGATAAAACAGACAAGTTCTCGCCGAACCGCGCCATGGTGCGCAGGGAAAGCGACGACCCGAGGGTCACCGCGTCCAACACGCTCATCTGGTCGCCGCAGCGGAAGTTGCGGCCGCGGAGCGACATGGAACTACCGAGGTGCACGTGCGAGAGCACGGACAGCTGGCCGCCCGCGCGTTGCTCGCCGTAGATGGACAGACCGGACCCGATCCGCATGAAGTTACGCAACGACAGAGCGCTGCCCAGATTCGTCATGTCCAGCACCGAGCACGTGTTGCTCATGCGCGCGAACGAGCGCACGGAGAGCGAGCTGCCGAGATTCGCGAACAGGTAGACGGACGCGGACCCGCCCAGGTTGCTGATGTTGCCGACGCTGAACGTACCGGTGGTGGCCATGTGCGTTCCGTCGTGCCGGACGTCGCCGACAACGGACAGACTAGAGCCCATCCGGACGAAGCCACGAACGGACAAAGTCGAACCCAGGTTCAGGAAGTCGAAGCACGACGCGCGACCGCCGATCTGGCCGCGGGCGCGGAGCGACAGCGTCGATCCGAGTTGCGTCGCGTCCAGCACGGAGAACAAGCCGCCGAGTCTCGTGCGGCTGAAGCAGGTGAACGCCGAGCCGATTCTGGCGTACGACCGGATCGACAGCGCGGAGCCCAGTTGCGAGGCGTCCAGCACCGACAGGTTGGAGCCGAAGCTCGCCTTGCTGAAGATGCTGCAGGCGGAGCCGACGCGGGCGACCGTGCGGAAGGACAGGGTCGAGCCGAGGCTGACGAAGTCCATCACGGACAGGTTCGCGCCGAACCGGCCGAACGCGCGGAGCGACACGCTGGACGCGCAGTTCAGGAAGGACAGGACGGACACAGACGAGCCGATCTTCGTAGCGGAGAACACGCTCATGCCCGAGCCGATCCGGACCATGTTGCGCACGGACACCGCGGACCCGAGGTTGACGAAGTTGAAGATCGACAGTTGTTGCCCACGCACCGTCGCGCGAATACTGCAGCTGGAACCGATGTTCAACAAGTCCATGACGGAAACCTTGTCACCGAACCGCACAAACGAGCGGACCGACACCGTCGACGCGAGCGCCACGTGATCCAGCGTGGACAGGTTGGCGCCGAATCTCGTGCGTCCAAGCACGCTCACTCCCGAACCGAACCGCGCGTAGGCGCGGAGGGATAGAGAGGAGGTAAGGGTGATGGCGTCGCAGAGAGATTGTTGAGCCCCAAACCTCGCAGCCATTCTGACAGAGATACTGCTCCCGAGCGTGCAGAAGTTCAGAATAGACAGTGTGTCGCCTACATTCACTGCACTGAATGCCGACAGGCTGCTACCCAGTCGCGCGAACGCGCGGACGGAGATGCAGCTGGCGGAACTGGTTCCCCCCCGGACGGACAGGTTGCTGCCCAGCCGCATGAAGTTCCGGAGGGAGATGCTGCTGCCGCAGTTGGCGAAGTTCACGACGCTGAAGTGAGCGCCGAGCTTCGTGTACACGCGGACAGACATGGACGACGCGAAGTTCACGGCGGCCACGACGGACAGTGTGTTTCTCAGGCGGCAGCAGCCGAAGAGCGACACGGAGCTGCCGAACCGCGAGGCTGCGCGCACCGAGAAGGAAGATCCGAGGTTGGTGAAGTCGAGCACGGACAGACTGCTGCCGAAGCGCGCGGTGGTGCGCAGGGACAGGCAGGATCCGAGCAGGATCTCGTTCATAACGGACACCTTGGCCTTCTCACCGGTCAGGATCTTTCCGAAGCAGGACAAGCCGCTGCCGATCAGGCACATGGACCGGACACTGAAGCTGCTGCCCATCTGCGCGAAGCTCAGGATGGAGATGTTCTCACCGAACCGAGCGAAGGACCGCAGGGACAGCGAGCTGGCGACTCCGACGGCACGCTGGATGCTCACATCGGCGCCGAGCTTCACCTTCCCCAGGGCGGAGAAGCCGGAGCCGAGACGGCTGTAGCTGCGGAGCGAGATCGAGCTGCCGCACTGCGCGAACGCGAGGATGGACAGGCTGGAGCCCAGTCTGGCAATAGATCGCACCGACATCGAGCTGCCCATCTGCACGAAGTCCAACACGGAAACGCCGCGCCCCACCTTCAAGTCCGAGCGGAGCGAGAAGGAGCTACCGAGCGCCATGAAATCCATGACGGTAATGGCAGAGCCGAACCTGACTGTGCTGCGGACGGAGAGACTGGAACCCAGCACCGCGAACTCCAGGAGACTGAAGCTGCCCGCGAGCTGCGTTCGCGACCGCACGGAGAGACTGCTGCCCAACTCCGCCTGTTGGATCACGGACAAGTTGTACATGGATCCCATCGCGGTCAAGCCCATCACGGTCATCGTCGACCCGACGCGGACGAAGTTCCGGACCGACAGACTGCTGCCAAACAGGGCGAAGTCGAGCACACTGCACCGCGCGCCGGCGCGAGCGACGGCGCGGATGGACAGGGAGGAGCCGAGAGTGACGCGGGACAAGACGCTCAACTCGGAACCGAACCTGGCGCGGGAACCGCCGACGGAAATCGAGCTGCCGAGGCGGATTAGGCCGCGCAACGACATCGAAGAACCCATGTTCAGCATGTCCAAAACGGACACGTTGGACCCGAGTCGGGCGAAGGACCGCAGCGACAAGCTGGAGCCGAACGTCGTGAACTCCAAGATCGAGCACGACTCGCCGAGGCGGACCTGGTTCCGGATGGATAACGAGCTGCCGAGCGCAACCTGCTGCAGCACGGAGAGACTCATGCTAACCCTTGCGTCGTGCTGGATGGACACGCTGCTGCCGAGTCTCGCGAACGTGCGCAGGGACAGGGAGGAGCCGATACCGACGTAGTCGAGGACGCTCATGTCGCTGCCGAACTTGACGAAGGAACGGACAGATAACGCCGAGGAGAACGCCGTCATGTCCAAGACGCTCATACAACTGCCGAACCGCGCGTTGCCACGGACGGACAGCGAGCTGCCCAGGTAGACCGAGTCCAGCACGGACAGCGCCGCCTGGAGCTTCGTCGATGAGAACACGGACACTCCGGATCCGACCCGCATGTAAGCCCGGATAGAAATGGAGGAGGCCAGGCAGAACATGTCCAGCGTGCTGAACCGGTTGCCCAGTTCGGCCCGCGCGCGCAGGGACAAGGTGGAACCCAGCGCGACATTCTGCAACACGCTAAGCTGACCGCTCGCGGTGGATCGGTTGCACACCGACAGCACGGAACCCAGTCGGCAGAAGGAGCGGAGAGACAAAGCAGATCCCATCTCCACGTACCCCAAGACGCTGCAGTTGGAGCCGCATCGCGCCATGGAGCGGAGGGATAAACTCGACCCGAGGTTCATCAAATCAATGACAGACACCTTCAAAACGCTGTTCAGGATCGTCAAGTGCTTCACGGAGAGCGAGCTGCCGAACCGCGTGAAGGAGCGAACCGAGAGCGTCGACCCGAGCAACACCGCGTCGAGCACGCTCAAGCAGGAGCCGAACTTACCGATCGACCGGATGGACAGGCTGGAGCCCATGTAGACGGCATCGAGCACGCTGCAGGTGGTTCCGATCCGGCCGTAGCTGAAGATGGAAGCGGAACTGCCAACGTGCACACGGCCAGAAGTGCTGATGGTCGACCCGAGGCGGATGAAGTTCCGGACCGACAGGCTGGAGCCGAGCTGCACGAAGTTCAACACGCTCATGTTCGAGCCGAACGCCGCGCGGTCGCGCAGGGACAGCGAGGAACCGAGCGACACCTGGTTCAACACCGACATCTGGTCGCTCATCTTGGTGCGGCCGAAGACGCTGACGCCAGATCCCACCCGCATGTACTGCCGGAGGGACAGGCTGGAGCCCAGGGTCACGGCATCCAGCACGCTCATCATCGATCCGCACCGCGCGAACGAGCGGAGCGACATCGAGGAGCCGAAGTTGGCCCGGTCGATCACGGAGACCATCTGGCCGATCCTGCAGGTGCTGAACAGTGAGACCGCGGAGCCGACCCGCACGTAGTTCCGGGTGGACACCACGGATCCGATGTGCACGAAGTCGATCACGGAGCAGGTGTCACCCGCGCGGACAAACGAGCGGAGGGACAAGGAGCTGCTCAAGCTGGTGTAGCTGATCACGCTCAGGTCGCCGCCAACCCTCATCTTGCTGGAGTGCATCGACACGCCAGAACCTAATCGGCAGAACGACCGGATGCTGATCGAACTGCTGAGCTGCACGAAGTTCAGCACCGACATCGCGCTGCCCATGCGAGCGGTGGTGCGCAGGGACAGCGAACTGCCCAAGTGCACCTGCCCGAGCACGGACAAGTTGGCCCCGCCGCGCACGCGGCGCATCACGGACAGAGTCGATCCGAGGCGGCACACCGCGCGGACGGACAGCGAAGAGCCGATCTCGACGTAGTCCATCACGCTGAAGTTGGAGCCGCACTTCGCGAAGGAGCGCACGGAAAGCGAGGATCCGATCAGGTGGAAGCCCAACACGGACACCGCCGAGCCGAACAGCGTGCGGCTGAACACGGAGAGGCCACTGCCGACGCGGGCGTAGGTCCGGACGGACATGGCGGAACCGAGGTTCAGATAGTCCATCAGACTCGTGGCCGATCCCATGCGGACGTGCGAGCGGAGCGACAAGCTGCTGCCCAAAACCGCGGCGTTCAGGACGGACAGTTGCCCGGTCATCTGCACCGTGCGCCCGGTGACGGAGAAGCTCGAGCCGATTCGCACGTAGCCACGGATGCTGCAGGAGGACCCGAGGTGCGCGAACGTGAGCATCGACAGTCCCTGGCCGAACCGCGCGTTCATGCGGAGCGAGATGGTGGACCCGACGCTGCAGGAATCGAGCACGGACAATTGATCACCCAAGTTCGCAAACCGGCGGAGCGAGATGGAGGAACCGAAGTTGACCATGTCCAGCACCGACAGGTTGCTGCCCGCGCGCATCACCGACCGCAGGCTCAAGCTCGAGCCGAGCTGCGAGAACTCCAGGATGGACATGTTCGAGCCGCAGCTGGCCACGCCGCGGACAGACAAGGAGCTTCCGAACTGGACAAAGTCCAAGGCGGAGAGCCCGCCGGCCAGCTTCGCGACCGATCGTACCGACAGCGAGGATCCGAGGTTCGCGGCATCCAGGATACTGCACGAGTCGTGCAGTCTAGCCATCTTCCGCAGCGACAGCTGCGAGCCGAGGTGCACCGCCTGCATCACCGAGAGCATGGCGCCGAACTTGGTGTCGGCGAAGATGCTCGCTACGGATCCGAACCGGGCGAACGCGCGCAGAGACATGTTGGACCCGATGTTCACGTAGTCCATGATGGACACGGCGGAGCCGAACCGCACGAAGCTGCGCATCGACATGGAGGACCCGTACGTCATGCAATTTTGCACCGACAGCATGGTGGACAGTCTGGTCGCCTTGCCCATGATGGACAGACCCGAGCCGAGTCGCGCCGTGGCACGCAACGACAAAGCGGAGCCCATCTGCAGGAAGTCGAAGGCGGACGTGTTGGACCCGAGTCTGCCGAACTGCCGCACGGAGATGGAGGAGCCGATGGTGACGAAGTCACACACGGAGGCGTTCGAGCCCATCCTGCTGTACGCCCGGACGGAAAGCGAGCTACCCAAGCTGGTGCCGTCCAGGACCGACAGGCTCTTTCCGGCGCGGGCCATGAAGCGCAGCGACATGGAGGAGCCGAACGTGGCATAGTTCAGAACACTGAGGTTCGCGCCCAGTCTGCTGTAGTTGCGGAGCGAGACGGAACTTCCCATGGACAGCATGTCAAACGCGGAGATCTGCTTGCCGAAGCGTCCCACGCAGCGGACGGAGACGGAAGACCCGAAGTGCACCATGTCCATAGAGGACAGCGACTTCCCGAGCTTCAACGTGTTCCGCAGGGAGACGGAGCTTCCGATCGTGACCGCACCCAGCACGGACATGGCCATGCCGAACTTCCCCGTGCCCGCGATGGAGCACGTGGAACCCAAACGCGTGAACGCTCGGACGGAGATCGCCGAACCCAAACTGACGTAGTCAAAGGCGGACAAAGTCTTCCCCAAGCGGGCGAGCACGCGCAGGGATAAAGAGCTACCAACTTCGCACTCGGACAAGACGCTCATGGTGTCGCCGAGCTGCATGTTGCTGAAGACGGAGAGTCTGCTGCCCGCGCGCACGTAGTTGCGGATAGACAAAGCAGATCCCATGTTCATGAAGTCCAACACACTGCAGGTCGATCCCGCGCGCAGCACGTTCCGCAGGCTGCAAGCGGACCCGATCGCGACGAAGTCGAGCACGGACGCGGAGGCGCCGATTCGGAAGTCGTTGCGGAGGGACAACGTGCTGCCCAAGTGGACGAATTGCAGGACAGAGAGCTGCTTTCCGAGCGTTCCAGTGCTGCGCAGCGAGATGGAAGAGCCCAAATGCGTCATGTCGATGATCGAAATGCCGTCGCCCAGTCGGGTGAACTGGCGGACGGAGATGCTGGACCCGAACTGGCAGGTGTTCAAAATCGACACGTTCTCACCACACCTTGCAGTGGTGAACACGGAGAAGCTGGAGCCGATTCTGGCGACCGCACGCATGGAAATTGCGGAACCCAAGTTCAGCATGTCCACCACGGAGCAGCAACTGCCGAACCGCGCGGACGTGAACACGGACAAACTGCTTCCCACTCTCGCGTACTGGCGCAGCGACAGCGAGCTGCCGAGCGCCACCGCATCCAATGCGGACAACGCGGACCCGAACCGCGCGACGCAGCGGATGGACAGACTGGAGCCGATGTTCATTTCGGACAACACGGACAGTGTCTTCCCCGCCTTCACCGCCGTGAACACGGACAAGCCGGATCCGACGCGGCAGTAGGCGCGCACGGAGAGCGCAGAGCCGATGTCGGTCATGGACAGGATGCTGATCGAAGAGCCGAACCGCGCGGAGGAGCGGAGCGACAGACTGCTGCCCAACTGCACCTGCTCCAGGACGGAAAGCTGCTTGCTGATGTCGCAGGAACCGGTAACACTGAGCGTGGACCCGATGCGCATAAAGTTGCGGACGGACAGCGAGGAACCGATCTGCGCGTAGTCCAGGATGCTCATGTTGCAGCCCATTCTGGCGAACAAGCGCACCGAGAGCGAAGAACCGAGGTTCACCTGCTGCAGGATCGACATGTGCATGCCGACCGTGCCCTTGCCAAACACCGACACCGCGGAGCCGAGGCGGACCGCCGTCCGGATGGACATCGCGGAGCCCAGGTGCAGGAAGTTGATCACCGAGCAACTGGACCCGGCCTGCACGAAGCTGCGGATGGAGAGGGAGGATCCAAGTTGCGACATGTTCACCACACTGAAACTGCCAGCGAGTCTCGCGGTCGATCGCAGCGACAAGGCGGACCCGAGCGTGACGCTGTCAAGGATGCTGCAGGTCTCCCCGAACCGACTGTAGTTGCGGAGGGAGATGGAACTTCCGAACGCGGCGTAGTCCAGCAGGGAGAGGTTGCTGCCCAGCTGGCAGAACGAACGCAGGGACAACGACGAACCCAAGTGCACGGACTCCAGCACGGACTGACTGCCGCCAAGCCGGACACCGGTGAAGATCGACAGGCCGGAGCCGAGGCGCGCGAACGCACGGACGGACACGGCGGAGCCGGTGTTCAGGGTGTCGAGCACGGACAGGCACGAGCCCATCTGCACCCTCGAGGTCAGGGACAAGCTGCTCCCGATCCGCACGAACGCGCGGACGGAGAGTGCCGAGCCGCACTGCCCGAAGTTCAAAATCGACAGCTTCGAGCCGCAGCGAGCGAGGTTACGGAGGGATAACGTGCTGCCAATGTGGAACTGATCCAACACGGACAGGCTGTTCGCGACCCGCGCGTCACCCGAGATGCTGACGCCGGAACCTAGCCTCGCGCAGTTGCGCAGCGAGAGCGCGGACCCGAGGTTGACGAAGGACAACACGGACACCGTGGATCCCAGTCGGGCGAAGGCACGGAGACTCATAGAAGAGGCGAACTCTGCCTGCTCCAACAACGAGAACTCCTGGCCGATTCTGGTCGTGCCGTGCATCGAGACGCCCGAACCGATTCGCTGGTAGTTGCGGACCGAGAGCGCGGACCCGAGCGCCACCATGTTCAGCATGCTGCAGTTCGACGCGAACCGCGTGAAGGCGCGTACGGAGAGTGCCGAACCGAGACTCACCTGGTCGATCACGCTCATCGCAGCACCGATCTTCGTAACGGAGCAGACGGACAGGCCGGAGCCGAGTCTCGCCGCGGCGCGCATGGACAGCGCGGAGCCGAGTTGCACAAAGGACAGGATGCTCATGTTGCTGCCGACCTTGCTGGCCATGCGGACGGACAAGCTGGAGCCCATGTTCGCGAAGGCCAGGATCGAGAACGTGCCGCCCAGGCGGGTGTGCTCACCGTAGATGCTCATCGCGGATCCGAACCGCGCGAACGCGCGAATCGAAACGCTGGAGCCGAACCGCGCGGTGGCGCGCATCGACAGGGTGGAACCGAGGTTCATGCAGTCGAACACACTCGCATTTGCGCCGAAGCTGGCGGTTGCGCGCACGGACAGCGAGCTGCCCAAGTTCAGGCAGTCCAGCAGCGAGAACGCGCCCGCGACCTTCGCGTCCGAGAAAACGGATAATCCGCTGCCGACCCGTAGGTACGCGCGGAGCGACAGTGCGGAACCGAACTGCGAGAAGTTCAGCACCGAGCAGGTGACGCCGAACCGGGCGGCCGCGAAGACGGAGAGCGACGAGCCCACCCGCACGTAGTCGCGGAGCGACAGGCTGGAGCCGAGCGCGCAGTAGTCCATGATGGACATGCGAGAACCGGCGATCGCCATGCAGCGGACGGAGATGGAGCTTCCCAGGTGCAGGTAGTCCATCACGGACAGATGCCCGCTAATCTGCGACTTCTGCGCCACACTCATGCCGCTGCCAACCCGGACGAACTGGCGCACGGACAAGGCGGAGCCGAGCATCGCAAAGTCCACGATCGAGCACTTGCTGCCGAGTTTGGTGAACCCGCGCACGGACAGTGCGGACCCCAGGTTGAAGGTGTCCAGGACGGACAGGCAGGAACCGAGGCTGACCTGCTTGAAGACCGACAAGCCGGACCCCAGGCGAGCGTAACTTCTGACCGACAGCGAGCTTCCCAAGTTCGCGAACGCGCGGACAGAGAGCGAGGAACCGAGGTTCACGCAATCCATCACGGACAAGCCCTTGCCGAACCGGACCTGCTGGCCGAAGATGGAGCAAGTCGATCCGACGCGGACGTAGTTACGAACCGACAAGGAACTGCCCAGCGCAACCGCGTCGAGGACAGACATCGTCTTTCCGAACCGCGCAAAGCCGCGCAAAGACACGCTGGATCCGAAGCTGCACTGATCCAAGATGGACACGCTGGATCCAAACTTCACCGTGGAGAAGACGGACAGAGTGGAGCCGATCCGGGCGACGGCGCGCAACGACATCTGCGAGCCCAGCGTCAGGAAGTCCATCACACTGGCGCACAACCCGAGGTCGGCCCGGCGGCGGATCGAAAGCGAGCTGGCGAGCGTGACCCGATCCAGCACGCTGAAGTCGCTGGCGAACCGGACCTTCTCAACGATGCTCATCGCGGAACCGAACCGCGTGACGGCGCGGACGGAGAGCGAGGAGCCGAGCTGCACGAACTCCAAGACGGAGAAGTTGCTGCCGAGTCGGGTGGTTGACCGCATGGACAGCGCGGATCCGAGCGACAGAAAGTTCAGCACGGAGACGTTGGAGCCGAACCGCACCGTCATGAACGTCGACAAACCCGAGCCCAAGCGAGCGAAGGCTCTGATGGAGACCGACGATCCCTGGTTGGCGAACGAGCGGAG
This sequence comes from Amoebophrya sp. A120, assembly GCA_905178155.1. Classification (NCBI taxonomy): domain Eukaryota; class Dinophyceae; order Syndiniales; family Amoebophryaceae; genus Amoebophrya; species Amoebophrya sp. A120. The sequence goes on along the minus strand of CAJINV010000013.1, from coordinate 1,830,371 downwards.
CGACAAGCTAGAACCGAGGTTCAGGCAGTCCAGCAGGCTGCAGTTGCTGCCCATCCGCCCGAGTCCGCGGACGGACACGGAGGAGGCGAGGGACAGAGACTCCAGGATCGACAGATCCGCTGCGATTCTGACTTTCCCCATGCAGGACAGACTGGAGCCCACACGCACGTACTGGCGGACGGACAAGCTGGATCCCATGTTGATGTAGTCGAAGACCGAGATGCTGTCCCCGAAGTCCGTGAAGGACCGGAGCGAAAGCGACGATCCGAGCGTCACCTGGTCGAGAATCGAAGTTCTCGCCTTCAGCATCGCCTTCGCGCCCGCGATGGAGACGCTGCTCCCGAGACGAGCCATCGCGCGGAGGGAGAGGACCGAGCCGAGCATGGTCGAGTCGAGAACGGACATCGCCTTCCCGAACCGACCGGCGGACCGGACGGACAGCACGGAGCCGAACTGCACCATGTCCAAAACGGATACGTTGCTGCCCAGGAACGCTGCTGAGCGGAGACTGAGACTGGAGGCCAGAGACACCTGATCCAACACCGACAGTGCCGCGGAGCAATCGGCGCGCTTGCTCGTCACCGACAATCCGCTTCCGAACCGCGCAACCGCACGCAAGCTCATGCTGCTGCCGAGGTTCGTGAAGTTCAGCAGCGACATGCTGGAACCGGCGCGGACCACCGCACGGATGGACAGCGAGGAGCCGAGGCTGATGCTGTCGAGCACGGACAACGTTTTCGCCAATCGAACCATTCCGCGAACGGACAGGCCGGACCCGAAGTTGGCCATGTCGAGGATGGAAAGACTGCTGCCCACATCCACCGATCCGAACGCGGAGAAGGTGGAGCCAGCCCGCATGTAGGACCGCAGCGAGAGCGCGGAACCCAGGTTCATCATGTCGAGTACGGTGACGGACTTGCCGAATCTGGTGGCTTCGCGAATGGACAAATTCGATCCCAGCGCCATGTAGTCCAGGACCGACATTGCGCCACCCACGTTCACCTTCTCGAACACGGACATGGAACTGCCAATCCGCACGTAGTTGCGGACAGATAGTGACGATCCCAAGTTCGTGAAGTCCAGCACGCTGAACCGAGCACCGAACTTCACAACTGAACGGAGACTGAGACTGGAACCTAGCTGGACCTGCGCCAACACGGACATCTCGGATCCCATTCTGGCATTGCCGGAGACCGACATGGCGGACCCGAACCGGGTCACCGCGCGAGCGGAGATCGTGGACCCCAGCTGCAAGAAGTTCAGGAGAGACAATCCCTGTCCGAACCTGACACTGCTGCGGATGGACAGAGAAGATCCGAGTTGCGCCTGGTTGATCACGGACAACGCCAAACCGATCTTCGCAGCGCCCAGGGCCGAAACGCCCGATCCGACGCGAGCGAAGGTCCGGACGGACACGCTGGAGCCGAGGACCAGGAAGTCAAGCGTGGACAACCCGGAGCCCATTCGCACGTAGTTTCTGACACTCATCGACGATCCGCAGTGCGTGTAGTCGAGCACGGACAGCGAAGCACCCATGCGGGCCTTGCCGACGCAGCTGACCGCCGAGCCCAGACGCAGGATGGCGCGCAGGGACAGGGCGGATCCGCAGCTGCCGAAGTCCAGGACGGACAAGTTGGATCCGAGCCGGGCGTGGGTGCGAAGGGACAGCGACGACCCCAACATGACCGAGTCGAGGACGCTCGCCATCGAGCCGAACGTCGTGAACGAGCGGACGGACAGGCTGCTGCCCAAAGCGACCATCTCGAGGACGGACGCGGTCTCGCCCATGCGCATGGTGTTGCGGAGGGAGAGGCTGCTGCCCAGGAAGACGGAGTCCAGGATGGAAACCTGACCGGACAACCGCGCCATGTTGCGCAGGGACAAAGCCGAGCCGAGCATGACCGAGTCGAGCACGGACAAGGCGCTGCCACACAAACTGCTGCCGAACACCGAGACCGCGGAGCCGAGCCGCAGCACGTTGCGGAGACTGACCGCGGATCCGAAGCTGGAGAACTTCAGAGTCGAGAACGACGAGCCGCAAGCCACGGTCGACCGCACGGACAGCGAGCTGCCGAGAGCGAGCTGATCCAGCACGGACAATGATTCGCCCATGCGGACGAACCGTCGAACGGAGATCGAGCTTCCGATCTCGAACAGTTCCGCAACGGAAAGCGACTTCGAGACCTTCAGTGCCTCCGACACACTCAACCCGCTACCGAGGCGGACGAAGGCACGGACGGAGAGGGCACTGCCGCACTGCGCGAAGTCCAGAACCGACAAATTCTCCCCGAGCCGGGCGAAGTTCCGCAGCGAGAAGGAAGATCCCACGTGCAGGAAATCGATAACCGACAACCGCTTGCAGCTACCGAGATTTAACAGCCCGTGGATGGACATCGCTGACCCGATTCTCGCGTACCCGCGGAGGGACAGCGAAGAGCCCGTCGCCAGGTAGTCGAGCACCGACATGCACTTCCCTAACTTCCCAAAGTTGCGCAACGACAGCGAGGACCCGAGCGTCACGGCGTCCAGCACGCTGAAGGACGAGCCGATGTTCGTGACGCCGCAAATGGAAGCGGTGGAGCCCAGGCGGAGGTGTGCGCGGAGGGACAGCGCGGAGCCCATGGTCATGAAGTCCAGGACGGAAACGGTCTCGCCGCACCGCGCGACGTTGCGGATCGAGATGGAGCTTCCGAGGCGGACCACGTCCAGGACGGACAGGGTCTTGCCCAACTTCCCGAATGAACGGAGGGACATGCTGGACCCGAGGTTGACGTGGCCGATCACGGACAGCGCTTGAAGACTGCCAACACGCGTCAAACCGATCACAGACACCGTCGAGCCGAACCGGGTCGCAACCCGGCAGGACAAGCTGCTGCCGAGATTCAAGCAGTCGACAATGGAAAGCCTCGAGCCGAGCTGCACCGTCTTGCGGACGGACAAAGCGCTGCCGAGATTGATTTCGTTCATCACGGACAGAGCCGCGCCGATTCGGAAGTGACCGACAACGGAAATCACGCTACCGCATGCAACCTTCGCACGCAGACTGATCGACGAACCGAGGTTCGCGAAATCCAGCGCGGAGAAGGCTTTCCCCAATTTCGCGGTCGCGCGCAGCGACATGGAGGACCCGAGGTTCAGGCAGTCCAGAACGGAGAGTTCCGACCGCGCGAACAGCTTGCCGAACACGGACGTGCCGCTACCCAGTCGGGTCATTGCACGCATGGAAAGCGACGAACCCAACGCCGTGAAACCGAGGATCGACGCGTTGGACCCGAACCTCATGTGCGCGCGCAGCGACAAAGACGATCCGAGCGTGATCTGCTCGAGGATGCTCACATCCTGGCCGACGCTCGCGCCCTTGAAGATGGACAAACCGGACCCGACACGCACGAACTGGCGCACGGACAGGCTGGAGCCCGCTTCGGCGAACATGAGCACACTGCACCGCGATCCGCAGTAAATGTTGGACCGGACGCTGCACGAGGACCCGAGCGTGATCGCGTCCAGCACGGAAATGCTGGATCCGAACCGGACAGTGGACCGAACAGAAACGCTGCTGCCCAGCACCAGCATGTCCAGAACCGAGAACTTCGCGCCGAGCTTGGTCCGGTCCGCGACGGACAGAGTACTTCCGAACCGCGCGTAGGAGCGCAGGGACAAGCCGCTGCCGAGCTGCACGAAGTCGAACGCGGACACCGTCTTGCCCAGGCGGCAGAAGTCGCGCAGGGAGAAGACGGAACCGAGATGGACCTGCGAGAGCACAGACATGTCCATTCCCATCGTGGCGCGCTTCAACACGGACACCGTGCTGCTCAACCGCGCGTACTGGCGGAGACTGAGCGAGCTGCCGGCCGCGCAGAACTCCAGCATGGAGAGCGCAGAGCCGAACCGGACGTACGAGCGCACGGAGAGCGAGCTTCCGAGCGTCAAGAAGTCCAGAACCGACAAGCAACTTCCCATCGTGGTTTTCGCCGTCACGGAAAGACCGCTGCCAAGGCGAATAAACGTGCGTACGGAGAGCGAGGAGCCCAGGTTCGTGAAGTTGCACACGGACAAAACCTTGCCGAGCTTCGCGTCACCCCGGAGAGACAGATTGCTGCCGAGGTTGACAAAGTCGATCAGTGAGCAGTCCTTGCCGAGTCTCGTCAAGGTTCGGACCGACAGACTGGAGCCCAGGTTCGTGGCGTGAACCACGGACAGCTGGTAGAGCGAGCCAACCCGGACGATGCCGGACACGGAGAGAGAGCTGCCGAAGCGAGCCATCGCTCTCACACTGAGCGCGGAGCCCATGTTGACGCAGTCGAGGACAGACAAGTTCGAGCCGAACCTTGCGATGCTGCGCACCGAGAAGCTGGAGCCGAGCTGCACGTTGGACAGCACGGAAAGAACGCTGCCTAAGTGCGTTTCCTTCTGGACCGACAAGCCAGATCCGAGTCTGACGTAGGAACGCAGACTAAGACTGGACCCCACGTTCAGGAACTGCATGACGCTGCAGTGCGAGCCGCACTTGATCACGCCCCGCACACTGAGCGACGAACCGAGGTTGACGCAATCCAGCACGCTAAACGGCGAGGAGATCGTGGCGCGGGCGAAGACCGAAACCGTGGATCCGAACCGCGCGACCGTGCGGAGACTCACGCTGCTGCCCATGTCGCAGAACCGCAGAACCGAGGCCGCGCCGCCCATGCGGACGTACTGGCGGACCGAGATGCTGCTGCCGAAGGTCGCCTGCTCGAGGATGGACACCGCCTCGCCCAGTCGACAGGAGGACAACACACTGCAGCTTGAACCCAATCTCGTCGTCGCGCGGAGCGACAGCGCGGAGCCCATGGTGAGGAAGTCAATCACCGTCAGGTTCTTGCCCATGCGGCACACGGACCGCAGACTGACGCTGGACCCGAGGTTCGCGAAGGAGAGCACGCTGCAGTCGGAAGACAGCTTCGTGTACCCGCGCACGGACAGGCTGGACCCGAGCTGGAACTGATCCAGGACGGAACAGGTCACGCCGGCGCGCAGGCGGTCCATGATCGACAACGCGGATCCCAATCGGCACATGGTGCGCAGACTGAGGCTGCTGCCCAGATGGACGAAGCCCAGCACGGACACGTTGCTGCCCATGCGGGTTTCCGAGCGCACGGAGAGCGTGGATCCCAAGTTGAGGTAATCCAAGACGCTGCAGCGGGCGGCGATCTTGACCTTCTCGAAAAGCGAAACGCTGCTGCCCAACCGGATGTAGCTGCGCAGAGACATGCTGGATCCGAACTGTGCGAAGTTCAGCACGCTCACAATCGAACCGCAGCGCGTGTGCGCGCGGAGGGACAACGAGCTTCCGAAGAACGCGTAGTCGGTAACGCTGAACGCGCCGGACAGTCTCGCGGTCTGGCCAGTAATGCTGAAGGAGGACCCGAGCTTGAAGAACTGCCGGACAGACAGACTGGAACCCAGGTTCACGTAATCCAGCACGGAGATCTGCTGGCTGCTGCGGACAAACGACCGCAGAGAGACAGAACTTCCGAGTTGAACCATGCTCATGGCCGACAAGCTGTCGCCGAGTCGGACGCGGGAGCGGACGCTGCAGCTAGATCCGACCGACAGGTAGTCGATGACGGACAGGCCGTAGCAGGAGCCGACGCGGCACAGACCCAGGATGGACACCATGGACCCGCAGCGCGTCATCGAGCGAATGCTGATCGCGGATCCGAGGGTCACGTAGTCCAGCACGGAGAACGCGCTGCCCATCCGGACGAACCCGCGCACGGACAGCGTCGATCCGAGCTGCGCACAGTCAATCACGGAGGACATCTGCCCGATCCGCGCGCTGTTCAGCAGAGAGAGGGAGGACCCTAACCTAATGTACTGCCGGAGCGAGCAGCTGCTGGCGAAGTTCGCGAAGGACAAAACGCTGATGTCGCTACCCAGTCGCGTGTGCGACCGCACGGAGATGGAGGAACCCAGGTAGATGCCTTGCATCACGGAGAGGTACCCGCCGACTCGCGCCTGGCACAGCACGCTCATCGCCGACCCAACCCGCAAATAATTCCGGATCGACAACGAAGAGCCCATCTGCACGAAGTCCAAGACGGACAGCGCGCTGCCGAACTTGCTGCTGGACCGGAGCGACAAGCTGCTGCCCAGCATGATCTGCGAGATCACGGAGAACGGACCGGCCACCCGCATGTCGGACAAGCAGGACAAGCCGGATCCGACGCGCAACAAGGATCGGAGCGACAGTGCGGACCCTAGTTGCAGGGTGTCAATCACACTGCAGCCACTTCCGATTTGCATGAAATTCCGGACCGACAGAGAAGACCCTAGCTGCACCGCGTCGAGCACACTGCAGGCCTGCGACAAGCGCGCCGTGCTCATGACGGACAAGCTGCTGCCCACCCGCAGGTACGCGCGGAGCGAGACCGCCGAGCCGAGCTGCACGTAGTCTAACACCGAGCATTGGTTGCCGAGCTTCACCGTGGACCGGATGGAAAGCGAGCTACCGAAGTACACGCAATCCAACACCGACGCGGTGGAGGAGAGACGGCTGTACGCCCGGAGACTGCACGCAGAGCCGAGCGCCAGGTAGTCGAGGACGGAGAGACTGGATCCCAATCTAGCCTGACCGAGCACGGACAGCGCGGAACCAACACGCTGGAAGTTTCGCACCGAGCAGCTGGACCCGAGGTTGAAGTAGTCCAGCAGAGACGCGGAGGACCCGAGCCGGATCGTACCGTAGAGCGACATGCTGGACCCGATCTTGCAGAAGCTACGCAGCGAGCAGCTGCTACCCATGGTCACGAAATCCAGGACGGATAGAGCGGATCCGAGCAACGTCACGCCGTACAGACTGCAACCGGACCCGTAGCGCGCGAAGCTGCGCACGGAAATGCAGCTCCCCAGAATCGTGTAGTCGCACATGCTGGCGGTGGAACCGATTCTGACCCGGCTGAACACGGACAGCGCGGAGCCGAACCGCGCGAAGTTGCGCAGGGACAGACCCGAACCGAGGGAAACGCTATCCAACACGGACAGAGAACTTCCCATCTGGATCATTCCGTACAGCGACATGGAGCTTCCGAAGCGTGCGAAAGTACGCAAGCTGCAAGCAGATCCCATCATGACGAAATTCAGGACGGAAATGCTGCTGCCCAGACGCATGGTGCCGAAGACGGACATGTGCTGGCCGATGCGGACGCGCGAGCGGATGGAGACGGACGAGCCGATGTTCGCCATATCCAAGACACTCAAGTTGCTGCCGAACCGCACACAGCTGAACACCGACATGGCGGACCCGATGCGGACCTGGTTGCGCAGGGAGACCGAGCTGCCCAGGCAGACGAATTCCAAAACGGAAAGCGCAGATCCGAGGCGAGCGACGGCGCGCAAAGAGAGGGAGGAACCCAGGTGGCACCGACCGACAATCGAGACCGCATCCCCGAGTCTGGTGTTGCACCGCACGCTGCAAGACGAGCCGATGCGCGTGTACTGGCGCAGCGACATGGAGCTGCCGAGGCCGCAGAAGTCCAAAACGCTGCAAGTGGAACCGAACCGCGCGGTGGAGAACAGGCTGCAGGAGCTGCCGATCCTGATCGCGTTGCGCACCGAAACGGAGGAACCCATGTCCGCAAAGTACAACACGGACAGGTTGCTGCCCAACCTGGACAACCCGCGAACGCTGAAGGAACTGCCGAGTTCAACTTGCTGCAAAACCGACAGATCCATGCCGAACCGTGCGGTCTTCAGAACCGACAGGCTAGACCCGAGCCGGCTCAAGCCGCGGATGGAGACCGCGGACGCGCAGTTCACATACTCCAACACCGAGATGTTGCTGCCGAACCGGACGAGCGACCGGAGCGACATGCTCGAGCCCAGCGCGAGCGTGTCGAGCAGCGAGAGTCGGGACCCGAACCGGGCGACGTTACGCACGGACAGAGTCGAGCCGAGGTTGACGCAGTCCAGCACGGACAGTTCCTCGCCGAGTCGCGTCTTCTCCTTCACGGACAACGAGCTGCCGATGCGCATGTAGTTCCGGATGGAAAGCGAACTTCCCAGCTGGAAGCAATCCAGCACGGACAAGCTGGATCCGAGCGACGTCTTGCTGAAGACGCTCATGGAGGACCCGAGCCGGACGAACGTCCGCACGGAAACGGAACTTCCCATGCAGAAGTAGTCGAGCAGACTCGCCGAGCTTCCCAGCCGCGCGCAGGTCAACACCGAGCAGGCGGAGCCGACGCGGATGTAGCTGCGCAGGGAGAGGCTGGAGCCAAGCTGGACGAACGTGAGAGTGGACAGCGCGGACCCGAACCTGGCGGTGGACCGGATCGACAAACTGGATCCGAGGGAAACCTGGTCCAGGGTGGACAGAGCCGCACCGCACTTCGTGGTCAGAAGGACGGACAAGCTGGATCCCAGTCGGGTGACCGCCCGGAGGCTCATCGTCGAGCCCAGTTCGAAAACGTCGAGAACGGACAAGTTGCTGCCGAGCGACGCTTTGGACAAGATGCTGAAAGCAGATCCAACGCGCACGTAGTTCCTGACGCTCATGCTGCTGCCCAGTTGCAGGAAGTCCAAGACGGAGAAGCTGCTGCCGCACGTGCTGCGGTTGAACACGGACAGAGTGCTACCGACCCGCAGGTACGCGCGCAGGGACATGGACGAACCGAAGTCGGTCAAATCCAAAACGCTGCAGCTAGCGCCGAACTGCGTCTTGCTGAAAACGGAGAGCGCGGATCCTACCCGGATGTACTCGCGGAGAGACAGGGCCGAGCCGCACGCGCAGCTGTCCAGCACGGACAAGGCGGAGCCGAGTCGCATGGTGGAACGCACGGAGAAAGAGGATCCGAGATGCAGCGTGTCGATCATGGACATGCTCATGCCGAGTCTCACCTTCTCAAGAACGGACAAACTGGATCCAATCCTGCTGTAGTTCCGGATCGACAAACTGCTTCCCGCCTGCAAAAAGTCGATGATGGACACGCGGGACCCGAACTCCGCACGCGAACGGACGGATAAGGAGGAACCGAGGGTGACGCCATCCAGCAACGACAGCTTGTGGGACAGTCTGGTGTCTCCGAGCACGGACAGGCTGGAACCCAACCGCAGCATAGACCGGAGACTCAGGCTGGAGCCCAAGTGCAGCTGATCCAGCACAGACAAGTTGCTACCCAACCGCGCCGTCGAGAACAGGCTGACCGCACTCCCGCCGCGGATGTAGTGGCGGAGCGACATGGAAGAGCCCATGCTGAAGAAGTCCAGCAAACTCGCGCTTGATCCTAACCGTCCCTGGCTCATGATGCTCATGGCCGATCCGAACCGCAGGTAATGCCGCAGAGACATCGCGCTACCGATGTTCAGGCAGTCCAACACGCTCATCCGCGAGCCGAACTTCGCCTGGCTGAAGACGCTCATGCTGGATCCCATGCGCGCGTAGGTGCGCAGAGACAAGCTGCTTCCGAAGTGCGCCTGCTGCAAGAGCGACAAAGTCGATCCGCACCGCACCTGGCTGAACAGACTCAAAGAGGAGCCAGACCGCATGTACGCACGTAAGCTGATCGAGGAGCCCAATGCGCAGAAGTCCAACGTGGAGATCCTGCCACCGAAGTTTGACGTCGCCCGAATTGAGAGCGAGGACCCGAGCTTCACGACGTCCAACACGGACAAATTGTTCGCGATCTTCACCTGTCCGAGGATGGACAAGTGGCTACCGGTCCGCATGGCGCAGCGCACGGAGAGGGAGGATCCGAGGCAGAGCTGATCCAGCAAGGAGACATTGCTGCCGAACCGAGCGACGGACCGGACAGACAAGCTGGATCCGAGCAAAACCTGATCCAACACCGACATCTGCTTTCCGAGCTGGAACTGCCCAAAGGTGGACAACACCGATCCCAACCGGGCGGTCGCGCGGAGGGAGCAGGTGGAGCCGAGCTGCAGGAAGTCCATTACCGACGCGGAGGATCCGAGTCTGCCGAAGGACCGGGTCGACAAGCTGCTACCGAGTTCCAAACAATCCAGGATCGACAGCATGCCACCGCACTTCATCTGGTTCATGACGGACACGCCGCTGCCGAACCGGACGAAGTCGCGCAGCGAGATCGAGGACCCGAAGGCCACGTAGTTCAGCACGGAGATACTGTCGCCGAACTTCGCCGTGGTGCGCACGGACACGCTGGACGCCAGGTTCGCGAAGTCCAACACGGACAGCGCAGACCCGAGCGTGCACTTGCTGAAGACAGAGAAACTGGACCCGAACCGGCTGATCGTGCGGACGGACACGCTGCTTCCCGCCGACATCATGTCGAACACGGACAAATTGCTGCCGAAACTCACCACCGAGCGGACACTGAAGGAGGAACCGAGGGACACGCAGTCCAGGACGGAGAACTGCTGCCCCAAATTGGTCCGCTGCAGGGTCGACAAGCTGGAGCCGAACCGCACGAAGTTCCGGACGGAGATCGCGGAACCGAAGAACGTGTAGTCGAGCACGGACAGGTTCGCCCCCAGTCGCGCGTAGCTGCGCATGGAGAGCGAGGATCCGAGGGAGACACAGCCGAGAGCGGACAGTGTCTGCCCGAGATCCGCCCGCGCGAAGATGCTCATCGTGGATCCGAAGCGCACCGTCGCCCGGAGGGACAAGCTCGATCCCATCTGACAGTAGTCGAAGACGGAGATCGTCGCTCCGTAGCGACCGAAGGAGCGCGTGGAGATGCTGCTTCCAAGCGCCAGGTAGTCGAGAACTGAAAGTTCCGAGCCGAACCGCGTGGTGGTCTTCACGGACAGGCTGGATCCGAGCCTGGTGTAGGCACGAATACTGCAAGAGGATCCGAGCGCGATCACGTCGAGCAAGCTCATGCTGGATCCGAGCTTCACGTTGCCGAAGATAGACATCGCGGAGCCGACGCGGCAGAAGTTGCGCAGACTGCACGCGGAGCCCACCATCATGGCGTCCAACATAGAAATCGTGGATCCCGCGCGGATGCAGGACAGCAGCGACATCGCGGAACCTAAGCGAGAAACATTCCGGACAGAAATCGTCGAGCCGAGCTGTAGAAAATCTAAAACTGACAGGCTGCTGCCGAACCGCGCCTGGCTGAACACGGAGAGCGTCGATCCGAAGCGGATGATGGCGCGCACCGAAACCGCCGATCCGAGTTCCGCGAAATCCAGGACCGAAAGGTTCTTGCCCATGTTCACCTTGGCGCGGATGGAAAGCGTGGAACCGAAGTTGGTGCAATCCAAAACGCTGAACGCCTGCCCGATGCGGGTCGTTTCCAGCACGGACAGACCGCTGCCGAACCGCACGTACTGGCGGAGGGACAGCGCAGAGCCGAACTTCACGGAATCGAGTACCGAGATGCACGAGCCGACCCTCAGGCACGAGAACAGGGAGAGCGCGGAGCCCACCCGGAAGTACTCGCGGCAGCTGAAGCTGGAGCCCAGCGTCAAAAAGTCGATCACGGACATGAAGGATCCGCAGCGCGTGCCCGCGGACACCGACAGAGTGCTTCCGAGCCGGATGTACTGGCGGAGAGACAGGGTGCTGCCGAGTTGCGTCGCGTCCAACACTGAGCAGGTCTTGCCGAACTTGACGAAGGACCGGAGTGAAAGCGTCGAACCAAACTCGATCTGGTCTAATAACGACACATCCGCACCGCACCGCGCCGTGGAGAACACCGACATGGAGGAGCCGAGTCTCAAATAGCTGCGCACCGACAACGTCGAGCCCATCACGCCCTCCGCTTTCACGGAAAGAGTAGAGCCGAGCCGAACGAAGGACCGCATAGACAAGGCGCTACCGAGCTGGAGCATGTCCAGGACTGACAGCGTGCTGCCAACCCGAACGTGCCCGCCGTACAAGCTCATCGAACTGCCGATCCGGAAGTACTGGCGGATAGACAGGCTGGAACCCAAATTCGTGAAATCCAGGACCGACAAATTCGAGCCGCAGCTGCCGAAGGATCTCAGCGACAAACTCGAACCTAAGTGCACCTGCGTCAACACGGATAACTCCCGTCCGAACTCCGTGCGGCTGAACACCGACAAGGTCGATCCGAGCCGGATGTAGGACCGGAGGGACAGGCTGGAGCCTAAGTGCGCTGCGTCCAACACGGACAAACAGGAGCCAAAATTGGTCCGACCGAACACGCTCAATCCGGAACCCACCCGTAAATAGGACCGCAAAGAGACAGAGGAACCGCACTGCAGGTAATCCAAGACTGAGCAGGTCTGCGCCAGCTTCACGTCTTCGAACACGGAGACGGAAGATCCGAGTCGGATGTAGCCGCGGAGCGACAGTGTCGAGCCGAGACCAGTGAAGTTCAGGATCGACAGGCACGATCCCGCCGTGAAGCGGCTGAACGCAGACAGCGTGGAGCCGCACCGCACGTACTCACGCAGGGAAAGCGTCGATCCGAGCATCAGGTGATCCAGCACGGACAACGTCGACCCGAAACGGACCGTGTCCAGAATGGAGCAGCTACTGCCCGCGCGGATGTAGTTCCGAAGGCTCAAACTTGACCCCAGGTGGAAGAAGTTCAACACGGACAGACAGCTGCCGAACGCCACCCGGTTGAACACGGACAGCGCGGACCCCTGGCGGATGAAGGCCCGGAGAGACGCGCAGCTGCCCAGGTTCATCACCGCACGCAAAGACAGTGTCGAGCCCAGGTGGCAGTAGTCGAAGACCGACGCGCGGGAGCCGAACTGCACGATGTTGCGCGCGGACAGGCTGGACCCCAAGTGCAGGTAGTTCAGCAGCGAGCACATGCCGCCGATCAAGGTTTTCCGGAAGACAGACACCGAGGATCCGATGCGGCAGTACTCGCGAACGGAAAGCGTCGATCCCAGGTTGCTGAAGTTCAAGCAGCTGCAGCTGCTCCCGATCATGCCGCGACTGAACACGGAGAAGGACGAACCGAAGGTCGCGGCGGCACGCAGCGACAAGTTCGAACCCAGGGCGAAGAAGTCCAACACGGACATGCCGCTTCCCATCTGCACCTTCGCGAAGATCGAGTAGCTGGACCCCAGTCTCATCGCGGACCGGAGCGAGAGGCTGCTCCCGAGGCACGCGCAGTTCAGCACGGACAAGGTCGAGCCGTGCAGCAACCGCTGGTAGATCGAGAAGGTCGAACCGAACCGCACGCAGCTGCGGACGGAGATGCTGGACCCGAGGTTCACGAAGTCCAGCACGGACATTTGCGTGTGCAGGAAGACTCGGTTGGTCGCGCCGGCGATCGAGAAGGACGAGCCGAGGCGGACGATGGACCGCAAAGACGTCGTGGATCCCAAGTGCGTGAAGTCCAACACGGACAAGTTGCTGCCCATGGCCGCCTTGCTGAAGATCGAGAAGGCGGAGCCGACTCGCGCGAAGCCGCGCAGCGACATGCAGGAACCGTAGGCGCTAAAGTTCAAGACGGAGACCGTCGATCCGTACGTGGTCTTGCTGAACACGGACACAGTGGAACCGGCTCGCAGGAACGAGCGGATACTGATCGTGCTGCCGAAGTGCGCGAAATCTAAAGAGCTGCAGGTCGAGCCCAAAGCCACGCGTTGGAAGATCGAGAAACTCGACCCGAACCGCGCGAAGCCACGCAGCGACAAGCAGGAACCGATGTTGGTCGTCGCCAGGATGGAGAGCTTACCCAGATTCAGGGAATCTGATGTTTCCGTCACGAACACGGACAGCGCGGAACCGATTCTGACCAGCGAGCGGACAGAGATCGAGGAACCGAAGTTCGCGTAATCAAGCACGGACAGACTGGAGCCGAAGGCCACCTGGCTGAAAACGGACATGTTCGAGCCGAATCGGATCAGGTTGCGCGTGGAAATCGACGACCCGAGAGTCAGGAAGTCCAACACCGACAAACTGGAAGAAACCGTGCATCGCTCGTAGACTGACAATGCGCTTCCGAACCGCACGTACGCGCGCAGGGACAAAACGGAGCCCAGCGTGTTCGCGTTCAAGATCGAAAGAGTCGAGCCGAAGCGGATCTGGTTCATCACGGACACCGTGGAGCCGAGCCGCGCGTACCCACGCAGGGACAACGCCGAACCCAAGTGACTCACGTCCAGTACCGACAAGCAGGATCCGATCCTCATGGTTCCGAACACGGACAGCGCCGATCCCGCCCGGGTGACGCCACGGATCGACAAGCAACTACCGCAGCTGAAGAAGTCCAAGGTGGACAGCGCCGACCCGAGTCGTGCGCGGTGGTAGATACTGAAGGTGGATCCGCACCGGATGAAGCTACGGACGGACACGACGGAGCCAAAGTTCGTGAAGTCGAAGATGGACAGAGTCGACCCCATCTTCACGAACGCACGCACGGACAGCACGGAACCGAGGTTCACGGCATCCAAGGTGGATAAACAGCCGCCGAATTGGGACCGGTCGAACACGGAGAGGTTCGATCCGTAGCGCGCCACACCGCGGAGGGACAGTGAGCTACTCAAATGCACGAAATCGAACACGGACATGTTTGCGCCGAACCGCCCGTACGCACGGATCGAGAAGGTCGAACCGAAGTCCACCTTGTCCAAGATCGAGAACTGCCCGCCGGAACTCGTCCTGCCGAACACCGAGTAGCCGGAGCCGAGTCGGCCGGCCGCGCGGAGCGACATCTGCGAACCCATCGCGAGGTAGTTCATGATCGAGGTCGCGGAACCCATCCTTGCCTGGCTGAAGATCGACAGTGCGGAACCGAGTCTGGTTACCGCACGGAGCGAGAGCGCAGACCCGAAGCATGTGCAGTCGTGCATCGACAGCGGTCCACCCAGTCTGGCGTTGCGACGGACGGAAAGGGAAGACCCGAAGCTGACGGAATCCAAAATCGACATGTTGCCCGACATGCGCATGCTGCCGAGAATCGAAACGAACGAGCCGCACCGGCCGACGCCGCGCAACGACATCGCGGACCCCATGCTCATGAAGTCCAGCAGAGAAGCGCACGACCCGGACCTCGTCATTGCGAAGATCGAGAAATTGCTGCCGAATCTGACCACGCCGCGGACAGACAAGGTTGATCCCAGGTACACGCTATCCAGCACCGACGTCTGCCCTCCGAAGCGCGCGATCGCGCGGACGGAGAGGGAAGAGCCGAAGCTTACCGCATCCAAGATCGAGCAGCAGGAGCCCATCTGCATGCGGCTGAAGATCGAGAAGCCGGAGCCGAACTTCGCCGTCTTCCGGATGGAGAGGCAAGAGCCCAGCTGCATGAAATCGAACACGCTCATGGCGGACCCGAATCTCGCCGAGCTGCGCATCGACAGGTTGGACCCGAACGTTGCGAAGTCTAACACGGACATCTGCATGCCAACCCGACCGGAGCCGTACGCGGACACCTGTCCCTCGCCAATTCGGACGAATTGCCGGATGGAGAGGGAGGACCCGAGGTGGAAGTAGTTCAGGACGGAGGAACTGCTGCCGAATCGTAGTTGGCTGAAGATCGAGCAGGCAGATCCGCCGCGGCAGAACTTCCGGAGCGACAAGCTGGAGCCGAAGCAGGTGTGCCCGAGCACCGAGAAGCTGGATCCCATGCGGGCCTGCGCGAACACGGAGAGACTGCTACCGGCCCGCGCCTTGCAACGCAGACTCAGGCAGGAACCCAGCGTCGCGAAGTCCATCGAGGACAGAGCCGAGCCGCAGCGTCCCATTGCGCGCACGGAGAAGGCGGAACCCATGGACAGGAAGTCCAGCGTCGACAAGGATGATCCCATCTGCACCTTGCTGTAGATCGAGAACCCGGAGCCAAACCGCGCGAACGCGCGGATGGACACGGACGACCCGAATCGGGTGCTGCTGCGCATCGACATGGAGCTGCCGACGTGCAGGAAGTCGAAGGTGGAGACCCCGTCCCCGAAGCGCGCGAACGCACGGATAGACAAGGATGATCCCATCTTCAAATAATCCAGCACCGAGACGCAGCTGCCCGCGCGCGCCAAACCACGGAGGGAGAGGCTGCTACCAAGCGAGACCTGACTGAGGATCGACAAGTGGCAACCGCCCTTCGCACCGCCGAACAGACTGCAGGAGCTGCCGATCCGCTGGTACGCACGCAGCGACATGGCGGACCCGACGCTGAAGTAGTCGAGCACGGAGATGCTGGATCCGAGTCTGGCGCCGCACATCACGCTCATGGAGGACCCGAGCCGCACGTAGGTACGACAAGAGAGACTGGACCCGAATGCCGTGGCGTCCAACACACTCATCGTGCTGCCGCACCGCACGCAGCCGAACGCGGACACCGCGGAGCCGACCCGGCCGTACGTGCGGAGCGACAGGGAGCTGCCGGCCGCGAACATGTCGAAGATCGAGATGCTGCTGCCGAACCGCGCGAAGCCACGAAGGGACACGGCGGAAGCCAGGCAGGCTTCGTCCATCACACTCATGTACGCACCCATACGAATCCCTTTGTGGATGGACAGACTGCTACCGCACCGGATCGCGCCACGCAGGGACAACGCGGACCCGAGCGTGACGAAGTCCAGCAAGCTCGCGCTGCTGCCGCACCGGAAGGTGGACCGCAGCGACATGGAGGACCCGAAGCTGATCGCGTCGAGCACGGACAACTTGTCACCCATGTCCGTCGACCCGGTGATCGACAACCCGCTACCCACGCGGCAGTACGAACGCAAGGAGAGCGTCGACCCGATCGCGAAGAAGTCCAGTAGCGAAGCCGCCTCCCCGGCGCGCGCCACGCCGAACACCGACATAGTGGAGCCGAACCGGCCGGCCGCACGCATCGAGAACGAAGACCCGATGCTGAAGTAGTCGAGGACGGACAGAGACGATCCGAACCGTGCGGTTTCAACCACGGAAAGGGAACTTCCGAACCTTGCGAGCTGTCGGAGCGACAAACTCGACCCGAACGCGATCTTGTCCAGCACGGAGAGGGAGCTGCCCATCCTGGCCTGGCTGAACAAGCTCATGGCGGATCCGACCCGCATGTAGTTGCGGATGGACAACGACGACCCGAAGATGCCGTAGCCGAGCGCGGACAGGCTGGAAGCCGTTCGGATCGCGCCGAACACGGACAGCCCAGACCCGACGCGCATGTGCGAACGCAGCGACATGCTGCTTCCGAACGCGACGGAGTCCAGCACGGAGAACCGCGATCCCATGTTGGAGCAGCCGAAGATGGACACGCCGGAGCCAACGCGGACGGCCGCGCGGAGAGATAACGTCGAAGCGAGGCTCATGTAATCCAGAATGGACAAACAAGAGCCCGCGCGGACCTGTCCGAACACGGAGAACGTGGACCCGAGCCGGTTCTGCGCGCGCATGGAGAGCGAACTACCGAAGAACGCGCAGTCCAGCAAAGACAGACTGCTGCCACCGCGGACTCGCGAGAACACGGAGTAGGCGGAGCCGAGGCGCAGGAACGCACGAATCGACAATCCGGATCCGATCATGGTCTGGTCCAAGCAGGACAGCGTCGAGCCAAGTCTCACAGCGGAGAACACGGAGGCCGAGGAACCGAGTCGCCCGGTGCAGCGCATGGAGAACGTGGATCCCAAGCCCAGGCAATCCAGGATCGAGCAGCTGGAGCCGAATCTCGTGCAGGTGAACGCCGAGAAGGAAGATCCGAGTCGTGCGTAGCCGCGGAGAGACAGGTTCGAACCCAAGTGCGTGCTGTCCAGGATGCTGAAATTCGAGCCGCAACCCAGCTTGCTGAAGATGCTCATCGCGGACCCGACGCGGAAGAAGTTCCGCATGGACACGCTGCTTCCGAACATGATGGAGTCCAAGACGGACACGTTGCTGCCCAGTCGCGCGAACGCACGCAGGGAGGCGGACGAACCGAAGGACCCGTTCGCGAGCAGGGAGAGCGCCGCGCCACCCTGAATGTTACAGAACACGGAGAGACTGCTGCCCAGCGAACTGTAGGAACGCAGGGACAGCGTCGACCCGAAGTTCGTGAAGTTCAGCACCGAGAACGCGCCGGAGACTTTAGCCCTGTTGTAGATCGACAGGACGGACCCGAGTCGAGCGTAAGCCCGGAGACTGCAGCTGGACCCGAGCAAGGTGGTGTCCAAAATGGACAAACTGGACCCGGCCTGGATCTTTCCGTAGATGCTCATCGCCGATCCCATGCGCAATGTCGCGCGAAGGGACAGAACCGAGCCGAAGTTCGTGAAGTCCAAGCAGGAGAGCCCGGATCCGAACCTCATCTGACTGAAGATCGACATGGAGCTTCCCAGCCGGATGGCGCCGCGGACGGACAAGGCGCTGCCGAGCAGGATCGTGTCCAGGCAAGACAAACTGCTGCCCAACCGCTGCATGCCGTACACGGAGAAGCTGGAACCCATGCGCGAGAAGGACCGCAGGGAGATCGCGGACCCCAAACTCGCCGAGTCCAGCACGGACAAGCAACTGCCACCAGATGCGAGTCCGAAGATAGACATTGCCGAGCCGAACCGGGCATAGCTGCGGATCGACAACGAACTACCTAGATGACTTTGGGACAGAGCAGAGAAGCTCGAGCCCAGAGCGACGCGGTTGTAGATCGAGAAATTCGAGCCGAACCGCGAAATACCACGCAAGGATAACGTGGAGCCCAAGTACGCGGAGTCCAACACCGACATACTCGAGGCGAGTCTTTGCGCGGAGAAGATACTGAATCCGCTGCCCAGTCGCGTCACGCCGCGGATGGACAAGCTGGATCCCATGTGCACCCGGTCCAGCAGCGACATGGTGGAGCCGAGCCGGACCTGGCTGAACAGGGACAGACTCGATCCCACTCGGGTCGACGCGCGGATCGAGAGCGAAGATCCCGCCGCGAAGAAGTCCAGGATCGACATGGTGTCGCGCATCCGGACCTTTCCGAACAGGCTGCAGCCGGAGCCGAGCCGCGCGCGGGCGCGGAGGGACAGACTGGATCCGAGTTCCAAGTGGTTCAAAATCGACATGCTGCTTCCCATCCGCACCTGGCTGAAGATGCTCACAGCGGATCCGTACCGCTGGAAGCCGCGCAGGGAGAGGGACGAGCCGGCCAAAATCGTGTCGAACGTGCTCATCATGGAGCCCATGCGGAACTTGCCGTAGATGGAGACGGACGAGCCAACGCGAGCGTAGCAGCGCAGCGACAAACTAGACCCGCACGTCATGTAGTTCAGGATCGACAGGCTGGAACCGTATCGCACGCAGTCGTAGATCGACATGCCGGAGCCGAGGCGGACCCAGCTGCGGACGGACAGCAACGTCAGGTTCGTCTGCTCCTGGGAAGAAACCGTCGAGCCAAACTTCACGTAGCCCGCGACGGAGAGCGTCGATCCGAGCCGGCTGTAGGACCGAATCGACAACGCCGATCCGAGTTGCACGAACTGCAACACCGAGAAGTTGCTCGCCGCGCGAAACATGCCGTAAATCGAGAAGCTGCTGCCCAACCGAGCCATCGACCGCATGGACACGCAGCTGCCGAGGCAGGCGTAGTCCAGGACAGACAAGCTGGACCCGAACGTGACCTGGTTGATCACGGAAAAATTACTCCCGCACCGCCCGAACGCACGGAGGGACAAGGTCGATCCCGCGATCGCAAAGTTCAGCACGGACAGGTTGCTGCCGAGGTTTGTGTAGCTGAAGATGCTGAAGTTGGAACCAAGTCTGCTCGCGCCACGGCAGGACAAGGCGGATCCCATGAACATGGCCTGGCAAACGGACAACGTCGATCCGAACCGCACCTGGCTGAACAGAGACAGCATGCTGCCGCAGCAAGTCGTCGACCGGATGCTCATCGTGCTGCCCAGCTCGAAGAAGTCCAGGACGGACACCGAACCGGCGGCCGCGCGGCTGAAGATGCTGAAAGAGGATCCCATGCGGCTGAAGCCGCGCAGGCTGAAGCTGGAACCGATCGCGACGAAGTCCAGAACCGACAAGGTTGAGCCCAACCTGGAAGTTCCGTAGACGCTAAGCGCAGATCCGAGTCGCGCGAAGGAGCGCAGCGACACCGCAGATCCGACGGACACGAAGTCCAGAACGGAGATCGTGGAGCCGAGTCGGGCGAAGCCGTAGATCGACTGTGCGCTTCCAAACCGCGCGTGAGACCGGACCGAGATCGCGCTACCGATGTGCATGAAGTCCAGCAGCGACATGTTGGATCCGACCTTCGACAGCCCGTACAGACTGAAGGCGGAGCCGAGCCGCGTGAAGGAGCGCACCGACAAACTCGAACCGAGATGGACGTAGTCCTTGACACTCATGCAACTGCTGAACCGCGCCGCGGCGATGATCGACATAGCGCTGCCGAGCCTAACGAACCCGCGGATCGACAGGCTGGTGCCGATGGACATGCGGTCGAGCACGGACAACGTCGAGCCCAGGCGCGTCACGCCGAACACGGAGAGGGAACTTCCCAGGCGCGCGAACGAGCGGACCGAGAAGCTGGATCCCATCTGCAGCGTGTCGAGCACGGAGAAGCTGGATCCGAGCAAGTTGCGGCTCATCACGGACAGGCACGAACCTAAACGGGCGTAGTGGCGGACTGAGAGAGCAGATCCTAGATGCACGCAGTCGAGGACAGATAAACTGGACCCCAAAGTTGTCATGCCGTAGACGCTGTAGCTGCTTCCCAGCCGGGAGAACCCGCGAATCGAGATGTTGGACCCGATCTGGCAGTTGTCCAGGATCGACAAGGAGGATCCGATCCGCGCCAGTCCGAAGACGGACAGGGAGCTCCCCAGTCGGCAGAATCCGCGCACCGAGGTGCTAGAGCCAAAGTGCGTGAAGTCCAATAAAGACAGTGCGGAACCGAACCGGACCGTTCCGTACACGCTGAAGGAAGATCCCATGCGCACGAAGGAGCGGAGCGACGCGGACGATCCGAGCGTCAAGAAGTCCAGCACCGACATCGCGGAGCCCAGCGTGCTGATTCCGAAGAGACTCAAACTCGACCCGAGGCGCGCGAAGCTGCGGACGGACATGGCGGAGCCAAGCTGAATCACATCTAAGACGGACAAGGAGGATCCCATCTTCATGATGCCGCAGACGGACAAGCTGGATCCGAGTCGCGCGAACGACCGCACGGAGATCGACGAGCCCATGCTGACGAAATCGAGGATCGAGAGCGCGGAGCCCAATCTGGCCATGCCGAAGATCGACAGACTGCTGCCCATCCGGCAGAAGCCGCGGAGGCTGTAGGTCGAACCGAGCATGAGCGTGTCCAGGATGGACAAACGGCTTCCCATGCGGCACATGCCGAAGATCGACGTGCTGGATCCCAGTCGTGCGAAGGACCGCAGCGACAACGTGGATCCCAAATCAGTGACATCCAACACGGACATAGAGCTCCCGAGTCTGACACACCCGTAGACACTCAAACTGCTTCCGTACCGCGCCATGCTGCGGACCGACAGCGCGGAGCCGAGCTGACAGCCGTCCAGCATGGACAACGCGGATCCGAGCCGGCACAGGCCGAACACGGACAGCGAGCTGCCGAGCCGGGCCATGCCGCGGACGCTGATGGAGCTGCCGATGTGCGCAATGTCGAGCACGGACAGCAGAGAGCCGAGTCTGCTCACGCCGTACACACTGCAGGTGGACCCGAACCGCGCAAACGAGCGGACGCTGCACGAGGAGCCGAGCTGGATGTTATCCAGCAACGACAGGCAGCTGCCGAGTTGTGCCACGCCGTAGACGGAGAAGGACGATCCCAGTCTCGCGAAGTGCCGCAGCGACATCGACGACCCGACCGTGACGAAGTCCAAGATGGAGATCGTGCTGCCGAGTCTGGCGCACCCGTACAGGGAGCAAGAGCTGCCGAACCGGGCGAAGCCGCGCACGGACAAGGCCGATCCCACCGTGATCTGGTCCAACACCGACAAGTTCGAGCCGAGTCGGGTTCTCCCCATCACGGACAACCCAGACGCCAGTCGGACAAAGTTGCGGACGGAGAAGGAGGAGCCGATCGTGAGCATGTCCAGCACGGACATCTGCGAGCTAAACCGCAGCATGCCGTACACACTCATCGAGGAGCCGAACCTCGTCCAGGCCCGCACGGACAGGCCAGACCCCAGCGTCGCGCAGTCGAGGATGGACAAGCAGGATGCGAGTCTGCAACAGCCAAACACGGATAAACTCGAACCCAATCGTGCGAAGTTCCGAATGGAGATCGACGAGCCGAGCTGAATCGTGTCTAACAGGGACAATCCGCTCGCCATCCTGATCGTGCCGTACACCGACATACTGCTACCAAACCGCGCGTACGTTCGGACGGAGAGACTGGATCCGAGCGACACCATGTCGACCAGCGACAAACTGGATCCCAGTCTGCTGCAGCCGAACAGACTCAGGCTAGACCCGAGCCGGGCGTAGCTGCGCACGGACACGGCAGAGGAGAGTTGCACGTAGTCGAGCACGGACAAGGAGCTTCCCAACCTAGCCACGCCGAACACGGACAGGGAGGACCCGAGTCGCACGAACGAGCGAACCGACAGCGCGGAGCCCATGCTGATCATGTCCAACACACTGCAGGCGGACCCGAGTCTCGCGATCCCGAAGAGGGAAGCGCTGGAGCCGAGTCGGGCGTAGGAGCGGACGGACATGCTGGACCCGAGGTGCAGGAAGTCCAGGACGGAAATCGCGGAAGCGAGTCCCAGCACTCCGTACACCGACATGGTGGATCCCATGCGCGCGTAGCTGCGGATGGAAATCGAGGATCCCGTCATCACGAAATCCAGGATGGACAGTGAGGACCCGAGCCGAGTCATGCCGAACAGAGATAAAGAACTTCCCATGCGCATGTAGGAGCGGACGGACAAGGAGGACCCGATGTTCACGAAGTCGAGAATCGACATGTTAGAGCCCAGTCGCGCAAGCCCGTACGTCGAGAGCGAGCTTCCGAACCGCGCGAACATGCGGCAGGACAGCGAGCTGCCCACGCACATCATGTCGAACAGACTGCAGCGGGAGCCGAGTCGGGCCAGGCCGAACACGGATAAAGAGCTGCCGAATCGCGCGAACGACCGCACGGACATCGCACTGCCTAAATTCAGGCAATCGACGATCGACATGGCGGATCCGAGGCGGCACAGCCCGAACATGGAGGTTGTGGAGCCGAGCCTTGCCATGCTGCGCATGGAGATCGCGGACCCGAACGTGATGTAGTCCAGAATGCTGAATCCAGAGCCGAGCTTCGTCAAACCGAACACCGACAGCGCCGAGCCAAACCGCGCGATGCTGCGGACGGACAACGTCGATCCGAGCTGCAGCGTGTCCAAGATCGACATGCTGCTGCCGCACGTGCCGAAGCCGTACAGGGACAACGTCGAGCCGAACCGAGCCAAGCTGCGCAGGGACAGACTGCTTCCCAAGTGCACAGAGTCCAGCACACTGATCGCGGACCCGAGTCTGGCGCAGCCGAACATGGACACCGTGCTGCCGAGGCGCGCGAACGACCGGATGCTGATCGCCGAGCCGAAGCTGATGAAGTCCAGGATGGAAATGCTCGAGCCAATCTGCGTGAAGCCGAACACGGAAAGCGAGGAGCCGAGTCGCGCGAACGACCGCAAGCTCAACGCCGACCCGATGTGCGCGACGTCCAGGCAGGAGATCGTCGATCCGAGAAGCGCAATGCCAAACAGCGACATCGAACTTCCGAGTCTGGAGTACCCCCGGAGACTGCAGCTGGACCCGAGCGACAGCATGTCCAGCACGGACAAACTGCTTCCGAGCGTGCTGAAGCCGAAGACGGACAGGGACGATCCGAACCGCATGAAGGACCGGCAGGACAGCGTGGAGCCGACCAGCACGTAATCCAACACGCTCATGCTGCTGCCGCACCGCGACATTCCGAAGACGGACAAAGTCGACCCGAGTCGCGCGAACGAGCGGCACGAGACGGCAGACCCTAGGCTAATGGTGTCCAAAACCGACATGGTGGAGCCGAGTCTCGCGAACCCGAAGACACTCATGCTGGATCCCAGCCGCGCGCAGGAGCGGATCGACATGGCGGACCCGAGGCTGACCGCGTCGAGGATCGACATCGCGGACCCGAGAGTGGCGAACCCGTACACGGACAGACTGCTGCCGAACCGCGCCATGCTGCGCACGGAGAACGAACTGCCGAGCGAACAGAGGTCGAGGATGGACAGAGAGGAGCCCAACCGGGTCACCCCGAACACAGACATAGACGATCCAAACCGGGAGAACGATCTCACCGACAACGTCGAGCCGAAGCTGATGAAGTCCAGGCAGGACGCCGCGGAGCCCAGTCTGGCGCAGCCGAACAAACTGATAGTGGAGCCCAGTCGGCCCATGCTGCGGAAGCTGCAACTGCTGCCCATCATCATGCAGTCCAGGATCGACATGCTGCTGCCCATCGCGACGAAGCCGAACACGGACAGGGTGGACCCCAGTCTGGCCATGCTGCGGAGCGACAGCGTCGATCCGAACGTGTTGAAGTCCAGGACGGAGATCGCGGATCCGAGGTGGACGAAGCCAAACGTGCTCAAACTGGATCCAAGGCGCGCGAACGACCGGATCGAGATCGAGCTTCCCAACGAGGCCGAGTCCAGGATGGACAACGACGATCCCAGTCGGATGGACCCGTAGCACGAGAGCGACGATCCAAAGCGCGCCATGGAGCGCACGCTCATGACGCTGCCCAGCGACAAAAAGTCGAGCACCGAGACCGAACTGCCGAGCGCGGAGAATCCGAACGTCGACAAACTGGATCCCAGGCGTCCGAACGACCGCAAGCTCAGGGTCGAACCGAGGGAGAACATGTCCAGGACGGACAGGCTGCTCCCGAGAACCGTCATGCCGAACGAGCTCAGGCTGGACCCGAACCGGCTAAAGGACCGAACGGAGAAGCTCGAGCCGACGCACGCGTAGTCCAGCACGGACAAGCTGCTGCCGAGTCTGACCGTTCCGTAGAGGGACAAAGCGGAGCCCATGCGGCCGAAGGACCGCAGCGACAAGGCAGATCCGCACGTGAAGAAGTCCAGCACGGAGATGCTGCTGCCCAGCTGTAAATACCCGAACAGGGACAAGGAGCTGCCCAAGCGAGCGCAGGAACGCACCGACAGGGAAGATCCGAGTTGCAACGTGTCGAGAATCGAGACGGAAGATCCGAGGCGGTTCATGCCAAAGACGCTGCACGCAGAGCCGAGTCGGCCCATCGAGCGGCAGCTGAGGGTGGAACCGAAGGTGATGAAATCCAACACCGACAGAGCCGAGCCCAATCGCGCAATTCCGAACGTCGACAAACTAGACCCCAGCCGCGCCAGGCTGCGGACGGACAAGCTGGATCCGAGGTTCACGCAGTCCAGCATGGACAGCGCGGACCCGAAGCGGAGCGTACCGTACACACTGAAGCTGGAGCCGAGGCGGCCGAGGGACCGAATCGAGAAGCTGGACCCGAGGTGCAGCATGTCCAGCATGGAGACACCGGACCCGAGTCGCATCATGCCGTAGCAGGACAGACTGCTGCCGAACCGGCTGTAGCTTCTGCAGGAGAGCATGCTGCCGATCTTCACCTGATCCAAAATCGACAAGCTGCTTCCCATTCGCGCCACGCCGAAGATCGACAGCGACGATCCGAGGCGGCAGAAACCGCGCACGGAAACGGACGATCCCATGTGCCCGTAGTCCAGGATCGAGAGCAGGGAACCCATGCGTACGTTGCCGTACACCGAGAACGCCGAGCCCAGTCGACACATATTCCGCATGGAGACGGAGGAGCCGAGGTTCAGGTTGTCCAAGATCGACATCGAGGATCCGAACCGGGACAATCCGTACACACTTAAACTGGATCCGAACCGCGCGAAGCTGCGTGTCGAAACGTTGCTGCCAATCATGCTGCAGTCGAGCACGGAGAGGCTGGAGCCAATCCGGCCGATTCCGTACACAGACATCGCGGACCCGAGTCGGGATAAGGTTCGGATCGAGAAGCTGGACCCGATCATGCACCCATCCAGGATCGACATCCGTGACCCCAGCCGGCTCATTCCGTACACGGACAGCGTGCTGCCCATGCGCAGGAACGCGCGAACGGAGAGGGACGAGCCGACCTGCAGGAAGTCCAGCAGCGAAACGCTAGATCCGCACTGGAACAGCCCGAACACGGACAAAGAACTTCCCATGCGCGCGAAGTTGCGGAGAGAGACCCCGGAACCGAGCGTCAACATGTCGAGCAGGGACAAGGAGCTTCCAAGTCTGCCGCAGCCGAAGACGGAAAGAGAGGATCCCAAGCGGCTGAAGGACCGGACGCTGAAACTGGAACCGCACAGCACGTAGTCGAGAACGGACAAAGCCGACCCGAGTCTGACCGTGCCGTACACCGAAATCGTGCTTCCGAACCGCGCGAACGAGCGGCAGGAGAAGGAGCTGCCCAGGTTCGCGAAGTCAACCAGCGAGATCGCGGACCCCAATCTGGTCGTGCCGTACAGCGAAAGGCCGGATCCGAACCGCGCGATACTGCGGCAGGAGATCGAGCTACCGAGGGAAGCGAGATCCAGCAAAGACAGCGAGCTCGCCATGTTCACCAATCCGAAGATCGACAAGCTGCTTCCGAGTCTTGCGAACGACCGGATGGAGAAGCTCGAGCCGATCGACGCACCGTCAAGCAACGACAGGCACGACCCGACCTTCGCCACACCGTACACGGAGAAGCTGCTACCCAACCGCGAGAAGCTGCGGATCGACAGCGAGCTGCCGAGGGAGACACAGTCCAAGCCGGAGAGAGAAGAGCCGATTCTCGCGCAGCCGAACACGGACAAAGAAGATCCCAGTCGTGCAAACCCTCGCATGCTGAACGCGCTGCTGAAGCTGATGGTGTCGAGCACGCTCAAACTACTTCCGAACCTGACCATCCCGAAGACGGACAAACTCGAGCCGCAGCGCGCGAATGACCGGCAGCTGAGCGCGGAGCCGAGGCTGACCGCGTCAAGAATGCTGCAACTGGATCCGAACCGCGAGATTCCGTACACGGAAACGCTGCTTCCCATGCGGCCGATGCTGCGGAGACTCAAGCTGGAACCAAAAGTCACCTGGTCGAGCATGGACAGGCAGGACCCGATTCTGCAGACGCCGAAGAGACTGCAGCTGGAGCCGAACCGCGCGAGAGAACGCAAGGACAAGGACGAACGCAAGTAAGTCATGTCCAAGACGCTCAACGCCGATCCGCACCTGACTTGTCCGTAGACGGAGAGGCTGGACCCTAATCTCGCGAAACCGCGGGTGGACATGGAACTGCCGAGCGACAGCATGTCCAGCACAGACATGGAGGATCCGAGTCTGCCAATGCCGAACAGGCTGAAGCTGGAGCCGAACCGGCTGAACGCGCGGATCGAAAAAGCGGACCCGATGTTCACGTAGTCCAGAATGGAAACGCAGGACCCGAGTCTACTGATTCCGTACACGGAAAGCGAAGACCCCAGGCGCGCGTAGCTGCGCATGGACATGGTGGATCCGATGCAGAAGCAGTCCAGCAAAGACATTGAACTTCCGAACCGGACCATTCCGTACACGCTGGCAGCGGACCCCATCCGGGCGAAGGTGCGGACGGACAAGGAGCTGCCGATCGAGACCGTGTCGAGCAGCGACAACGCCGAGCCCAGTCTTGCAAGGCCGTAAACTGAAGCGGAACTTCCCAGTCGGCTGAACATGCGGATCGAGCAGGAACTGCCGAAGGTGACGAAGTCCAGGCAGGACAGCAGCGAACCCATCTTGGTCACGCCGAACACCGACAGACTGGATCCGAGCCTCGCGAACGACCGCAGGGACAGCGCGGAGCCCATGGACATGAAGTCCAGCAAGCTCACGCTGCTGCCGAACAGGCTGATGCCATACACGCTGCAGCTGGAGCCCAATCGGGACGCAGCCCGCACCGAAACGGAAGATCCGAGATGCAGCAAATCCAGCAATGACATGCTGGATCCGAGCCTGCCTACACCGTAAGTCGACAAGGTCGACCCGAACCGCGCGAAGTTCCGGACGGAGAACGTCGAGCCCAAGTGTGCGCAGTCGAGCAGCGACAAGGAGCTCGACATCAACACGCAGCCGAATACGGACAAGCTGCTCCCGACTCGGGCGAACGAGCGGACGCTGAAGGACGAGCCCAGGTGCACCCAATCCAGCACGGACAGGCAGGACCCGAGTCTGGTCATCGCGTACACCGAGCACGCACTTCCAAACCGCAAGAAGGACCGGGCGGACAGCGACGAGCCGATACACAGGCAGTCGAGCAAGGACATGGAACTGCTCATCCGGCCCATGCCGTAGACGGACAGCGAGGAGCCCAGTCTTCCCATCTTCCGCAAGCTCATGGTGGAGCCGAAACTGATGAAGTCCAACGCGGACATCGCCGTGCCGATCCGGACCATGCCGTAGGTGGAGAACGAGCTTCCCAGCCGCATGAAGCCGCGCACGGACATGCTGGAGCCGAAACTGCAGAAGTCCAGCATGGACAGCTGCGAGCCGAGTCGCGCGAGTCCGTACACCGAGGAAGCCGAGCCCATGCGCATGAACGACCGCAGCGACAAGCCGGAACCAATGTGCGCGAAATCTAAGACCGACATCGCGGACCCGAGCCGCCCGATTCCGAAGAAGGACAGCGAGGATCCGAGTCGCACGTACGAGCGGCACGAGAAGGAAGATCCGATCTCGAGCAGATCCAACAGCGACACGCAGGACCCGAGCTGCGCGGTACCATACACCGACATGGAGGAGCCGAGTCTGGAGTAGCTTCGCACCGACATGGAGGATCCGAAGTGGATGAAATCCAGAACGGAAATGCCAGATCCCAGTCGCGCAACGCCGAACACGCTGCAGGACGAACCTAGCCTTGCGAAGTTGCGGAGCGAGCAGCTGCTGCCCAGCGACATGAAGTCGAGGAGGGACAGAGCGGATCCGTACTTCGTGAAGCCGTAGACGCTCATGGAGCTTCCGAACCGCGCGCAGTGTCGCAAGCTGCAGCTGCTGCCGATGCTGAAGTAGTCGAGCAGGCTCATGCTGGAGCCGAACCGCAGCAGCCCGAACACGGACAGGCTGGAGCCCATCCGCACGTAGCTGCGGACAGACAGACTGGACCCGAAATGCGCATAGTCGAGCACGCTCATCTGCGAGCTGAACACCGTGATGCCGTAGACGGAGAGGGAACTGCCGAACCGTCCGAACGACCGGGATGACAAACCCGACCCCAAATGTGCGAAGTCCAGGATCGACATGGAAGAACCCAATCTCGCATACCCGTACAGCGACATGGAGGAGCCGCACCTGGCGAAGGATCTCAAGCTAATCGCACTTCCGATGTGGAAGAAGTCGATCAGAGAGATGCTCGACCCGAGTCGGATTGTTCCATACACCGACATCGCGGATCCCAGTCTGGCGTACGCGCGAGCGGAGAGACCGGAGCCGCACGACAGGAA
Source organism: Amoebophrya sp. A120 (assembly GCA_905178155.1). Classification (NCBI taxonomy): domain Eukaryota; class Dinophyceae; order Syndiniales; family Amoebophryaceae; genus Amoebophrya; species Amoebophrya sp. A120. Next base: position 1,801,022 of record CAJINV010000013.1, on the reverse strand, counting down.
GTCCAGGATCGAGATGCTGCTAGACAATCTTGTGATCCCGAATACAGAGAGCGCGGATCCTAACCGGGACAAGGACCGGATGGAGAGAGAACTCCCCACATGCACGAAGTCCAGCACACTGCAGCTGCTTCCCATGCGGCTCAACCCGTAGATCGAGATCGCGGAGCCGACGCGGAGGAAGTTCCGGAGCGACAGCCCGGAGCCGAAGCTCGCCGCATCCAGGCAGGACAGGCAGGAGCCGAGTCGGACCAAGCCATAGATGGACATGGAAGATCCGACCCGTGCGAAGCTGCGCAGCGACATCGAGGAGCTGGTGTGGACCAAATCCAATAAAGACAGTCCGCTGCCCAGTCTCGAGATTCCGTACACCGACAACGCGGAGCCCAGACGGCCGAACGCGCGGATGGAAATGCTAGAGCCCGCGAGCATGAAGTCCAGCATGGACATCGAGGACCCAAGCCTCGCCGTTCCGTAGATGCTGCACGCCGATCCGCACCGCCCGTAGTGGCGCATGGACAGGCTGGAACCGAGGACCAGCATGTCCAACATGGACATGGAGGAGCCGAGTCGCAACTGCCCGTACATGGACAGCGATGATCCCAACCTCCCGAAGCTGCGCATGCTGTAGCTGGAGCCCATGTGGAACCAGTCGAGAACCGAAATCGCACTTCCCATCCGGGCGCACCCGAACACGGACAGCGTGGACCCGAGGCGGGCAAAGGAGCGGAGGGACAAACTGCTTCCCAAGCTGACGAAGTCCAGCATCGACACGGAGCTGGAGAACTTCGCGAGTCCGAACACGGAAAGCGAGCTGCCGAACCGGGCGAAGCTTCTCACCGACAAGCTGCTACCGAAGTGGCAGAAGTCGAGCGCGGAGATGGAAGAACTCAGTCTTGCGATCCCGAAGACCGACAAACTGGATCCCAGTCGCGCGAATCCCCGCATGGAAAAGCTGCTACCGAGGTGCAGCAAGTCCAGCAGAGAGATCGCGGAGGCGAGCCTTGTCATTCCGTACACGGACAGACTGCTTCCCACCCGGCAGTAGTTGCGGATGGAAATGGAACTCGACAGGTGCGCGAAGTCCAAAACGGAAAGATTCGAACCCACTCTCGCGATTCCGTACAAAGACAGCGCGGACCCGAGGCGCGCGAAGTTTCGGACACTGCAGCTGGAGCCGCAGCTGATGAAGTCCAGCAGTGACACATTCGAGCCGATTCTCGCCATTCCGAACACGGACATGCTAGAACCTAATCGGCTGAAGTTCCGCAGAGACAAGCTTGACCCCATGGTGACGAAATCCAAGATCGACATGCCGGAACCAAACCGCATCATGCCGTACACGCTCATCGCGCTGCCCATCCTGGCCAAGCAGCGGACGGAGATGGAACTGCCGATCGCCACGAAGTCGAGGACGGACATTGCGGATCCGAGTTTGGTGGTACCGAATACCGACATCGAGCTGCCGAGCCGCAAGAAGCTGCGGACAGAGACAGCCGACGACAGCACGCAGTAATCTAAAATCGAGATCGCGGAGGAAAGCCTTGCGATTCCGAAGACCGAAACCGAGGACCCGAGGCGCGTGTAGGTCCGGACGGACAGCATAGAGCCCAAATGGAGAAAATCCAGCGTGGAGATGGAGGACCCGAATTTGGCCATGCCGTACACGGACAGCGAGGACCCCAAACGGACGAGTTGCCGGACACTGCACGAGCTGCCGACGTGGAACAAGTCCAGCACCGACATGCCGGACCCAAACCGCGTGATTCCGTACACGGACAGCGAACTTCCCATGCGGCAGTAGTTGCGCAGGGACAAACAGCTGGACAGATGCACCGCGTCGAGCACCGACAGGCAGGACGCGAACCGCACCATTCCGTAGACGGAGAGGGACGACCCGAGTCTCGCGCAGTTCCTGATGCTGCAGGAGGATCCGAGCGCGAACCAGTCGAGCAGCGAGATCTGCGAGCCCATTCGGACGATGCCGTAGACGGAGCAGGAGCTGCCCATGCGGGCGAAGTTGCGCAGCGACATTCCAGAGCCTACGTGCAAAAAGTCGAGCAACGACATGCCGCTGGACAGTCGCAAGGTTCCGTAGACGGAGAGGGAGGAGCCCAATCGCGCAAAGTTCCGGACGGAGATGCTGGAGCCGAGCTGCACGAAGTCCAGAATGGAAACCGCGCTTGACAATCTCGAGATTCCGTACACGCTGAGACTACTTCCGATGCGGACGAAGTTGCGCACTGAGCAGCAGGAGCCAATCGCGGCGCTGTCGAGCAACGACAGACTGGATCCGAACCGCGCCATGCCGTAAACGGACAGCGCAGAGCCGAACCGAGCGAAGTTTCGGACGGAAATGCTGCTGCCGACCTGGCAGGCGTCGAGCAACGAGCAGCTGGACGCGAACCGGACCATTCCGTAGACGGAAAGCGAGCTGCCCAGTCGGGAGAAGTTCCGGACGGAGAACCCAGACCCGATGTTCACGAAGTCCAGCACCGACATGCAGCTGCCCAACCGGCTCATGCCGAACGCGGAGCAACTAGAGCCGAGTCGCGCGAAGTTGCGCATGCTCAACCCAGACCCGATTTGCACGAAGTCCAAGATGCTCATGCAGCTTCCCATGCGTGCCATGCCGTAGATGGAGGACGCGGACCCCATGCGCGCGAAGTTTCGGACGGAGAGACTGGACCCGAGCGACATCATGTCCAGCAAGCTCAGGTTCGATCCCAGTCTTGCCATACCGTAGACGGACAGGGACGATCCTAATCGCGCGACGTTCCGGATCGACATCCCGGAACCAATCTGCAAGAAGTCGAGCAACGACATGCAGGAGCTGATCCTGGTCATGCCGTACACCGAGCAACTGCTGCCCATGCGCGCGAAGTTGCGGATCGACAAACTCGACGACAACGACAGCATATCCAAAACGCTCAGGCAACTTCCGAACCGGCCCATCCCGTAGACGGACAAAGCAGACCCCACGCGGCAGAACATGCGCACCGACATGGAGCTGCCGATGTGGAACATGTCGAGCAGCGAACAGTTGCTGGACATGCGGCACATGCCGTACAGCGACAGGGAGGATCCCAATCTCGCCAAGTTCCGGACGGAAATCGCGGACCCAATCTGCAGGAAGTCCAACAGGCTCATGTTCGATCCGACTCGCAGCATGCCGTACATCGACATGGCGGAGCCGAGCCGCAAGAATCCGCGGCAGGACATCGAGCTTCCCATCGAGGTGAAGTCGAGCACCGACAAGCTGGAACCCAATCTCGACAATCCGTAGACGGAGACAGCGGAACCTAGCCTTCCCCAGTTCCGGATCGACAGACAGCTGCCCATGTGCACCGCGTCGAGGATGGAAAAGCAGGAGCCGCACTTTCCAAATCCGTAGACGGACATCGAGGATCCTAGTCGCGCGAAGCTGCGGCACGAGAACGCGGACCCGAGCGACATGTAGTCGAAGACCGTCATTTGCTCGCCGAACCGGCCCTGGCCGAACACGGAGATACCGGATCCCATGCGGACGAAACTCCGGATCGACAGCATGGAACCGAGGTGCACGGCGTCCAAAAGCGACATGCTGGACCCGAAGCGCGCCATCCCGTAGACGGACGTGGCGGAACCGAGGCGGCACATGCCGCGCAGGGACAGCGTGGACCCGACGAACAGGTAATCCAACACAGACATATTTGCCCCCAGTCGGATGCGCGACTGAAACACGGAAATGGAAGATCCGAGGCGGATGTAGGATCTGAGCGACAAGTTGCTGCCCATGCTGAAGTAGTCCAGGATCGACAGGCTGGAGCCCATGCGCGACAGTCCGAAGACCGACAAGCTGGACCCCAGTCGGACGAATCCGCGTACCGACATGGCGGACCCGAGGTGCACCGCGTCCAGGACGGACAAGCCGGAACCCATCCGTGTCAGCCCGTAGACGGACAAGGCGGAGCCCAGTCGCCCGAAGCTGCGGACGGACAGACACGACCCCAAGTGCAGGTAATCGAGAACCGACAAACCCGACCCGAGGCGCGAAAACCCGTACACGGAGGTGGCGCTGCCGATGCGCGCGAAGGTTCTCGTGGAGCAGCTGGAGCCCAGACTCATGAAGTCCAGAATCGACATGCTCGACCCCATGCGGACCATGCCGTAGACGGAGTAACTGGATCCGATTCGCACGTACGTTCGGACGGACACACTACTGCCGATATGCAATAAATCCAGCAGCGACATCTGCGAGCCCATCCGGCTAATGCCAAACACCGACAGCGCCGACCCGAGTCGGACGAAGGAGCGGCAGGAGAATCCGGACCCGATCGAGGCCATGTCCAGGACGGACAGAGCGGATCCGAGCCGCGCGGTGCCGTAGACGGAAAGACTGCTTCCCAGCCGGACAAACGACCGCACGCTGAAGGTACTGGAGGTCTGCACGTAATCCTCGATGTGCAACGCCCCGTCGATGATCGCCGGCGCTTCGTACACCGAGCGGCACGAGAAAGACGACCCGATGCGGGCGAACGACCGGATGGACACACTGGATCCGATGTGGCAGTAGTCCAGCAGCGAGAAGCTGCTGCCGAGTCTGGTCAGCCCGTACGCCGACATACTGCTTCCGAACCGCGAGAACCCGCGGAGGGACAGGCTGGAGGACAAGCTGACGAAGTCCAGGACGGACAAACTCGACCCGAGGCGGCTGAATCCGAACACGGACAACGCGGACCCCAGTCGGACGACCGAACGGATGCTCATCGCGGACCCGACGTTGATCACGTCGAGCACGGACAGAGCACTCCCGAATCGCAGCGTTCCGTACACGGACAGAGAACTGCCGAACCGGGCGACGTTGCGTGCGGACAGAGCGCTTCCGATGCACAGGAAGTCCAACAGCGACATGTTGCTGCCGCACCGGCTGACGCCGTACAGGGACAGCGTCGAGCCGAACCGGCCGAAGCTCCGGGTCGAGAAGGACGACCCGAGGTTGACGAAGTCCAGGATCGACATGGAGGAGCCGAACAGCGTGACCCCGTAGACGGAGAGACTGGATCCGAAGCGACTGAAGGTTCGGAGGGAGATCGAGGAGCCCATGTTGATGAAGTCCATCATGGAGACGGAGGACGCCAAGAAGCTCATGCCGTAGAGGGAGAGAGCAGAGCCCAATCTCGCCATCGAGCGAACCGACATGGCCGACGCGCAGCTCAGGAAATCCAGTAACGAAACTGAAGATCCGAACCGGCTAATCCCGTAGATACTGCAGGAACTCGAGAGCCGCAGCATGGACCGGACGCTCATGACCGACCCGACGTGGAAGAAGTCGAGCACGGACATGGAGGACCCGACCTTGCTGAATCCGTAGACGGATAATGTAGATCCAAACCGAGCGCAGGCACGCAGGGACAAAGAGGACCCCAGGTACACCGCACCCAGAATCGACATTCCGGACCCGATCCGGCTGACCCCGTACACCGACATCGAACTGCCGAACCGCAGGAAGCTGCGGCAGGACAGACTGCTCCCGAAACTGCCGAAGTCCAGGATGGAGATCGAGGACCCCACGCGGGACAGACCGTACACGGACATCGAGCTGCCCCACCTGACGCAGGACCGAATCGACAACGCGGAGCCGACCGAACCGGCGTCGAGTAACGAGAAGTTCGAGGCCATGCGGCAGATTCCGTACAGAGACATCGAGGAACCGAGTCTCGCTAGCGATCGGATCGACAAGGAAGACCCGAGCCAAGCGGCGTCCAGAATCGACAAACCGGATCCCATCTTCACGAATCCGTACACGGACAAAGCCGAGCCCATCCGCGCGTAAGTTCGCAAGGACATGCTGGATCCCATGTTTGCGTAGTCCAGAATGGAAACCGAGGATCCCAGCTTGCAGAACCCGTAGACGGATAAAGTTGAGCCAAACCTGGCCATAGACCGGATCGAGAAGCTGCTTGCGGTGGACACGAAGTCGAGCACGGACAACGAGGACCCGATTCGCGCGAAGCCGAACACGGACATGGACGAACCCAGTCGCGCGTAGGACCGGACGGACAGACCGGAGCCCAAGCTCGCGAAGTCGAGCAGCGACATCGCGGACCCGAAGCTGGTCAAACCGTACACGGACATCGAGGACCCTAGCCTGCCGAACGTCCGGAGGGAAAACGAGGATCCGATGTAGCCGGTGTCGAGGATGGAGAGCGACGATCCCATCAGCGTGATTCCGTATACGGAGAGCGCGGATCCAAATCGCGATAGCGTTCTAACCGACAACGCAGACCCGAGCATCGTGTAGTCCAAGATCGACATGGAACTTCCAAAGAACCCCAGCCCGTACATCGAAACCGCGGAGCCGAGTCGGGCCAACGTGCGGATCGAGAGTGCGGAGCCGAGGTGTACGCAGTCGAGCACCGACATGCTGGACCCGAAGGTGCTGAAGCCGTACACGCTGCAGGCGCTGCCCATCCGCGCGAACGAACGGACGGAGAGCGCAGACCCGAAGCTGGTCTGATCCAGAATCGACACTGCGGAACCTAAAGAAGAAAATCCGTAGACGGAAATCGTCTTCCCGAGTCGCACGAACCCGCGGATGGACAACGAGCTACCGAAGGAACTGTGGTCCAGAATCGACATCCCGGAGCCGATCCGCAGCAATCCGTAGACCGACATGGTGGATCCCATGCGGGCGAAGCTGCGCATACTGAACGCGGACCCGAACGTGATGTAGTCGAGGACGGATAAAGACGATCCGCACTTGGACAGACCGAACACGGACAAAGACGACCCTAATCTTGCGAACCCGCGCATCGACAGACTGGACCCGAAGGTGACAGCGTCGAGGATCGAAAACGCGGACCCAATGTTCGTAAACCCGTACACGGAGAGACTCGAGCCGAACCGGACAAAGCTTCTGCAGCTCATCGCGGACCCCAGGTGCACGAAATCCAGGCAGGACATGGATGACCCTAATCGCGCGACGCCGTACAGCGAGAACGCGGACCCGAGGCGGGCGAAGTTACGCAGGGACAGCGAACTCGCCATGATCACGTAGTCCAGGATAGAGACCGCGGAGGACAGGCGCGCAATGCCGAAAATCGACAAAGCACTTCCCATTCGTGCGAATCCTCGGAGGGAGAACGCGGACCCCATGTGGAAGTAGTCCACCATAGACAAGCTGCTCCCGAACCGGAACATGCCGTACGCGCTGCAGGAAGAGCCGCACCGGGAGAAGCTCCGCAGCGACAAGCTGGATCCAAAGCTGATGTAGTCCAGGGTCGATAAACTGGATCCTAACTTGCTCAAACCGTAGATCGATAGACTTGATCCCATGCGCACGAACCCACGAAGCGACAGAGTCGACCCGAGGGAGAAGAAGTCCAGCACGGACACACTCGACCCGAGCCTTGTCACACCGTAGATGGAGCAGAAGCTGCCCATCCGGGCGAAGTTTCGCAGAGAGAACATCGACCCGAAGTGTGCGTAGTCGAGGAGGGATAGAGCGGAACCGAACCGGGCGCACCCGTACAGCGACATGGAGCTACCGAACCGCGAAAACGTTCGCGCGGAGAAACTGGAACCCAGCATCATGCAGTCCAGAATGGAGACGGTCGACCCCAGCACCGCCAGGCCGTACACGGACAACGCGGACCCCAGGCGGCTGAAGCTGCGGCAGGACAGTGCGGAACCGAAGTGCACGAAGTCCAGCACGGACAGGCCGGACGCAAGGCGGGCCAGCCCGAACACGGACATCGATGACCCGCAGCGGCCGTAGCTTCGGATGGACAGCGAGCTGCCCACGTGCCACCAGTCGAGACAGGAGAGCGTGGACCCGCACCTGGCTGTGCCCATCACGGACAGCGCAGAACCAATCCGGACGTAGGCCCGGACGGACAGCGTGGACGCTAACCTCGTGTAGTCCTTCACGGAGAACGCGCCGGCGCGGATGTAACTCCTCACGGACAAACTGCTGCCGACGTGCGCAACGTCCAGAATGGAGATCGCAGAACCGAGCCTGGCAAGCCCGTACACGGACAAAGTGGATCCCATCCGGCTGAAGGATCGGATACTGAAACTCGACCCGAGGCTGATCGCGTCTAAGATACTGCACGCGGACCCGAACCGCGAAATGCCGTACACGGACACCGAGGATCCGAGGCGCGAGAACGACCGGACGGACAGCGACGACGAAATCGCAACCCACATCTGCACCGACAACTCCTGGCTGAAGTAGGAACTTCCGTAGGTCGACATGGAACTTCCCAATCTGTAGAACGCCTGCAGCGACATGGAACTTCCCAAGTGCACGTAGTCCAGAATAGACATGCTGCTCCCCAATCGGCTGCACCCGTACACGGACAGTGTTGACCCCAGTCTGGCCCACGAGCGCAGAGACAAAGCCGAACCGAGGGTGACGTAGTCCAGCAACGACATCTGCGATCCTAGTTGTGCGAGTCCGAAGACGGAGAAGGAGGATCCGATCCTGCAGAACCCACGGAGGGACACGGCGGAACCTAGTGTTAAAAAGTCCAACACCGAGCAGCTGGAACCCAACTTCATGTAACCGTAGACGGAGGCCGTGCTTCCCAATCGCATAAAGCTCTTGATCGAGAAGGAGGAGCCCAGGAAGACGCTGTCCAGCACGGACAAACTGGACCCGAACCTGCCGATGCCGAAGATCGACAAAGTCGAACCTAACCTGCCAAAGGACCGCAGCGACATCGAACTGCCGAAGTTGACGTAGTCCAGCACCGACATGCTGGATCCGACCCGCATCAGACCGTATAAAGACAGCGCAGACCCGAACCGCCCGAAGGACCGGATGGACAAGACGGACCCTAATCCGATCATGTCCAAGCAACTCATGGCGGACCCGAGTCGCGCGAGACCGTAGACGGACGCGGAGGACCCGAGTCGCACCATCGATCGCACAGAGATCGACGACCCCAGGTGCATAAAGTCCAGCGCGGACATGCTCGACCCGAGCCGCATCATGCCGTACACACTGCACACGGATCCCATGCGGAAGAAGTTCCGGATGGACACCGCGGAGCCCATCAACGTGAAGTCCAGCACGGACATGCTGCTGGAAAATCTTCCAATACCGTACACGGAGATCGAAGACCCCAATCTCGCGAACGACCGAATCGAGAAGCTGGACGCCAGGCTGACGTAATCCAACACGCTCATACCGGAGCCGAACCGACCCAGCCCGTAGACGGAAATGCTGTCCCCGCCGCGCAGGAAGGTTCGCAGACTCGCGCAACTACCGAGATGGAAGTGATCCAAAACGGACATCTGGGACCCGATCCGGCACATACCGTAGACACTCATGGTGCTGCCGAACCGCGCGCACGCCCGGGTCGACATCGAGGACCCGATCTGCGCGTAGTCCAAGACCGAGATGTTCGATCCTAGTCTCGCGACGCCGTACATGGACAGGCAGGACCCCATGCGCAGGAAGCTGCGAACGGATAAAGATGATCCCAAGTGGATGTTGTCTAAGACCGACAGCATCGATCCCATCCGCACCATTCCGTACACGCTGCAGGCCGACCCGATTCGGGAAAAGGACCGGAGCGACACAGCCGACCCGAAGCTGATGAAATCCAGAATCGAGTACTGCGAGCCGCATCGCAGCATGCCGTACAGCGACATGGTGGACCCGATCCGCATGAAGGACCGGAGCGACAGCGAGGATCCGAGCGTGACGTAGTCCAGAATCGACAAGTTCGACCCGAATCGTCCGCATCCATAAAGCGATAACGCGGATCCTAATCGGCAGAAGCTCATCAGGGACATCGACGACCCGAACTGCACGAAGTCCAGAATGGAGATGCTGCTCGCGGCGTACATCATGCCGTATACTGAAGCACTTGACCCCAGGCGGGAGAAGTTCCTCAACGACAAAGTTGATCCGAAGTTGATGAAGTCCAGCACGGATAAGCTGGACCCGAGCTTGCTGATCCCGAACACGGACACGCTGGACCCTAGCCTCGAAAAGCTGCGGATTGAGATGGCCGAACCTAATAACAAGTAGTCCAGCGACGAGATCGCGGACCCCAGTCGGCACAGCTCGAAGATGGACATGGAGCTTCCCAGCCGGCAGAACCCTCGGACGGACATCGCGGACCCGACCAAACCCCAGTCCAGAACGGACAGAGCGGACCCCAGTCTGCTGACACCGAAGACGGACAAAGAGGATCCTAATCGGCTGAAACCGCGGAGCGAGAAGCTCGAGCCCAAGTTCACAAAGTCCAGGACGGAAAAGCTGGATCCTAGCCTGCTAATACCGTAGACCGAGAACGCAGAGCCCGCACGGAAAAAGCCCCGGATACTGCAGACGGACCCGAACGACGCATAGTCGAGGATCGACATCGCGGACCCCAGCATGCTGAAGCCGTAGATGGACAAACTCGATCCCAGGCGGGCGAAATTCCGCAGGGAAAAAGAAGATCCCATCTGGACGTAATCCAAAATCGACAAGCAGGACCCCAATTTCACCAGTCCGTACACGGACAACGCGGATCCGAGTCTGCACTGCGCGCGGATGGAAATCCCGGAACCCAGGCTGACGCAGTCCAGGATCGACATGGTGGATCCGAATCGACTGCAGCCGAACACGGAGATCGCGGACCCGAAGCGGCCGAAATCTCGCACGGAAAGAGAACTACCGATGTGCGAGAAATCCAACACGCTCATGTTCAAGCCGATCCGCGTCATGCTGTAGATCGAGCAGGAGCTCCCGAGCCGGACAAAGTTCCGCAACGAGCAGCTGGACCCCGCGTGGATGTGGTCCAGCAACGACATCGCGGACCCGAGGCGGACCATACCGTAGACGGACAGTTTCTCTTTACCCATCCGGAGGAAGCTTCGGAACGACACACTGGACCCGAAGTGGATGAAATCCAGGACGGACAGCGCGGATCCGAAGTAGGTCATACCGTAGACACTGTAGCTCGATCCCAACCGGGCGAACCCGCGAATGGATAGCGAACTGCCCAGCTGCGAGCTGTCCAAGATCGACAACACCGACCCCATCCGGCCGATTCCGTACACGGACAAAGCGGATCCGAACCGCGCGTAACTTCTCATTGACAGTGTCGACCCCAACGCCAGGTAGTCCAACGTCGAGATGTTAGAACCGATCTTCATAATGCCGTAGACGGAGATGGAGGACCCGAGTCTCAAATACGTCCGGAGCGACATGCTGGATCCCGCGGAGACAAAGTCCAAAAACGACAGCGCCGACCCGCACCTCGTCATGCCGTAAAGCGACATGGAACTCCCGATCCGGGCCAGGCACCGGAGCGAGAAGGAAGAACCAAACGTCGCCATGTCCAGCAAGGAGAGCGTTGATCCGAGCTTGCAGGTTCCGAACACCGACAACGCCGATCCCCACCTGCTGAACCCACGCACCGATAAAGCGCTTCCGAAGGTGCCGTAGTCCAGGACCGACAGCATGGAACCGAGGTTCGCGATGCTGTAGATGGAGATGGAGCTGCCGAGACGCAGGAAGTTCCGCACGGAGAAGGTGGAGCCCATGTTGGTGAAATCGAGAACAGATAAACTGCTCCCTAGTCTCGTCGTCCCATACACGGAAATGGAGCTCCCGAGTCGTGCGAAAGCGCGGATGGACAAGCTCGAGCTCAGCGAGACGAAATCGGTCACACTCAAATCGCTGCCGTACCAGGCAGATCCGTAGACGGAGAGACTGGACCCGATCCGGCAGTAGTTCCTTAAAGAAATCGAGCTGCCCAAGTGGACGAAGTCCAGCACCGACATGGAGGATCCCAGCCTCGTCATCCCGTAGATGGAGAGTCCGGACCCTAAGCGGAAGTACGTCCTCACCGACAACGCCGACCCAATGTGCAGGCAATCTAGAATGGACAAAGTCGACGCGATTCTCGTCATTCCGTACACCGACAACGTCGATCCGCACCGGAAGAAGGTTCGCAGCGACAAACTGGAGCCCATGTGCACCCGGTCGAGCAGACTGAAGACGGATCCGAACCTGGTTAGCCCGTACACGGAGAGGGAGGACCCTAACCGGGAGAGGCATCGGAGCGACATTCCACTGCCCAAGCTGACCGCGTCCAACACGGACAGCAGGGATCCGAATCGGACCAGCCCGTACACGGACAACGAGCTTCCGACTCTGGCGAATCCGCGGAGCGACATCGCGCTGCCCATGCTGATGGAATCCAGCACGGACATCTGTGATCCTAGTCTCAGCATGCCGAACACGGACATGGAGGACCCCAGCCTCGCGAAGTTCCGCAACGACAGCGTGGATCCGACGTGCCCGGCGTCCAACAAGGACAAGCAGGACCCGATCCTACTGAAACCGTACACGGAGAGCGAACTTCCCATGCGCGCGAAACTTCGGACGGACAGCGTCGACCCGAGCTGCACGGTGTCTAGCAGCGACAGGCAGGACCCGAGGAAGCCGATTCCGTAGACGGAAAGACTTGACCCTGAACGCGCGAAGCCTCGGCAGGACAGACTGGAACCCAGGTGGAAGTAGTCCAGCACGGATAAGCCGCTACCTAACCTCGCAATGCCGTACACGGAGAGCGCGGAGCCGATGCGGCTGAAATTCCTCACGGACATGGCCGAGCCTATTTGCGTGTAATCCAGGATGGAAAAGGAGGACCCAATCTTGGCCAACCCGTACACCGACATGGAGCTTCCGAACCGGAGGAAGGTTCTCAGGGAAAGACTTGAGCCGCACGAAATGTTGTCCAGCAGGGAGAGCGACGAGCCGAATCTGGTTTTTTAGAAGAATTTTGGTGGGTTCATTTAGATTGATGTACATGGAAGTTTTGTTGCAAGTGAAAAGTTCGTCAATGCATGCTAGCGGCAACATTTACTGTCAACGCAGATAACTGCGTGACGGCTACAAAAAGTCTTCGTTTTTGTTCTTTGACAAAGCAATCGCTATCGCGCATGGTAAAAAAATCATTTTCGCTAACTACAGAAAGTGCATTTATTGTACCTGCTCATCCCGTACACACTGAGTGCACTGCCGATGCGTACCATGCTGCGCAAACTGGCACTTGACCCGAAGCTGACGAAGTCCAGAATCGACAAGCTCGAGCCCAGACTGGAGAAGCCGTAGATCGAGATGCTCGAGCCCACTTGCAGGAAGGACCTTAGGGAAATACTGGACCCCAAGTGCACGAAGTCCAGCACGGACAGCGTGGACCCGAGTCGCGCCAGCCCGTAGACGGAGATGGTCGAACCGCCGCGCTGAAAGGCCCGCAGGGACAAGGACGAACCCATGTGCGCGAAGTCCAGCACGGACAGCGCGGACCCGAGGTTCGCAATCCCGTACACCGAGAAGGTACTCCCCATCCGCATCAGACTTCGGATCGACAACATGGAACCCATCTGCACGAAGTCCAGGCACGAGAGGGACGACCCCAACCGCGCCTGCTCGTACAGCGTCAGTGCCTGCCCCAGCCGCGCGAACGACGCGACGGACAGCGAACTGCTCATGCTGACGAAATCCAACACTGAGTAACTGCTCCCGAACCGCACCGTTCCGAACACGGAGAGCGCCGAGCCCAGCCGTTGGTACGAACCGACGGACAGGTACGACCCTAGTCGCGCGAACGAGCGCACGGACAAGGTGGATCCCATCCGGACAAACTGGTTCACGGAGAGACTCGACCCCAAATAGCACCAGTTCGTCACCGTGCAGGTCGAGCCGCAGTCTACGTGCCCGAACACGGACAACCGGAACCCGAGGTACGCGGACTGCGCCACGGACACCTCCTCACCCAGGTGGACCACGTCCGTCACGGATAGCTTGTCCCCTAAAGTGGTCTGTTTGAACACCCGCAGGTCGTCGCCGAACTCAACCTTGTTGAAAACGGATAGCGTCGTGTTGAAGAACGCCCTCGCGTCCGGGGTTATGATCAGCATGTCCGCCATGCCCACGCCCCCGGAGACGACCAGATCCTGCCCGATGTTGGCCGCGGCCATGGTGTATTTGTTCATGGTCTTCAGCGTCCATTTAATCAAACCGTCCTTCCTGAAGTTGATCTTCGGGTCCTCCAGTGCCGGGTCAATGTCCACCGGACCCAACAGCGTGATGTCACCGTAGTTACTAACCAGGACAAACGCGTCGGCTTGGAGGAAGAACAGCTGGAAGAAAAGGAAAAAAGCGAACAGAAACTTCCCGAAAAACGACTGGCTGTTGTGGTTCTTGCTGTAGTCATTGTAGTCCTTCTGGTCAGAAGTCTGTCTGCTTGTTTTCCTCGGTGCTGTTGATCTTCGCGCTAGGGTTATTTCTCCTTCTTCTATCTCCAAAATGGAGGACGAGAAGCAAGCACTTCTCCTTTCTGATGATGTTGATGCACACCTCAACATTTCTGCGCAGCTATTTTTACCCGCTGGAGAATTTTTTCTGTCTACTACTTGCAGCTGCTGCGTTTTATTCGCGTCGCCGCCGCAAGAGAACTTCGCACCGCATGGAAATATACTACTTCCGGGGTCGAAAGTGGTGGTGGTTCTCCGTCTCCGCCAAGAAAAGAGGTTTTGGTCGTTTATTCTCGATCGCCTTCTCCTTCTTGAGGGGTAGAAGTGACTATAATTCTTCATCTCATCTTCTCGCATGAGATTTGATGAGGAGGACGTGGAAATGTTGTTGACACAACTGCTAGAAGACGTACTGCTGCTGCATCTGCGCTTCGGCGTCCACTCCGAATCGCGTTCCAGCTGCGGTAATATCCTCTGCTTGTTGTTGTTTCCACTTTTGTTTTTGTTTCCTCCAACATCGGTAAAAATTATCCTTGCGTGGTTTTTTCTTGAAAACACGTCTTCTTCCAAAACATCCTGCGTTGATGTGTTCTTGTTCCGGAAATTAGAACAACTTGAGCTCGAAGAAGTCGAATTCCCGACCGACAGGCGTCCACTCCCGTCGGAAGGGAATAACGTAGAAGTGTTGTGTCTTCTTCTGCTCGTTGACATCATGATCGCCCCATGAGGCTGCTCGTCCTGTGCAGGTGTTTTACATTCTCCCGCCACAGAAAGTGCATCAACACCGCGGCAACCGTCTCCATTTTCCCGAGAGGGTTCACCTTCCCGGGATAAACGAAGACAATCACCACGATTCGCACCCCTGCGACAGGGAGAAGTCAAAGACGGCGGCTCTGTTTCTAGCATAATTTCTCGTTCTGCGACGCACCGCTCACCGCATCAGCAGAAGATTCCTTGCCGCACTTGTGGATGTGGTCACCGTTGTTTTGCGAGAAGAAAGAGTGAACTGACAACATCTTGTGGGAAAGGAAATAAATTCTAAAAGAGAATAAATTTTCGTAAAACTGGTAAAGAAAGAAATGTAGAAAACTTAACACCTGATATCCAAAATTTTCCCCCTCCGCAGAAAACCACAGAAGAAAAAAACTCGAATAGCCAAAGAATGTCAAGCTTAGCTACAGTAAAGAAAAAGGCGTGCAATAGAAATCAATAACTTAATAAGTTGATGTTTTGAAATAAATAGGATAATAACAAAGGTAATAATGCTATAGTAGTAAAATTCACAAAGTCAAATAATAGGTATTGAAGTGACCAAATCTTAGGTAATAATTGATAAAGTTGAATGAATGAAGTATAAAAATCTAGTATTGGTAAGAAATGATAAATCGAATAAAGTAAAAGATTGCAAAGATGAATATCAAAAGAGTTTTTGCGAAGTTTTGTAATAGTAATTCTGATTAAGGAAAAAGAAGAAATACTTAAAAATTGAGTGCTAGTTTGTCACGTTCTTACATATCTTATTTCATAGTAGAGAAAAAAAGCCTATCGTTTTTTTGGTCAGGAAATTTTTGTCAAAATGCAAAACACAATGGGGCAACGGGTAAGACGAGGGAAAGCGGGTGGGAAGCGGGTCATTCACACGATGGGTTTTGGTTTTTTGATTGGATGACACAAAGATGATTGGTTTTCCAGTTCACTTCTCACGTTCGGAACTAAAATGGGCGGAACGATCTTTCTCTTTTGTGTACGAGCTTCTCGTGCTGTGTACGTCGTCTCAGATGAACGAAAAAACAAATGGCACTTTCACAAGCAATAGCTCTGTTGTCGGAAACTCGTGCTGTATTACTTCTCTTGCCGGTCATGTGTTTACGTAAAAACCTTCTACTTTCTACTCTACTTTGTGGCAATCTGGCTGGTGTGGCTTCTCTAGCATTGAAAAGTCTATGGAAGGGCATGAAAAAATGATACCGAACCACTTTTATCTCTCCTCAGGTAATCATGCTCGTCGAGAACTTTGTACTCATCTCGTCACCTAGTTTACAACTTTTCCCCATGCTAAAATGCACAATTCTGAAACTGGTTACTATGGATGTTGTTCGTGGCTACAGCTTATTGCGTTCTTCTTTCTTTTCTCGTTCTGCGAACACACTTTTGAAGAATCAACATCGGTCTAGCAGCTAAAACCACGCGCACCAGTAAGCTAGAGGTAGAGGCTGCAGTGCTGTACTAGTGACGAAAAAATACTAGAGCTAAGCTCCGGTCATCGTCGTACTGTCTGAATGCATACGAAAAAATACGGACTGACGACCGGACAGCAACTGCGCCTTGGACTAAGTAAAATTCTACTCTAGCTGCTTGACCACTGGTTTTCACATCTAATACTCTTGGCATTTTCATTGCGGTTGTGGACGATACGTTGCACGCTACGAAACGGTTTTCTTGCACGCTACGAATCTTAGTTCTATCACGCGGTGTTGTACGAGATGCGTGGTCATAGCTTTCGTGCGTTTCTTCGTTTTTCACGTAACGATTAAAACGATACGGTTTTAACGCTGATGAAGTTCCTATTCCCCAATTCTAGCAATCAATGTCTGCGATGAATTAATGCGTAGTAGTGCTTCATCTTCTTGTTCTTCATTACGATATCATCATAACGATAGGCTATATCAGACGCGGTAGTGGCGTGATTTACTACCGCTTGCGCTTTCTAAAAAATTCTGCAATGAGATAAATATTACAATGCATGCTTCCAATATGTGACACGACGCATGCCGCTTCACAGACACTAGACACTGAAACGAAGAGAAAGAACCAAAATCAAAGAGAGCTACTGCTACACATCACATTTGGCGTTTGCTTCTCGGTTCAAAGAACCGAGGTGCACAGTCTTTCTCTTTCTAAAATACCATACATTCTAGGAAAAAAACCGTCGAAAGTTTAAAGCTGTGGGACGCTTTCGCTAGTTCCGAAGTGAAGGTACTGCAATCTGAGTGTGATGCTTTACGGGACAAAAAACTAAAACACTCGCATGATGATCTTATTACATGCGCCGTTCCTACTATTTTTTTACCTTCACCTTTACCTCCTCCTCGTCCGAGCTACTTGCCGTTTCCGCACCGTCCCGTTTCTTGTCTAGCAGCATCACGTTCGCGTCGAAAATTCCCGTTTGACTCAACTTTCTTCGGTACACCCCAGCCTTGTAAGATTTGGTCAGCATTACGCCCGATATTATCAGGATCAGCAAAGTGAAGCAAATCCTCCCCGGCTGCGACGAGTATGAATTTCTTTCAAACGAGATTGATTCTGAGCCAAATCAGATACGAAGTAAGTTTCTCCTTAAAACGTTAAAGGTATAAAAAATGCAATTCCTTTCTCAATCTTAAAAATTTCATATGCGCGAAATTTTGCTGCACCGTCACGACGAAAAACCGAATCAGCACCACGATAACCGATTTTATTTTATTGAAATCAGATCGCAGCGCGTTTGTGGTTTTTAGTCGCATTGTGGAACGTTCGATGTAGATCCACACTGATATTATCGGTTTGTTTTTTCACGTGAATTAGATCGTTGATCTTTTTTCTTTGATCGTTTACAGAACCAATACGCCATACGCGCACATACTTAAGCGTGTCTTTTTAGTAGGATGCGCCCCCCTACACTATATATTAGAAATCGAAGACCTTTTTTGTAATTGCGTCGCTGCTTTGAAATTTGAACCAGCTAAAGATCCAGACACTTCTGCCGCAATAGACCCTGAAAATTGTAGCGCGCGGGTGATGCTCTTTTGGCCATGCTACTGATGCAGGACCTGTCTCAATCGGAGGCATTTATATTTTTGAACCCGGCTACGTTGGTGAGTTTTTACATTGTACTTTTTACGCTTTTTGCTACTGATCTGGTGCTGCACTTATTGATTTGCTCCTTGAAACAAATAGAGAAGGACTCGCAACCAGAAATCCCCGATGGTGGTAGAAGTCAAAGCGACGAGAAGAAAACATTTATAGTGAAAAACGAAGATACAAACGCGGCCTCTATGCGAGGGGTTTTACCACAATGAAAACTATCAAAAGTTGTATGATCAGCTACACTTTTTATACTTACTACAGTCGTGCTCTACTTGAAAACATTTTTGTCCAGTTCCTTGGTCGAGGGCAGGGGAGCATCAAAGAAAGTGCTGTCATCTTCAGCTAGTTGCCAGTCGTCTTTTTTTACTTTCGTGTACGTAAACTTCTGCTGCAACCTCGGTAGGTCTTTCTCAACAACCTTCAAATCACCATCACAATTACACTTGGAATTCACGTCTTCGCGGCGCCGCGCTTTGGCCGTTAAAGTCGCGCAGTTGAACAATTGGTCGTCGGAGATTTCCACACAGGTCATCGACTCCCCTTCGTAAATGTGCCCAAATCTCCAAAAGCCACAGTAGCACATCGGTTTTTCGTCAAATCCGGGCTTAATACGGTGAGACTGTGGTCCCAACTGCACGGCCCGCCAGTTGTTTTTGTGGGCTTCTTTGAAGGAGAGGCACGGGCCACCGCCGGAAAGAAAGGTTTTTTTGTACACCAAAATCTCCTCCCCGCAGCCGTCGCAAACCCCCGAGTATTCGGCGTCCTTGTATTTTTGGTGGAGCTTCACTAGATCCAACTCCTTATGAAAAATCTCGCTGCTGTGGTCGACCTGCGCTTTGAATTTCCCCGACGCGTACTTGAGTCGTAGTTGTTTCAGCTGCTCCTCATATTTTTCACGTCCCACCGACTTCGGTTCCTTTTTAATAGTGTCCGTCGTATCCATGCTAAACAGCAGCCACGGGTTGTTTTTGAAAATGTTGAAGAGTGTACTTTTTGCATTACAAAGTTATCTTTTTCAGCATCACAAATAATACAAAGCAAGACAAGTTCAACCCGTGGCCAGATTTACACTCCGTAGTTTGGACCTTCGGCTTCCGCGACCGGTGGCACGGGCTGCGCGGTGGTGTCAACCTTCATAGTGTAGTTTAGAATTTGTCATGCTCCAATATTCCAAACACTCATTTGCACAGCACAAAAAGAAAACGACGCATAGGTGACAAGCTGTAATACAGAAAAACTATAGCAATACCAGATCGGCAACTACTGATTTCCCCGCCACCCCAAATAGTCCGATAGATGCCTCGAGAATCTTTTTTGCGTTGACCTGCATCTCATCCGGATCGGCAGCGGGTTCCGGTTGCAGCGGTTCCTTTGCCTTTTTCAAAATTTCCTGTTCGATCTTTAGCTGCGCGTGATGCTGAACATCGCGAGAAACGGACTGCTTGTTTGCTATTCCCATCAGGTCGCACACCTTTTTCGCAAACATTTTGCACGACAGCGCCATAGTGCTAACTGGGCCCGCTTTATGCACGTCGTTTTTGAAAACTCCCTGTTTTGTCAGAATCCTCTCTCCTTCGTATTCTCCGTAGCACAAGCAAAAGAAGATGTCCCGGATGTGTTCCACTTGATCGATATCTTTTAGCGCCCTGCGGAAGAACACCAGCAGCTGGTCCGGCCCCCAGTTTTTCTCCGGCTTTCGCGATTTGTCTTTGTGGTAGTCCACGGCGTAAATCGGTTGCTGTTGGTTTTGAATTTGCTGCTCGGTGATGCCTTCCGGGGCATCAAAAAAAATCCCTTCGAGCAGCCTCTTCTTCTCCGAGTCGGACGCTGTGGCTGGCTTGCGGATCATGTGCCGAAATTTCACATCAACACGGTAGTCGTCAAGGGGTTGACTCTGGTCCTTTTCATTCTCCGCCTGGAGGCTCGGGTCGACGTCTTGCTGCGGATCCACTTCCGTGCGGAAGGGTCGGGCGCGCTCTTCGAGCACATCCTGCAGGAGCTGGTCGCGCTCGACGCAACTGCTGTAGTCCAAAAGCCGCCAAAATTCCCAGGGTTCAAAGCACTGCTTCCCGTCCATGTCGGGATTGAAGTTGAAAAATCGCTTCGCTTCGTCCATCAAAAGGTACTCACAGGTCGACTTCAGATCGGCTAATTTGTTGCTGTTGGCTCCGGTGGGGTTCGAAATGATGCCAAATCCTGCCTGTATTGCCGCTTCGAGTGGTCGGAATTGTTCTGCGTCAAAGAAGAAACTGATCCGCACCCGCTGTCTGTTGAAAACTTTGTACCTGGCGTCGCGGATAATTCGCAGCTCCTGGATGTACTTGTTGGTGAGCATGTCGATCCTGGAAGATGTAATGAATAACGCCTTCAACCGCGAGCACCGGTGGTTCAAATTTGTCGGAAACGGAATGGTGTAGCAGTGGTGGCTCCTGGGATAGCACAGCTCCACACTGTGACGCGCCTGATTCCAGTCCCTGAACCGCTCCGCGACATCGCCGTCGTAGGTCGATTTAAACGCACGAGAGAAGTCTGGTGATTTTTTGTTGTGAAAATATTGGGAACAGGTACAGCGCTGATAAATAGAAAACAAACATGTGCCAGCTGCATTAGAAAATTAGAAAACCTCGCCGCTATTTGAAATAGGAAAAATACGCCATGATGCATAACAACTTCGCATTACAAATTCACAAATGTCGTTCTTGTTAGCAAAGAAAAATAAAACTTGTGCACTTGGTAGAGTAAAGCACTTCGCCACTTTCCGACGCCCTCGCCACTGATAACGCGACAGGACCGCTCGAACTGGTGGTGGTGAGAGGGCTGGAGACCGGTTGCGGGCTCATCTCCTACCATGTCCTCGCCAGCATTGAATTTTTCCCCCTTGCTGAGCAAGTCCTTCTCGTAAAGCATTGCTTTGTCTTCATTCAACACAATCTTGAGACGGGCGGGCTCTGATGGCCCCCGCGTCCCGGATTTCTTGAGATTTCTTTCAATTTTCCGAGTTCCAATTTTCTCTCAAGTAACAAAACAAATCACGCCGCACCGCCCCCGATCAACACATATGCCGAACCGATAAAATGACATGGCGACGGCTAGCTAGCTAGATGCGTCGCCACAATTTTCGTGATTGCGCGCGCGTTTTACGATATCAGAACCGCTCCAACACCGCAAGGGGTGCCCGCGTGCAAATTCAAAACGCAAAAAACAATCTCCCCGAGAGGCGTCGCACTTTCTCGCGCGTGATCATGCAAATTCGGTCCATCACACTCCGCCACTTTAAATAATGCAAAAAGTACTCAAATGCAGACCCTATCTCATCACCAAAATGCAAAAACGCAAATCCTATCCCATCACTAAAATGCAAAATCCCATCACTCGGATGCATTCCGTGAAGCAAAAGGCATCACTTTTGACAAGTCAAAATGGCGCCACTTCTGACCTCCCGGGCGTCTCTCCTTGAGTGCTCCGGAGTAGCCACCATCGCACAAAAAAAAGATATCTGGCGGAGAGCTTCCGCCACTTAGTAATTGAAATCCTAAGAGAAATCCTGAGAAATCCTAAGAAATCCCAGGAGAAATCCTGGGAAATCTCAGGACCAGACAAAAGCTATCCAAAAGATATCCCGCGACCAAGACGGAAGGTCTTTTTTTTTTCCGTTCTAAACGCAAAAGCGAAAAGCGAGGCCACATCTTCAGCGCCGTCTTCAGGTACGTCCTCACGCAGCAGCAGCAGCCACCTGCGCTACATTTGCGGCGGCCGCCGCTGCGGGCTCCTCGAAAAGCGTGTCGCCCAGTGGGGCCTGTGGCTGCAGCTTGTCGCTCTTCTTCTTGCCCTTGGGCAACAGTCCTGCGCGGTCTAACAGTTTCGTAACAGTTTCGCAATAGAAACAGCCCCCAGCGACAGCCCAAAAGGACCCCAAACACCCACCAACGGCCTAAAATGGCCGGACGACTACCAAAAGGACCCAAATCCGCCCCCAAAGGCCTGACGCGTCAAAATCGGACAGCCTAAAAGGGCCCAAGGAGTGCCCAAGCTTGAAAATTTTTCGGGAATCTTAAGAAATCCCGAGGAAATCCGGACGATTCTCCTCATCAGATCCGCCGGCCTCAAACAATCCCGATCACCACCTGCAGCTTGAGACTCACGGCTAGAACCTGCATGATCCGCGAACGCTTTCCGTAGAGGTGCACCTCGATGATCAGGGGCTTCTTCATCTCGGTGTACTGGCGCAACACGAAAAACAAGTGCAAGCATTGCAACCGGCCCCGCTTACAAGATTCCTGGAACCCGGGGGTGCCTTGCATTATGTCTGTGTGATTTTCATCGATCACTGCTTCGGCAATCCGCCTTTCGTGCAGCGACGGCGTGCTGGTTTTCCACTTCAAAAATTCCTGGATTTCTTCTGGTGTTAAACCGTGCTTCGCGTGGTCGAGGTTCATAAATTGTTTCAGTTCACTCATCACGTCTTCTAGTTTCGGGTAATTCGTAGTCAGCTTCAATTGCTTCTGGATTTCCGGTTTCGGGTCGTTGTTCCACGTTTTTTCCCCAATTTTCAAACGGTTCAAAGTCCGCATGATGTCGCTTGGCGCTCTCAGCGTAGCCATATCTTCAAACCTTCCGCCGTCCGGAAAACACATATCCAAAACCGCGTCGTAGTCGATGTCGTTCTCATTTTCCAGCAGCTGCCGTCCGTCCAGGACGCTGTTGGAGTCCATGCAGCCTTTCCGTGTAAGCAAATCCGACTGCGCATCGTATGCGCGAAACGGCGGCACCCAAGTCGAAATTGCTGCTTCCTGCAGGGCCCACTGCGATGTCTGTAATGTTTGAAACTTGTTATGCAGCACTGCTATTTTGAAAGTCGGATGCAAGCATACGAAGTAGAAACTTTACAGCCATCGCAGCAAAATAGTCTATACCTTTTGCATAATCCCCGCGTTGTTGTTCTTGCGGCTTGTTTTGGACAATATTCCCCCGTAGGCCTCAATGTCGCGCGTGCTCGGAATTAATGCCGGGGGAAAAAGCTCCAGGAAGTTCTGCGCGTCCTGTTCACCCTTCGTTTCGTAGATCTTCATCCAGGTCCGGATCAAAAAGCTGTTTTCCTGCTTTCCGAGGCAGTTGATCAACTTCGACGCGATCGGGTTCTTCTTCAACGATTTCACCTCCAGAATTTTGGCCAGCAACTGCGACTCGAACTCGTAGCTGTCCAGTACGGTCCTCTCCCGGAAATGCGTGTAGCAGGGAATTTTGTGCGGTGAAGTGAACTCATTGCAGTGTGCTTTCTTGTCCGCGGGACGCAGAAATTTGCACGGGGTGTCGGTCAGAAACGGAACGAAGGACTTGTTTTCGGTTTTCAAGTAGAACTGGCGGTCTCGGAGCAACTCGGCCACCGAGCTTTTCCATCCTTGCAAACCTTCCGGCAGGGTAAGAAAATCGCCAAGCGAGAGGCTGAGCCCCGGTTTCTGGCCGTACATCAGCATCCGTTTTTCTTGCGATAAACGCAACTGTTGCGTTTTGATCGCCTTCCGCATGACCTGATTATTTTGGTATATGAAAAAGCTGCAACTCAAACATGCAAACAAGTTTAATTTGCAAGCGCCGTTTAATCTTTTGTGCACGAGCAAAAAAATAAAAGTTTTGGAAGGCAGCAGCACGCGGATATATTTTTGGAATGCAAAAAACTATCCTTTTGGTCATGCAGAACCGCAAACAAAAAATACCCAGTAGAAAGTGGCTCCGAAGATGTCCCCGAATTGTTCCTCGTCGTTGAGACGGAGAGAGCGCTGCAAATCCACCTCAAGAAAAGCACTGAACCAGGCTGCAGTATCCGCCAACATCGATGGCGATTGGGAGTAGAACGCACCGTGGGCGTTCAAGTTGACCCACCCGATTGCGATCGTCGCACCGTGGTAGAACAAACTGCTCCGCTTCGCCAGTTCCACGATGAGGGCGCTCATGCGGATTGACTCATCTGCTAGGGTCGTGTGGATTGAGATGATGGCGTTTGGGTTGTCTGCGGGTCCAAGCTGGATAAGCTGCTCCTCCATCAAGTTCTTCAACTCGTCCTGTTTGCGTTTTCGCTTCTTTTCGTCCAATTCTTTCACCCAGTCCGCAAGGGCCCAGTTTTCATCTGTCTCGACCATGTCGGCCACCTCAACGGTATCTTTCGCAAAATCCCACGTCTTTTTTGCTTTCTTGTTTTCCGATTTCAGCAATGCTTTATCGTGCCGGTTCTCGTCGTCATCGTCAGAAGAAGAACCCGGGTCCTCGTCTTTCAAAACACCTGTTTGTAATGCGTAATATCTGTTTGTCATGCACATTGTGAGCGCGATAATGCATCTGATTTGTACGTAGATGTAATTTGTCATGCACATTGTAAACAAATACGCAAAAAGTACTTTCTTCTTTCTCATCCGCCGGCTGTCGTTTGGCCTTGAAAGGAAGATTATCACCCATCGCCTTCGCCAGCGTCAGGTCAAGACTCAAGTCCTTCCACAATATCAGCGCCGGTCGACCGTCTTTTGGCGCGGACACGAAAATTTCGTTTTCCAAGCTGGATCGCCGCGGATTCTCGATGTACAAGAAAGCACGAAAAGCGAACCGCAACGTCGTCCACCCCCGTTTTGCGAAATAGCAAGTATAATCTTGCTGGCAGAACCGCTCCTTCGCGGCGAAATTCCCCAGCTCGCTACGGATCTGCTTGCACCGCTCTTTCACTTTTTGCGGAAAATCATCCGCGTCGTCGGATGTGTTCAGCTCGGCTTCTAAATCTTCGCGAAATTCCCCCACAAGACGGATTATGTCATCGCTATCGCACTTTTCCACCACTGCCCCAAAAAAATCGGAAAATTTCACGCTGTGCATGCCGCTAGAAGTGGACCGCAATCGGTACAATCGTTTTAATTTGACTGGTAACATTTTGTCCGCCACCTTCGCCGACTGTCTGTTTTCATCATGGGGAACATCATAGATGCAGATCGACGGAGAATATCCAGCGAAAAAAATTACTCCGTTCTAGTCTGTAGCGCATCCGCATCAAAAAACAACCGCTTGCAATATGCTAAATATGCACGTGGGCAGAACGTGAGTAATTTGTTTCATACATCTCCCCGTTCACTTCTCCAAGCCGGGTAACTGTTTCCGCTGCATTTATCCATGGCGAAGCAGCAGGGTTGGTCAACTCCTATTCTTGGGGCCGGCGTGGTTTGATGAATGACGCAACCCAGATTGCTGCCGGATTTCTTCGGTTTTTCTTTGAAAAAAAAACTTTTCCACCCCGGGACCCCGAGAGCGCCCGGCGCCCGCTAGATGAAGGCGCGGCCCCAAGCCTTCGCACGGAAATTCGGCCCGGCAAAAACAGCGGGCCGCGCCAACTCCTGCCGGGATCATGTCGCCACACCGGCCTGATCTCTAAAACATAAAGCCGCCGCGGGTTGGGCCGTGATGCGCCGTAGGCAGACGGCCGGTCGCCAAGCCGGACGCACCGGGGGGCTGGGGTTGCGCAGGCAAAAGAGGCCGGGAGACTGGGGAGGGGGCGGGGCCACCCAAACGGAGGCCCGCGGGCGCTCGGTGCGTGTGTATTTTGGCCCCTGGTTGTTTCTTTGTTAGCGGTTGCCTCTCAATTTAAGTGGGGCCGACCGAAGAACGCAGGCTATTTGGCCGTAGAAGTGCCACGCCGGCAGAAGAGCCAGCTAGCCCAGACGCGAAGCAGGGAAGGCGCTCGGGATGGCGCCGGTGCGCCGGGCCCCTTGTGTGCCCCAACCAAAACACCCGCGCGGGGCGATTCGGCGGGGGCCGTTTTCTGGGCGATCATTTTGTCACAATTTTCTCCAGATTTTCTCCCGGCGCCCGGAACTTCTTGTCCGGGACCTCGGAAAGAACAGGAGAAAATTATGAAAAATCTTACAAATTATTTTCTTCAGATTTTCTAGTTATTTTCTCAAACACACACCCATTATTTTGTCCGTTCCACGAGCTAACGACCACGGTTATAGCGACCTCATCATTTTGTCGGCTGGACAAAATGATGAGAAAATGGTGAGAAAATAATGAGAAAATCTGAAGAAAATGATGATCATAAGTTTTCGCGCGACCCTTCTTCGGAAGGACGGCGAAAACTGGGGCGCCGGGATTCAGAAAGGGGACCGGGGATATTGGACGCGAAATGAGCCCGCCCGGGACATGGCGAAGGCGCCGCGCCGATCCCTGCCTTCGCGGGGGCGCCCCGCTGGTTGCGGGCCGCAGGCCCCCGGCCGAGCATGGATCCTGTGCTCTGTGTCTCCTCCCAGCTTCGGTGCTCCTTGCCTGGCATGGGACGGACGCCCGCGCTTCACGCGCTCTACCAAGCTTGGCCGCGACCTCTCCCCTCCCCAGTGTGGCCCATGCAAGGACCCGCGCCCCCCTTTCCTCCTGCTTCATTTCGGCTCCCGGCCTCGGCTGGCCAGTTTGCGCCAGGCCCCCGCGCCAGGTGGGCGCCTGCGCGGCCTGGACCGACCGCGCCAACACCCCACTGCCCCTCCGCAAGGGCCCCCGCAATGCCACAACCCAGCGCGGCGGCCGGGCCCCCAAGAGCACCGGCGCAACCGCAAGCGGCCCAACATGTGCGACGCCGCTTCTTTTTGGGGCCGCACAGGCGAGACCCTGGACAATTCTGCTCGGTGGGCCCGGCCTCGGTGCGTGGTGGCTAAAAAAATTTCTTAGGTTGGAGAAATCCGAGAGAAAAAGGAAGCAAAATGATCATCCATCGCGCCGGCCCCAACTATTCGACCCCAACCGCAAAGCGCTGCCAGGATTTGCAACAGCGCCGACATCCAGCAAGAATATTTCTTTTCCTGGTACGAGAAGGAGTAATCCGCCTGGTCCAATCGCTTCAAAAATTTCTTGATTTCTGCAAAGCTAGCTTCCGGCATCGCGACGACGAAGAGGTTGAGGGTGAAGAATTCGTCGACTTCGTCTAACCACGGACCTCTGATTCTCGTCTGGACAAATTCGCGACCGCCGAGTCGCACACCGTCCAATGCGACTCCAATCGGCTTTCCATACCTGCTCCACATCATCTGGCTCACCTTCACCACCTCCATTAACCAGCACAGGTATCCCCAAACCAGGATGATCCGCGATTGTTCGAGGTTCGGTTTGAGTTTTGGATTGTAGGGAGCCGCACACCAGTGGATTAGTTGATCGAACGGCTTGTTGTGTCGACCGGGCTCTCCAATCGTGACGATCGCCGGCGTCTTGTCGACCAACTGGCAACCTGATTTGTTTCGAAAAATTATAAAGCATGCATGACAAATCACAATGCATGTTTTTCATAAATGCAACCAAACCAAGCTCAAGAAGTATACCCAAGCTCGCAGCTTGATCCTTTGGCCAGGTTTCCAAAATTTCCGCGTACGCCGCGTTGAAAAAATCTGCCATGTGGTCCAACCCCTGGGAAATATAGTTTTTGCATTAGCTTCGAACGCGTCATGGTACGATGATCGGACTGAAGAAAAGCGTCATAATTTGTCATGCAAAAAAGCGTGCTTTTTGTTGCATCACAGCCAGAAGTAGTACCTTCGATGATCCGAATTGCAAAAACCATGTCAGAAGGTCCACGACTGAGATGCTCCGCGCCGGAGTATCTGAGATTTTAATACGAATTTAAAGCTGACGCTTCAGCATGGTTGTGTCAGAACAAGCGAAAACATAGAATTACTGCTATTTCTCCAGACCATCAGGCCCAGAGACAAATGTCACGGCTTGTGGCTGCGACATTTGCACGCTCGGCTCTGGCGACAGCCCACAAACACATTTGTTGCGGAAAATGAAATAACCTGGACACAAACAAATGCTTGATTTCCATCTCCAGCCGCGAAACCATTGAAAAACAACAGCTGCATGCCAAAGACACGCTATCCGCGCGCAGGCGTGGAGCTGCTACTTTTTTTCGCTATTTTTTATGCTTTTTCACATGCTGCAACGTGATGATGTGCAATTTTTTGCGCTGCATCAAGTTGCAGCGCGCGTTAAAGCACGCGAAAATGCACAAGATGCCCTACTGCAAGAGCGCCCTCAAGTAGAGTTTTAGGAGTTTGGGAGCTCTATTTGTGGACGCTTTTTTTTGCGCTGTGAAAAGTGCTCGCTTTTATGCTCTGTTTTGCGCAGCAAAAAGCCATGCATTTTGCACTACCTGAAAATTTCTTAGACTGCATGGCATGGCCTCGGTTCGCGTGCTTTTTTTTGCGCGCGAAAAAGCGCGCGAAAATATGCTCAAAATTGCGCAAGTTTTTGCGCTTTTTTTGATGCTTGAAATTGCGCTTGTTTTTGTGCTTGCGACTGGCGATGTGCAAGCGCCCGCGCACACGCGCGCGCGCACTGAGTACGCCAATGTCGGCACGTCATTTCCTAAAATGCGCGCAACATGAAAAGCAGCCGCATGTCTTGGGTAAGCATTGGCAGAAATTCGTCCCTCGCGCTTCTGGAAGCTTTGCTAGCTTCCAGGTAGCGCGCTTTTTGTTTTGCCGGAGCGCAACATTTCTGCTTTGCGTGTTTTATGCAGAAAGTGATGCATTTTCGCGAGCTTTAAATTTCTTAGACTGCCCTATATGGTCTCGGTCGCCGTGCAAAAGCGAGCGCTTGTAAAATCCCTTCTCAATTTGAACAAGCCACAAATTCTATTCTCATGAAATGCTCACAAGTGCACGAAACATATTGTTCCCAAAATAATTCAACTGAAGTTGGAATACAACTATAAAAAAATAAGTATACAAGCATTCCCCGTGAAAGTGATCCAACCAGAGCCGTCCAGTATGCAACTCAAATGCGTCACGCTCCGCTATCACACAACTATCACAAAAATATGTAGTTTAGTACAATACAAGCGCTTCTGTGCGTGATAGAGGAGCGCGACGCATCAGCAGTTCATACAGAAACACTGGAAGGCGGATGCTTCGACCTCGTGTCCTAGCTTCACGTCGTCAAAAATCACGGACTCCTTCCCACACGCTTCCAGCGGTCGCAACAGGGCTTCTGCAAAAATTTTCGCGAAGTGCTCACTACTATGCTCCAGTGGTCGTTTTTTCCGCGAAGACAACGCCTCCTTGTAGTATTTGTTGCATCGCATGTTGGCCAAAGCCAAAAACCCGTCAACCGATACCAAGTCGGGACCGGTTTCTCCCGGCATGGCGTACACCCATGGTTGTTTCTCCGCTTCTTTCGACTGTCCCTGCCGCTGCAGCACGAGATTCGCAGTCTCGTCTTGGAAAGCTTGCATCATCAAGCTGAGGGTCTTGTTGCGAAGATTACTCGGCTGAAGATGTCCTTTCTGCGGGTCTTTTGCGTAGTCCTTTCGGGTGGTTTGCTGCAACTGGCGGACGGTTTTGACGAACACTTCAAGAGGTAAACCGAGAAGAAGCTCGTTTACTGCGATGAGCGGAATATCGGTGATATCCGTCGCTTCCAAATCCAGGTCCACGGGCGAAGTGCCCGCGAACGCAGCTCTTCTTTGCATCTTTACACTTGCGTGCTTTTTATCTATCTCTCATTGTTTTCTAATTATCACAGCCGACAAACTTGTGACACGCATTCGCATTGTGACTGACACATACCAGCGTCACTCTCTCACACCAAAACTTCGCAAAGTAGTTTTATCTTCATCATCAGCAACGTGGCGTCATTCATCCTTGCGCTTTTGCCTCATCAACCATCGCACGACCACAAAACTCGACGTACACAAATCATATTGACATGAGAAAGAAGCTGCGCATTGCCGTGCTGAGTATTCCTATTCATTTTTGATTTTTCCCAAAAAAACATTGATATGGTCCCACTCAAGCAGCAGGCTCGTTCGCGGTAACAGGTACAGTTGCTTTTTCACGTCGCTATTTCGCGTACATTGCATTGATGAAAAGTCAATCGCTTTCGGGACAAGAAACATGACATACTACGGCATCAGTAGTTGTAAACCGAAAATAAGTCTACCGCACATGACGCGGCGTAGGAACTGTGACACTATGGGGAACCCTATTCCCAAAAAAACTGTGTAAAAACTTTTCCACCAGCTTATCCGCCCGATAAAATGGAAAATAAAATTCATAAATTTTTATAAACACTGACACTGAAATGCGCTTGCTGCTGGAAAACAAAAAATTTTACAAGACATGCATCAAGAAGGTGAAGATGAACTCGACTCACTTTTAAACAATAAACTTAGCAAGGAGCTCTAACTTCAATTCATTTAACATCTGCCGTAGCGAAAAGTCTCTGTTTTTCTACACCGATGATTCAGAATCACTTTAATCCTCCTTCAACAGATCATCTTCTTCATCAACGACATCGCCGTCCGAATCCGGCGTGGGGTCGACAAACGGGATCTGGGTGCCGTTATCACCAGTGATCATGACAGGCTGCGGGTTGATCCAGTCCGCGATTTCGTCTTCCGGAATCTCAACTTCGGGCTGATCACAGTGCATCGCGGTACGCATCTCCTCCTGCTGGTTCAACATGGACTGGCTCATCAAAACGTCCATCGGCACACCACGGCCCAGGTTCGCGCTGTAGGTCAGGTTCGGATCATAGGCGGGCGGAATAACAGAGTTCGCTTCAGACGCAGTAGTACTCGAGAGACGACGACGCTTGGCAGCGGGGTCGACGACCTCGGTGTCCGGCACGGTCACGCTCACGGTCGAGGACACCACGGGCGTGTTCACAGCAGCAGCGCCGATGGTCACATTCACACCCGAGGACGCCGCGGTGGTCGAAGCAGCAGCCGGAGCTTCCGCCGCAGGGGCGGGCTGCGCGATCGCGGGGGTCACGGACTGATTGGACATGCGGGTCGTCTTGGGTAACTCCTTCTTTTTGAAACCAGAGGACAACGGCGCAGCCTTCGGAACAGCCTTCGGAACCGGAGAAGATTCTGTTATTAGTTATGAAGTAAAATTATTTAGAAAATGCCACATCATGCACACGCTCATATTTGAAAACAAAAAACATCTTACCCGGCGGTAGCAGCGTCTTCTTCACGGCTTTCGGCTTCGCATCGGCAGCAGCGGGGTTGACAGACGAGGTCACTGCACCCTGCTTCGCAGCTGTTGTAAAGAAAGTGGACAAATATAGCATTGCAAAACTCATGCCGCCTCGTCACAAGTTCTATCTCCATGACAAACGATGTTATACCAGCCTTCCCACTGGGGGGAGCCTTCGGACCGACAGATTCTCCCGACAGAAACAACTGCCGCACCGGCAAGCCGGACTGGGAGATCGGGGTCTGCAAGTTCGCACTCGCGGTGTTGGAGACACCGCCGTCCTGGACACCGGCAGCACTGATGATGATCGGGGGTTGTTCAAGCTGTTCCTCGGGGACGGCGTCGCTCAACGAGTTCGCCACGGCCATCTCGGTCATCACAGTCTCTTTCACTTCGGCCTTCAAGTCGGCCATCATGGACTGCATCGCCGTGCTCATCATCTGCTGGAGCATCGCCAACATGCCGCTCATGTCATTACCTGCGGAGTAGATGATTTGCATGTAAAATATTTTCATGAAAACATGCAATTTTGAATCATGACTTCATTGAAACAAAAAAAAATCATACCGGTCGTGGTCGGGGCCTCCGGCGCAGCCGCAGCAGCCGCGGGTGCCGCGGGTTTGGCCTTCGGCGCGGGGTTGGCCTTCGGAACCGGAGCTTTCACCGCGACGGGCGTGTTGGGCACGACCGGAGCCGGAGCTTTCGGCGGAACCGGATTGGCGTCGGGCATCTCAACGCCCTCGTCCGCGGCCGGAGCCGGAGCGGCAGCTTCAACAGCAGGAGCTGCGGGCGCAGCAGGGGGATTACCTCCGTCAGCAGCCGGGTTTTGCTCCGGGGCGACACGGGGAGCGTCCATCAAGACCGGGGCGAACAGCTGCCGTTGCGGACGGGCACGCTCGGGTGAATTCAACGTGAACTCGCCGAGGCCGACCATGCTGGGCTGCCACTGAGCGATGTACACGTATGCAACTGAAAATATAACAAAGCACAAAATTTATGCAGCCATACTACAAACGTGCACTCCTTGCAAATACAAAACTGCTTTGTAATTTTTACATGCAACAGTAGCTGCTTTGCTATATCTGTCATTTTCATACTTCCTGCCACAGGCCGTTGACCATGTCGTCGTCCAAATCCGGACTGTGAAAGTGGTGCAGCATCCGAAACCAAGTTTCCAGGATCCGGCGCTCGCTGGCGTTTTGCAAG
The DNA here is from genome assembly GCA_905178155.1 of Amoebophrya sp. A120. Lineage (NCBI taxonomy): Eukaryota > Dinophyceae > Syndiniales > Amoebophryaceae > Amoebophrya > Amoebophrya sp. A120. Next base: position 1,768,725 of record CAJINV010000013.1, on the reverse strand, counting down.
CCATCCAAAATGTGGCAAGCCTGGCAATGTTGTAGTAGTATAATTTAGTTTGCAAATCCTGCATGAAGAAAAGCATCATGATTTCATCAAAGCGCCAACATTAAAAAAAAAATAGTACGTCCTGCCAACTCTGGCGGTAGCTGCACGTCATCCGGGCAGTGGCGGCGTGGAGCAGTACTGGTATGAAACTAAAAACTTACGAAATTCTCAAGCGCCGGTGTAAATGCCTGTGGATGAAGGCGAGTGCAAATCTTTGCATGACACAATAATGCACCACATGCATGCCAAATTCGCGCGGTTTTTGTATTTCGTAAGTAACAGGTTACGCCCGGAACGCGGGAAGGTCCCAAGCTGTGGCGGACTGGGCGTTCTTGTGATCACCAGAATTGCTAATAACATTCTGGCGCAGGACGTGCAGACCAGCTGCAGTTCTCCCAGCTGTAGTGATGAATTTATTGAATAGTTTATTTTGCATCAACAACAACCACATGCCACGCATCAAATCATCACAAAACAATAACAAAAAAACAAAATTAGCACTTCAATGGAATCTTGTAGCGCCACCTGCAGCATTTTGAGTAGCATCACTAAACTCAACTGGGTCCAGGACCGACTGACCTGACCGGTCACTGCATTAAGCAAAGTCGATGCTACTCCGCCAGATCGCTTTCTGACGTTTGTCAGTTCGAGCAAGTTGCCGCGAGCAACCGCCTGTTGCTCTTGGCCAGCACCACCAGGTCCTCCTCCACCTCCTGCGTTATTATCTGCCATCTTTAAAAGATGTTTGATTTGCCTTCGCCTCAGGTAAAATTCGCAATTATTCGTCAATCTCTCAGCTACGGGCTTGCTTTGGAAAAGAAGACGAACGCGCAATGCGAAAAGATGACGCAATGCGAAAAAAGTCAAAATTTGTAATGCAATTTGCCAAAGAGCATGAATTTGGGAAAGCAGCGTGATTGGAAGGGCAGTTTTTCAATTGTGGGAATTAGTTGGAATTATGGGGATCAAAGAGCGCACAGGTGCAATGCTAGCAGTAATTCTTATGAAGACAATATCAAGAAGCACAAATACATTTCAAAAACAAGAGCGCTGCATAGGTATTTCAAGTTGATTCCAATATCAAAACAAAACAACAGACTCTTCACACACGCCCACACTTCTTGCTTTCAGCTCATCAAAAAACACAGACTTCACACGCACACGTGAGACAGGCTTTTTTTCCACAATAAATCTATGCTTCACAACGTATCCGGCAATGCGCAAAAAAATAATTCACAACTCTGATGCATTTTGTTGGTTCTACAACTCGTTCACACAACCCACAAATCACAACTCTAGAAATTTTTTTTGATCACAGCCTCGACATAGGAACGCTTTTGTTGTGGTTTTGGCGCAGAAGATTTTCGTTTGATTATCGAATAGACAGAGCAGCTGTGCAAACTTGAACACGGTACATGTAGCATCAACCGACGCAAAGAATGCTCCTCGCCGCAGAGCTGCAGTTCTGTATAACACGGGCCAATTGAATCACGGTAACGCACAATAGTACATCTGCGTTGTTTATTAGTCCACTTCTTCTACCACACTGCTGCTACTCTTGCTTCGATCCACGCAGCTGTATAATTCCTTTACAAAAATGGGTCTGGGTCGGCAGAACCAAGCGCGTAGCCATGCTTGGCGACTTTCTATACGGTCTGCATGCCATTCGTCATATGCTTTCTCAGTCACACCACGATAGTACACTGATCGTGGAATTGAAATGCACAGACGTTCTCGCAGCAGAGCACTTGCGTATCGCTTCCAATGTAAACTAATAAAACTACTTAATCCAAAACGCGGCAAAGGCATGTTCTTGGCGGCATCGAACAGTGGCGATCGTCGTCCTGGCATCATCGCGACCTCGTCCGGGTATGCAAAATAAAACTGCAAAAGCTTTTTGATTTGAATGCCAACATTATGCAGCCAGTACATGTTCGCTTTCTTTTTGGCATGCAAGGCACATATAATCTGTAATGCAAATCATCACTGTATTCAAAGCAGCCGCTTTTGCAGTTCTATTTCGTAGCTCTTGCACTGTGGGATCCCTGGCCTTGTAGAAAAACACGACGCTCGTCCGAGTTACTCCAACAAAAACACGACGCGTTGAGTGCACGGAGCTGGCGGTGAGGGAGAAGTACTTGCTCACACGGCCATGGCGATCAATAAGGCGGTAGTCCGGCTCGACCTCGACCATGAGCAACGGCATGAAATTCATGCTGCACGAACCTGGGATGTAGTTTAAGGTTGTGTTTTTTACATGAAATAAGTTTCCCAAGCTGCGCGCATCACACTAGACAGCTCGGGCGCATCTGCATAGCTGGTGCAAAAATGCACAAACATCTGCTCGACTCCAAGCATAAACAAATAGAACTTCTTCTGCACACAAACAACATCAATCAACAGTCTATGGAAATGAAAAGCACCGATGCCGGTGGCCCTTCAACCGCGCCGCAGGTCTAATACGGGCTGAGCCGCTGCTGGTGGGTGTCGAGGCTGTGGGCACCAAAGGTCTGCCTGCGTGGTGGAACGAAAGCAGTTGGTAGGTCGCGCTGTGTGGTTCAAATTGTAATATTGAAAGACATTAACTCGCCACAAAATGTTTGCAACGTCATCTCGTGTAATTCTTCACGTGAACATCATCGGAAAAAAATAAACTCCTTCATTCTGGAGGGCCGCGGTGATTCACAACTTATTCAAAACAGCGCGCGTGGGCACGGCGACATTACGTCGGCAAGGTGTCAGGCTGGCTGCCGTCTTTCCGCAGACGCGGCGCCACCTGGTTGCGGGCCATCTTCCATAAAGCGCCCGCGCGGCCAAGCCGCTAAGGGTACCAATTGCGGGGCGACTTTAAGCCCCGAACGTTGCGCCATTTCTGGCAGTAGGCCGCAGCGGCCAAATACATGGCCAAGGGGCCGAAGTTGGTGCGTGCTACAATTGCCGGAGCTGGCGCATAGCGCGGAGAGAGAAGGGGGGGCCCACTTTCGCGGCGGCCCCCAGTACGGGGGAACCGGCGCCAAATCGGCCGAGGACCGTGCCGGGGTCTCCGGCGCGATACCGGTAAACCAGAAGCAAGGCCGCGCCCCTTTTCGTTCCCCGCGCGGAAGTGGAAGCGATTGCCTCCCGCAGGCGCTGCGGAAGGCTTTGCTTCGCTTTTCCGCGATCCTCGCCCATTGGCGCCCTTGAACGAAAGCCCAGGGGCGCCCGGGCGGGGGCTTTTTTTTCCATTCTCTCCCGGATGGAATCAAAGCGCGCGCCTTCCCCCGCCGCTCGGCAAAAGTAGCACAAAAAGGCGCCCCAGCGCCGCCCATAGCGGGCTCGCCCTCATGGCGACACATCTGCTAAAGGTTTTTTTTAATTGAAAAAGGACGCGCGCGGCTACTCTCTCTCTACCTCACTTCGCTTCGTCATTAGTTCTCATCTCTGGCGTCTCAATGAAAAAAACTAACATTCTCAGGACCTGTGCATCCCCGGAACAGCGGCGCTCTCGTGCGCTTCTACTTGGATCTTCAGTTGCGAGCTTGCCGCGCTACACAAATCGCTACCAGTACCCACGTACTGCAACGTCGTAGAAAATTTTAAGTGCGGCCGCCTGTAGTGCTTTCGTTGAAACTGTATAGCTGCTGCTTATTCATGCATTGGGTGCAGCTATCTTGTGATTGCTTATCAGTGTATTTTGTAATGCAAACTACTACCTTTCTCCAACCGAAATCGTTTTGCGCCTCTGTATAGTCGCTGCCATCTATAAATTCCTAGCAGTTTCGTTTTTCATAATGCAAAGCGTGCGCTCGCTTTGTTTTCCGCGCACGGAGCAGAGCATGTAAAATTTTTAAGTTTGTTCTTGGGATTGCATTTTCTATACCCTTAAAAACGATATTTCACAAAATTCGCGAGAGTCGCCCCAGGGCGACAAATCGGCAAAGCGAGTTTTTCTGCCGTGTCGCGTTCGAGACCGGATCGTGTGGAGCCGTCACCCTCGCCACGCGTGGTGATGGATGATGGGTCGACCATCTACAACTAGTATCACACCTTTATCGCCAAGTACAAAAATAGTCTCAGATCAATTTTAGAAAATTTGCGAGCCCCCCCTTCCTCGAGTTCGCATACAACTCCAGCGGACACGTTTTCTAGCCGAACTACGGCCCGCTACCCTTTTTGACCGCTTAGTATAGAAACATTTTTTGCATTGTGCGAAAAAATTTGCGAGCGTGGTGGGCTGCTGAGACACGGAAAAAAACTTCTTGAGGCCCATTTCGCGTTGGTGATTCGCCTGTATGCCACCCGTGCTTTTCTGTGTGCTGCTTTCTTAACGCCGGAATCCGTCATCCCCTGCGACAACTTTGCGTGGATTCGAAAAAATTTGTGAGACTTCGCCTTTCCCGGTAGCACGTCTGACACAGCTTGAGAACCGCTTCCGCGTTGACTGGTTGGAAAGGAGCTGCCTCATCAATTTGCGCTGTGAAAAAAATCCCTTTTGGTTCAAAATAAAAAAATTAACGAGCGCCTTCCTCTGTCCCCAGACAGCTAAACGAGCCCCGACCACGATTTTCCGTTCATCGAGGCATCAGCAGCCTCTTTTGCCGACAGCCGCAACGACCTTGCTTCGCAGTGAGGAAAACAATCTTTTCAGTATTTTTGAAAAATTTGCGAGACCTGAGGAATGCGACTCCGGGCAAAAAGATGCGCAAGCTGCGTTTTCCCGACGGAGCTGCTCGCCTGTGCCGGTTGGACGCATGATACCCTCCCACGGCGATAGAAACTTCGCGAAACCCGGACATCATTTCTGGCGAAATTTCGAAAATCAAAATTGGCGAGACCTCCGCCTCACCCTGAAAATCGGACAAAATAACTTTTGCGCCGCGGGTTCAAACTGCAGTCAACAATTGATGGGTCGTTTCCTGTCCTTCCCACGGCCGTGCTGCTGGCCCTGGCGGCTGAGTAAAAAATACCTACAGCCTTGATTTTTGAAAATTTGCGAGAGCTGATTTTTGAAAAAAACATGCAAAAACAGCTAGATTTTGTGCCTCACCGTCATGTCGAATCCACTTCGCATGCAAAAAGCAGTCTTAACAAAATAAATCGTAAAGTTCCGATTCTGACTCAAAACCATGATTACTGCAACCCACTCCATATCGGCAGCAGGCATGTCACCGGTAGTAGAAACGCGTTGAAACTCTCCAGCCCTTGTTTCGAAAACATCTCGGACACGCAATCGCCCGCTCCTAGTTCCGTTCCGTCCGGCGCGCACGTCCCGTAGAGAAACACCGACTCGAGCAAGACGAAAAAATCGTCGAAGCTTTTCGGTATCAAATCGTTTATCGTCTCGTAGTCGTTCGTGCTGGACCGCAGAAAATAGACCACGCTGTACGCAAAGACGATGACCGCCGCGATCCCGATCCCGAGCGCGGCGCAGTACTTCACGAAGGGGTCCCTCACTTTCGCATGCGCCGCCACCGCGCCGGTCATCAGGATCATCAGCCCGAGGGAACCCGTGACGAGAAACATGCACTTCGGGAGCATGATTCCAATCGTCAGCAGCGTCGCGAAGAACAGCTCGAAGAACCCGATCACGCCGAGCATCCAGGAGGGGAAGCCGTAGGTCTTGAACTCCGCTACGCGGTTGGAACACCCGGCCGGCTTGAACGCGGTCTTCAGCGCGTACCGCCAGGTCCACACGCTCCAAATCCACAGCGTCGTGGCAGCTTGAAGCAGAATCGCGAAGGGCGCGACCAGACCAAACATCTTGCTTTGCGTAGTTGTTCCGTTTTATTACGTAGAGTGCTCTGTCTACTGATGAAATTGCATAGACGCCAACTGCACTAGAACATCAGGGTAAACCATATTAAACCTTTCGTTGCGACTTGCGTGGTTGTTTCTATCCTTGATGTGAACAGCGCTAGCGCTACCTTTCGGAACAGGAGGAGAAAGGCTGACTGTAGTGCATAAGTACGTAAATGACAACTATTTTTTTAGGACCTGTTCGATAAATTCAGATCTGATCCTCACTGCCACACCCTGTCTAATGTTCGGACCGCTCTCTCAAAAATCACTGGGGCAAGGCCTCTCTGAGGACAACTGCTAGAGGATTATTCATCTGGCTCACACTTTTTTCAAAACCGCTTTCCATCTTCAAAACCGAATCACAGATAAAGTCCTCACAGAAAATGACCTCCTGTCGAGTACGTTTAGGCAGGACTTCTTTCAAGAGCAACGTCCTCGTTGCTTTTCCTTTATTCTTGCTTTGTCATACTAAAATCGATGCGAACACGTGTAGCTCGGGAGAAACTTTGCTGAAGAAATATGACATTTCTCTCTGTGTCCATTGATCTCTTGCTTCTGCTTGCGCATAAGACGGCACAGCTATAATTGATGACGAGTTTTCTACGTTTTTGGACATTTCAGCTTCGCTTTCCATGATGTGTTTGGACGACAACGCTTGCTCTGCAACGCATTCATTACTTGCTGCAGAACCTGCATTCTTCACCGTGATTCCATTCAAACTACCGCTTGTATTTCCTGCGCCGCTGCTGCTCGCAGCACCAGCCGCCTCACCACCACCACCGCCCGTGGTGATCCTGTCGATCACTTCTAGCATAAATTTCGCGTCCTTTGCCAGCGCCGCACGCACCATGACGTATCGATTGTGCTTTTTCCCAGCGAAAATCCCGTCTTCCAGCACCGGGAGGTTCGCTTTGTTTTCTTCAAAAATCTTCAAGTGCTTTTTCCGCACCACCTCGAGAACCTCCGCTTTTTGGATTGCCTCGTTTACAAATAAAGTTCCGTCTTCTTCCAGACGTGACGACGATGCCCCGTGGTCCCCCACTCGGTTTTTCCTCAAGCTGAGACTCGCGAAGGTCTCGCCAAACTCCAGCGCGAACCGGGACTGCTGCGAATTTTTCTCCGCCGCGGACATGCAGACAATCATCAGCGTTTTCGATTCCGAGTTGGGGTCGGAATTGAGCGAGGATTCCTCCAAGAGAAACACCACGTCCACCATGAACAGCCTTAGCGAAAAATTTTTCCGCTTTTCCGGCTTCGTCTGCGCCAACTCCCGCACGCAGGAGGACAGCATCATCAGACTGTAATTTGTTAACCAGCCCTCGATCACGCCCGCCACCCCGGTCCGCCAGTTCGCATTGCCGTCGTGGGCTTCTTCCAGTCGCTCCGAGCCGGCCAGGTCGACAAACTGGAAGCGGGAGGAGGCTAGAAAAGGTTTTGTCGTTGTACTACCTGTGGACGACGATGTTGATACCGAGCTTGTCTGCGCAGTTCTACAACTTCCATTTTGATTTATTTCATCAACCAGTTCGTACAACCACAAAAAGACGAAACAGTGACTCCGTGAGGACGTGCTGTTCAACCCCGTCGCGGAAGTGTTGCGCGTACTGATCGCGCTGAACAGCACTTTTATGTCGTCGAGCGTATCCAGAAAAATCTGCGTCATGCCGCACAGTCGGCTCGGCCTGCAGGTCCGGTCCAGCGAGACGCCGCTCGCCCCGGTAAACCGTCCGAACATGGCTCCGTCCGCGGCTTTGCGCTTTTGTTTCAGTAGCAAATCCAAATTGCCGTCCATTGCCGTCAGCTCCACAGCGGATCCGGTGAGAACCAGTTTCCGACCTCGCTTTTCCTGCTGCACGAGGCGGAAAATTTCCAGAATCCCGCGCGGGCACAGCCACAAATTCTGCTGCTCGGGCCCGAGATTGTTGTGCAATGCTGGTGTAGTTTTGTTGTTTTTTGTTGTCTCCCTAGCGGGCGAACTTGCTGGTGGTGTGAGAAACCCGGTTAGGTCGAAATCTGCTTTTCCCGCTTTGCCCATCATCCCGGGCGGGCCGAACATGGTGTGCGTTTTGCCGCTGCCGGTCTGCCCGTACGCGATAATGTTGCAGTTTTTTCCTCGGTAGAAGAAATCCTCGATTCGCCGCGGCATGAACTGCTCGTACACAACTTGCTGCGTCGCACTGGTGCCCTGGAAGACAAACTGCGGATAGTCAAATGTGCGACCGTGGACGGTGAGAGACGAGGAAACATCTTGTTGCCTCTGTAGTTCTTCCGCATCGACAAGAAAACTAGCAGGGGCCGCGACGTCATCAGCCTTGACATCGCTGCCACGATCTTCATGCTCTTCACTCACAACTCCGGTCGCAGTGCCGGCGCCAACAGGCCGCGCTGCAGGAGAGGTGCCAGCAGTGCGCAGCTCTTTGTGGTTTCCTTTGCCCTGCTGCTGCGCCGCGGCCAAAGACGCCGCGCCTCCCTCCTCCGCGGCAAGGGGTTTCACGCGCACCACGGCCAGGCCGCCGTCTGAGGACCACGGAGACGTTCTTGTGACGTGTGGTTCGTGAGCTACTGCTTTTTCTTCTTTCACTGGGCCATTTTCGATCGTATTCGCTGCACCGTCCATCTTGGTCAGCAAGCCAAGCAGTCGCGTCACCAATCGACGACGAACCAGCTCGACGATCAAAGAACAAACACGGTACGCACGACATAAAAAGAAACCACCGAAGACGATGACTACATCAGGATCTCGTACGGTGCATTTGTAGGTGCCGCGACCCTCCTGAAACAAAAGTTTTCTTTTTCTAGTTCATTCGCAGGTGCTAGTACGGTCGAGTTGTAGAGCCCGACAGATTGCGCCTTGCGAATGAGATGCAGCACTGTAGATGAGCTAGAAACAAAATTGAAATTACGACTTTAGATTTTTGCTGACAACGATCATGATCTACTCAGATGTGCAAAAATCCTATGTATCTACAGTCCTCCCACATGAACAAGCGGACTTGCGCGACGATGCAAAGAAATCACTGCCATCATCTGTTCAGTTATTTCTCTTCCGCAGCCCTCGTGGAAGATACTCACTGAAGAACAGTGCGCCCTCTTCTAGAAAGTAGTGACTTATCGAATCAAAATCGGTATCTGACTCTACATCTGTTTATGTTTTCATTATTTTGATTTTCGAGTTGTCAGTAGGCGATAGCAGTAGTATCACCTTCCGTTGTTATCTCTTCGAATCTTCCGCAGGTAGTCCTTCACCGGAAACCAGTTAGTGTGTGATCGATCCCACCGGAAGGTCGTGGCTCGACGTAGATTATGCATGGCAAATATCGATCTGGGTTTCCAAGCTCGTTCGAGTTTGTGACGCGCACGCGACGTCCTCTGGCTGAGGAAACAATAACAAAAATCTGTACTGCATGACGAGATACTCGCTACTTTGGGTGGACAGTGGAGACGACATTTCTCACGCAGGACAGGCATGCCAGGGCTTTCTCAAAACTTGTGATGCAGCTACGGTTCGCATTCACAACCTTCTGGGTCATGCGGGAAAACAAACCTAAAGAAACCTCCGCAAAATTGTTCGTCCAGCTCAAGACCAAGATATATTTGCTATGAATACAGATACACTAGTCGGAGTTCCGTACCCATCCTGAGAAAAAATGTACCCACCTCCCAATTTTTCATGCGTATTTGTATGCCTAGAAGGAACGCCTAATGTGCCGCTCCCTATCATCGAAAGCATTATTCTAGTCGGATTTGGAAATTTGTCATCCTTTAGTGAGAATATACGAGTGGGTTCGTGATGCGGCCGGACCGCTAGCCATGCACTCCTGCGCTACATACTTATCCAAACTTGTCATACGAGAGTCCTGCTAAAAGGTCCAGACATGCCTTGCGAAGTTCCCACCTTGACGTTGGGCTGGGTATCTCAATGTTTTTTCTCAGGATATGCACTACTAGTCCTCGTAAATTACTACTAGTAGTCGTCCTCGGGAGCATCGTACAGCCCGTCTTTGCCGCCGGTGTAGCACCATCCTGTGTAAAAACGCCGTCCCGATGCCCGCATACTTTTCCTTCTGCATCTTCTCATTCTCATTTTCATTATAGAAGTGCACTGCATTAGTACCGCCAGGAACAAAACTTTTGCTTTTGGACTAAGTTCTTTCCTAATGCGCTTGGTCCTCCCTCAGCTCAAAAACGACCCCTGCAGAGCGCAAAAGAACACGGCCACTCGCTTTGTCACGACTTGCGGTCTTGTTCATACCTCTTAGCGGACCATGCTTACAAATTACGAGCCCAAGAAAATTTGTGATGCACAACTTGCTGAATAACTTGTTGTAGTGATAAAAACTAAAACCTGACATCAGATTATGGCTTGACGACGTTTTCACCCAGAGTAGGTAAGTGGAACCCATCAACCCCAAACCTCCGAATCCAAAGCCGTTGCGTACCCGCTCCCAGACGCGCGACTCCACGGACGTGGTTGCTAATGGCTTGTCGTCTCCTTGCCAATTCAAGTCCTTGTACGAAGTTGTTCTGCCACACAGGGTCCACCAGGACCAACAGCACCCCATGCAATTCACCAGGCCAAAAAGATCTCCAAAGATAGTGATTAGAAATTTCCCCCAGAAAGGCAGGTATCCGCTCAAACCAGCAGAGTGAGCAAGGCCCATCTTGCCGAGGATGCTACCGAACAATGGAAGCCCAGCCCAGAATTGCGGGAAAATAAGGAAACCCAATAAAAAGAAGATGAGCACCATCCACAAAAACCAATCCGCCCCAACATAGGCTGCCTGCACCTGCAGCTGGCTTGAACCGTCTCCGGCCTGTATCTTGACTGCCGGATCGGTTGTGATCATTCCGAATAACCGCAGCGGAATCTCCTTCAACCAGTGATAAAAGTTGTCGCTCGTGCTGGTGTCCGCCAGCTCACGGTACTTAGGTTGCTTCTTTGCTCTTGCTTTACTCCGTTGACTGATCATGGCCCGGCGGCTGCGCGCACGATGCACGAGCTCCATGAATGCCGCGGGTGCTGGGGAGGCAGAAGTAGGGGTGTGGGAAGATGTTGACAAACTGTTGTTCCCCGGTTGTAGGGGCACAACCGCTTGGCTCGCTTGTTCCCCACCCTCGTCCAGTGTGTGTGCGGAGTCGAGCAGGTCCTCCATGCTGAAATAGCTTTTCATCGCTTGGTCTGCCATAGTGAGAAACTTCTGCTGGTCGTCTTTCGCGGAACTACTAGGTACTTGCTCTTGCGCGGCTTCATCGCCGTCCTCTTCCTCCATCAGCTCCTCAAGTTCCCCCGGGTACGTGTAGCGGACCGTCTCAAAATTCAACAAGAGCGGCGCAGGCATCACATGCGGCAAAACCTCCCCCACATCATAGTAGAAGGATTTCACTTTATTTCCATCTTCCGCAGCACTACCGCCTCCTGGTGCCTTGTCGTGCGCTCCTGCACTTTCGACGTTTTTGTTTTTCATATCATCCCCCGCTGCTTTGCTCTTAAAAATTTTCTCGAATTTGGTTCTTTTCCTAGCTGCCGCCGACAAATACCGCTGGATCTTCTCCTCCACTGCTTTCGCATCGTGCGTTTCGTTACGCCCGTCCGTCACGGACAGGAGTCTCGAACCCCGTGGAACGAACTGAGACGTGCTGCTGCAGACGGACAGCCCAGTTGTGGAAACAACCGCTTCTTGCTCTTTCTCCGCAGCTCCCGCCGTCCGCGCTTTTCTCGCTCCAATCGCAATCGGGATGGTCTGGCCGCGAACCGTGAAGGTAGTGCGCTTAGAGGATGTTCTTGGAGAAGAGGCTTTCGCTTTTTGCTTTTCCGTTTTCCAAACCTCCACGCCGAACAAGATACCCACCGCCTGCAGATTCAGATTCACTTCCGTCTCAACGGCAACTTTTGCACCGTCGCCGCCCGAGGCGTGAACATCAGGCTCAGCCGCGCCGCCCGTGGTCGACGTCCTACTGCGGAGCGAAGAGTAGATTTTCCGGGAAATTAGGTCGCGGAAAAACACCAACTTCTCCTCCACTTCTGGGTCCTTCTGCATCAACTCCGGACCGGGACTGCTCGACGCGCCAGCACCTTCTTTGCCACCACCACCATTCTTCTCCACCGGGGAGTTTTTCCGTCGGATCTTGATGCCGGAAAAATTCTTGGCCCGGACCAGGTCGAGCACCTCCGCCATCTTCAGGCTTCCGACGTCGTTCGCGAGCCATATCATTTGTAAAAACGTCCCCACACCAGAGTCAAGATGGGAAATCCGCTAGACAAATCAGCCAGCTTTGGTCGTTGGGCATGACAAGTTTGTCCTCGATGTGTCATCCTCTTTAGGCAGTTCAGCAGCATCACAAATCTAGTATATCATGCTGATTATAGCATCACAAATTCCAAAACACGACAAGAAAACGCCCCTCGTGGCGCTCCGCATGAGAAACTTTTTTGGCATGCAGATTTGCATGAAAACTCTGGGGTGGGGACGTTTTTCACTTAGAATAAGCCACGAGGAATACTCGTCATCATCGTCCAGCGAGTGGACTTATCCTGTGCAAAAGTATCGCACTCGTATTGCAGTCATGCATTACAAATCTTTTTCTTAAGGTAAATCCGCATCACAAATTTTATTTCTCAAATTTGTATATGCATTTATACGAATACGATACTTTTGCAGTGCATAGGACTTTGTTGCTCTTGTCAGTATTGCTGCCGTCGCCGAAAAACAACCCAACGACCTCGTCGTTCTCCTTCAGGAGAGTCTGCCCGTTGTCGAACCGCGGCACCAGTTTCGAGACGTGGTTCCAGAGTGTCGCGCTGGGGTGGTCGAACGCAACGCCGGCCGCTTCGGCCAAGCCCTGGACCCGGATCGGTAGGGTTTGCTGCTCTTGCTGCACAAGGTGCTTTTGAATCAACTGCGTGGTGTTCACGCTTCTTTCGATGTAGTTGACATATTCATCCTCAACCGCTCTTTCCGGCGACGTCGAGTCGCCCAGCCTCATTATGATTCCACCGGTGGACCGCAGATCCACGGTGTGCTGCTCCTCGTTTACGCGTGAAATTTTCCAAATTCGCAAGAACCGGTCGCTGCACTGATTTTTGGTCGAAGATGTTGTCGTGTCCGAGGACACAGTGCCGCCGGGATGAAACGTCTTGGATTTTTCGACGCTACTTTTTCCTCGTCCGGGAACGCTGCTGTTACCATCGTCATCTTCTTTCAAGTCCGCTTTAAAAACCACTTCGTCATCGACTTGGAAATTTGTGCTTGAAAGACCCTCCTCCCCCACAGCAGGCGAAACAATTTGATGCTCTTCGCCCGCCGAACCATGATCCGAAGTCGAGTTACGGCCCACAACTTCCCGGAGGTTTCTGATCTTCTTTTTCAAGTAGTCCCGGACCTTGCTGGCGGCGTCGACCAACTTTTTCGTCATCATGGCGGCCGCTGTCTTCATGGTTTGCAAATTCGACTTGGACTCCGCTTCGTTCAGGTCGTTGAAATCCAGTCCCTCAAGCGCTTTCAAAGCCCGGCTCACCTTCGACTCGAGTTTCTGCAACTTTTTCCGCTGGTTCTTGAACTTTTCCAACGCGGCCGGAACCACGTCGTGGAGAAAGGGTTTCAGATTTCCCATGACCACAGCGGAAAAGTCCGCGACGATGTCAGCGGAAGAGGCTGGCGCTAGTAGTCCTGGAGAAGCAGAGCTCGTCGTCTCGTTGTTTTCCTTGTTGTTTGCTTCGACAAGATTTGTTCCGTGCGCCGTCGAATCTAGAGTGCTCTGCTCGTGATCGCCACTTCTCCCAGCCATTTCTTCGCCCATTTCCCGATCGAAAGCTGCATCTATCGCAGGAAAAAACTGTCCCACCAGTCTCGAACCGTTATTGCAGACTCAGCAACACAAAGAAATTCGATCGGCGTGACAAACAAAATCTTAATCTGTATGTGAAAATGCGGCAGACGCAGGAGGAAACATCACGTGCCTGTCTTGCCTGTCAAAGCATGACAAAAAAACAGTGTCAAGAAGATTTTTCCGCAAATTACAAGTTGAGACTGCGACAGTTTATTCCCCTTACCGTACCTAGGCTGGTCAAATTCCCCTGGTCTAGCTCCAGAAACTGCAGCAGTTGGTCGCTACTCGGCCTGTTTCTTTCCTTTTCCAGCTTTTCCAATTTCCGCCTCGCCTTTTCCGCGTTGCCTTGGATGCTCTTCTCGATTGCTCGATTCCATCGCCAGTCGAACATCCACTTCTGCTTTTGGAGGTGCTTTTGCTTCTCCAGGTGCAGCAGCCTTGTTTGCTGCTCTACTTTCGTTGACACTTTATTCTTCTGCTGCTCTTGTTCCATTACCAATTGGTGCATCTCCTTACTTTCTCGCCCGATGGAGATTTGCTCTTTACTCTCCTGCTGTTGTTGGTTTTGGCTCTGTGCCTGATTATGGGTCGTCGCTTGTCGTGCCTGCGTCGTTGCTTGTTCGAGAAAGGACTCGTGCGCGATGGACAATTCTTCGTTGCTGGGCGGTGCCGTGAAGATGTCGGGGGGCTGCGAACCTCTCGCCCTTTCCTCGTGGTAGCTACCCTCTTGCCCTTCTAGAGGAAGCTCATCGGTGGACTCCGTCGCTCGGGTCGTGTGGAGTTCGTTCCGCAGTTGTTCCGTAGAACTCGACTCCCCCAGGAGAAGCTCCAGTCCGCCGTCGGGCGTAACGGCAAGTAGATTCTGTTCGTGATCCAGCTGCGCATTATCGTCAACAAACTGCTCCTGCAACACCGCATGGACCACCACCGCGCAGCCGTGGAGGAGCAGCAGCGCCGTTCGACGGGTGCTGATAGTGATACCCTGCATCAGTTCTTGGGGGTAATAATTTTCGCTTTTGATGATGTTCACAACTTTGTCACATTGGTGATGGTATTAGTGGTTTTACCATGCTAGCTTTCACGTATTTCTCATAATTTCTCGCTAGACTACGACTACCGTACAATGGTGTGTGGGACAACGTCACAAGAGTGGTAGATATTCGTGTTCCTACGACGAGCACCGAAATTCAACGGATACGAATTTCTTCGACAGCCCTAGCAGAAACACTTTCTTACCCAATCGATTCATTCCGACTTCCCTCTTTCCCTCACCAGCAAGACTCGAAGCAGACAGCTCGCTCCTACTCTTGCGATCTCACTCTCGCCTCGCAGAGATTCTGGCGAATGAGGTACTTTTTCCATGTAATTGTCTAGCGAACAACAACAAAGCCGCAATTTAGCATTACTGAAACGCAAAAGCTGCGAGCGGCTCTCGAAATTTGATTCTCTTGCGGATAACAAGCTACGGTGGCTACAAAAGTTTTGATATCATCAGGGGTGTATCTACGATTTCGAGTTGGGCTGCGTTAGCAAGATTTTTCTTCCTCTATATACCAGATGAATTTCGACTTCCTTATTCGCATCATTTCGTGGTGAAACCAAACTTGCGCCTCCGAGCGAGTTTTCGTGCTGTGGTGGAGGCAAATTTGTTTCAATAAAAGCTGGTCCTGTTGTCGCACAGGCCAATTTTATAACCATTGGCTCGTCGCTAGCACCATATTGGTCTTTTATCAAGTACTCCAGCAGGAAGAAACCCGTGAAAGAGTCTCAACGAAAGCCAGATGGGAAAATAATGTCCTCTTCGCAACTGCACAAATCTTGTTCTTTTTCTTTGAACTCTCGTCGTTCTGTGGATAAGCGGATTTCAATGTAAAAATATCATGGCTGCTTACTAGTCTCACTCCACCATTTTGAAAAAGACGTTGTCGCTCGCCGGGACAGTCGCGTACGCCTTGGACTTGTACTTTGCGTCATACCACATGTAGCCGTCGGCGGCGAGCAGCACGATGCCCACCAGCACCCGCCAAAAGGAAAACGCCTCGTAGGAGCTTCCTTTTTCCAGCCCCATGACGAGTGCGTACAGGGAGAGCACCGCCATGCAGCCGGCGGGAAAGTTCCGGCTGATCGGGTCGTTTACTTTGAAGTGCGAGACAATCGCGACGACCATGAGGAAGAGCAACACCCCGGAGGAGAGAAACAGCAAATAATCGCAGCCCGGGTCCATAACCGCCAGGGGTAAAAGTGTGGCGGCGCCGAGTTTCACGAAACCGACAAACTTCATCATGTCTGGCCCGTACCCGTAGGTCTCGAACTCTTTCAGCAGGGAATCCGCGGCGCCACCGCGAAAGGAAGTAGGTTGGGCAAACCTGAAAAATTATTTAAAACACGAAGCATAGAAGTACTTTAGAGAGCGTGTGGGAAAGTAGAATTTGGGAAGATGCAGAATTTGCTAAATGATACGAGATCTGTCAACATGTAGAAGCACAATTTTTCATTCCGCTTACATACGTACCTCCACGTCCATACGGACCAGATCCACAAGTTCACCAGTGCCTGCGCCACCACCACCGTCACCGCTGCGGCAGTGCAGCATGCGCCTGGGCTTTCTGCCAACATTTGAACATACTGCAGCGCGGTACCGTAGACATTCGTCGTAGTTGGCAGCTCCTGTAGGGGTACATTTGCAACCGCTTGGGCAGCAGGGGCGGCCGCGTTGGGGTCGAACATTGATGACACAACCGGTGGAAAAACGTTCGCCATTGTTAAGTTACGGAGCTGCTTTTTCTAAATGACTTGCTAGGATCTTTTAGAAAACTCTTATTCTCTCTTGGGATTCTGTTATGTTGTTATTCACTACGTGCTTATCACTCCTGCTTGGGGCTCCTTTGCGGTTTGCTTCCGATAAAGGAAACAGTAGTTGGAAGATCTGACCGTGGCGAAAACTGTGACTGAACCACCGCATGAGGGAGCAAAACCGATTTGTTCGGGGGTAATGCCGCGGCAGAGCTGCTGGAATAACCGAAAGAGATCATCGCTTCGTAGCTAGAATGGCTGATAAAAACCGACTCCTTGTCATAGCCAACGGGAGATGTCGAACAAAGAAAAACTACTTTGACGTAGAGATGCGGCCTCTGCCAGTGTTTTCTAGTACGCGTAGGGTGCTCGTCCCGTCGCATGAGCTTGTCCTCGTGGGAGTTTGATGTGTAATAGTACCATTTTCTGCTGTACTTCTTCACATTGTGGTTGACATCAAGCAATATAGCCCGACAGTCCTTTGTTCTCTGAAACATCGTTTTCATCTTCAGGTGCAGCTTCCCTTCCCTTCTACCGTGCGGTATGGTTATCGCGATCTAGTAGTAGATCTAGGTTACCTTTACGCCTTTTTCCTCCTGTAACTACCCAGCCTCGCCACGATTCCCGCCGCCGCCTCCCTGTACAGGTCCCACCTTGTCCAGTTCAAATCTAGCATGAGAAACAGCACGCCGAACACCAGTACGACGAGCGAGTTCTCGTACTTGAAGAGCCCGTAGTAGAGAATCCCGAGAGATCTGAACCCGACAACCGGTAGCCAAACGAGGAGCAACACCTGCTGCGAAATCGAATCGAGCAGTTTTCTATCAAGTGTAAAAATGTCTGGGTCTGGAAACTTGTGATGCTGGGTGGCGTCTCATAATGAGGCCACAAATGCTGGCGCAGCATGACAAGTTTCTGAGCTTCTATGTGTTGCCTATTCTGCATGACAAACTGCGTTTCTGCATCACAGAAAAATGAAGCTCTTTGGTAACGTGCATGACAGATTTAAGGGTCATGCTAGACAAGCATGACAGACATGCACTCTTCCAGACCCAGACATTTTTGCACTTGATATTTTCTCACCTCCAACGAGAAGTTTCGCTTCAGCCACTCGTCCACGGTGTCGACCTTATTCAAAATTCCCGGCGCGGAAACCCCCGTGACCGTGAAAATTCGCTTCACGGACGTGAAAACTAAAGCGAAGTGGATACTCAACCCGTGGACCACCAATTCGCTGTATTTCTTCGCGGGGAAGGATTTCCATTCGATCCATTCCAGACACAGCGCCGTGGCCAGGAACGAAAGAAAGTGGTGGATGTGTAAATCCCAGCGATCTAACCGCCAGTCCTTGTAGTAAAGTTCCACTGACATTTTGAACATCGCCAGCACCAGTTCGCAAAAGATCAGCTCGTTCGCATTCGTTGTCACTGACGTGGAGTTGTTGAAGAGCAACTTCGTGTAGTAACAGAACTGGAAAACGGAGGAAATGCAGTTGCACAGCAGCATCCAGCAATAAAACGACTTGCTCCTACTGACCACAGTCCCCGGGCGGGGGGAACCAATCATCGCGGGTTTTATTTTTGTGTTTGCCCGCGCAGAAGTTGAGATCGCATCGCTTGTTCCACTTCTACTGCCGCGCGCCGATGGTATCGTCAGTCCCTTGTTCCGCGCGCTCTTGTTCCGCGACGGTTTCCGCCGCACTTCCGACGAACCAGTAATCTTCTTCTTGAAATTATGAGAAGAACTGCGACGCCGGGCGGGGTTTGGGGAGGTCTTGCTCATCTTTTTCTACGTATTTGTTGATAGATAAGTAGTTGTTAGAAACCTACAGGAGGCAAAGAAGGTCGAGTAAAAACGCTTCTATTCCAACGCCAAGACACGATAGATAAAAAAAAAACTCGAACGCGCCTCAAAGGGGGGACAAACATCTGAATCAAAAAAAAACACTCCAACGCTCCAAGTTCCACGAGCCCCCCCCCCAGAGCCTGCTTCTCTCGGTTGGGAAAAAGCAAATACAACCGGAACGTAGTTGTCGTTTCATTCAGAACAAAAGAAAGAGAAAGTGGATGATCGTCCCCTGGGTCTTTAATAAACACATTTTTTTGATCCTACGACACGACTACCAGAAGGAAGATCATTGTCTGCATGATTCGGAGCGGATTTAAAAAAAAATCAAATTTGCATCATGAAAGCGGCGTTCCCGCGCTTTCCCGGAAGTCCTTTTCTAGGTCAAAGAAGTGCAAAAATTTTCTCGCAATTTCCAGCATGAATTTCCGTCGCTGTTCGTACCCGTAGTCCCGCCAGTTTGGGTCGATGTTTGCGGTGGCCGCGACTAAAGCACCGAAAAGGAGCAAGAACAAAACGGAGAGGACGAAGGTTCCAAATATCGTGCTGTACACCCGTTTCAACAGATTGTAGCTGTACTCCTTCTTTTTGAACTGTTCTTCCAAGTGCACCAACCGCTTCTGCAGTGCGTTCGTGTTGTCGTTGCGCTGGGTTTCAATTTTCGAAATTAGCATCGTGTTCAGCGGATAAAACCGATTGGGGGCGAAGAAAGTACTAGAGCTGGTGGTGTAGTTATTGTCACTTGCCTGCTGCAGGAGCGGCTGACTTAGAAGATTCGCAGCGGGTGACTGTGCGGAGGTTGCCGCGGCGCCCGAAGTCGTGGCTGTTGTAATCGGGGATGAAACGCCCCCGGAAGATGTCGCAATTGGTGTTTTAATACTATTACCGGTGGAGGTGGTTGTAGCTCCTGCTGCAGCCCTTTGCTGACCATGTCGTTCTTGCTCCTGTTGCTGCTGCAGAAGCAACATGCGGCTAGACATAGCCATAGGTCTGACGTGCAAGACAACAAACGGCTTCTTGTTGGACGCCTGCGCCCCGGAAACGGACACTTCGTTGGGCGAGAAAGGTCGCAAAATTGAAGATCCGCTGCCTCCCCGTCGTCCCTTGCTCCCGATCCCCGTTGGGGCAGCTTTTGCGTTCAGCACTGGCCAATTATTCGACCAAAAGAGCTCGTACTGGTCGTTTCGTCCCGGTGAGGACGCAGACGGAGAAGTGTTGTCAGTTGTAAAAGAGTTGTTGTCTTCGACATTTGAGCCCGTCGTGCTGTGCTGCAGTTTCTGCAAAACCCACTCCTGCAACAGCTCTGCGGTTGCTAACTCCACCGTGGTTATCATTTTTTGTGTCCGCTCAGTTCCCGTTTCGTCGTCCCGTTTTGGCGGGAAACGCAGCAGCAGCTGCGTGCCAATTGGGAGCGGAAATAGACTGGCTGTTCGCATTTTGATGTAGTGCTAGACTTAGATCCGACTTGTTGCAAACAGAAAAACTGGTAACTCAATGAAAGTGAGACATAAGGAACAATTTTTGCCGATCTTCCGCGACCGCGATCTATTTTTATGGTGGATACTTGCACATAGCTATTCCGACGTCCGACGCGAGGAGAATAAACGGCGATCCTCGAGTTCTGATCGCAGCTCTGGCGTCTGGCTCTCCTGTCGTTCTATTCCCAGGGCAAGCTTCGCGAACACGCTGCGGCACGAATTTGCGACTGACCGCCTGCTTTTTGTGTTTAATTTTGAGGTCGCACTGAAATCACAATGGCGGGAAAAAAGGGACTTCTTTCATCATGAAACGATTTTACGATTTCCACAAGTCCCAAAATTTGGCAGCATATGAAACATGTTCTGAAACGTCGTTGAAATGAGTACAACGCATAAAAAACTCAGCTTTATCTATTGCGTCTCCTGCAAAGGCCTACTATCGATACTCCCTCCGCTTATCGAGAAGCTATTGGACGCCTTCAAAAAGCTATCGCTGACCCAAAACTGGAAGATATTCATGACCACCGGGGTGACTATCATTACAAAGACAAGCTTCAACTTGTTCGTGCTGGATGTTGGCCCGAAGAGACCGTCTATGAGTTCTGACGCGTATTTCACGAGATACTCTCCAAATTGGAAGAAAATCAAGATCATGGTCAGTTTCATACAGGTCAACACCAGTATCCAGGCGCCAATTTGAAACCTATACGCCGGTGTTAAGGCTTTGAAGAAAAGCTTGATCCGGGTCAAAATGGATTTGGTCTCCTGTTCCATAGCGGTCGTTCCCGCGGCAGAAGTATTCTCTGCATTCCCTATCTCGGCGTAGGAACTGTCCTCGTAGACGCCACTGGAGTAGCTGAAGAGCTTCTCCGTTATTCGCAGATAGATGCAGTTGAGAAACGTGCCTAGCGTACAGTCTATTACCACGTTCACCCAATACCAGTCGCATTCGTCACCCTGTATTCATTTTTGTAGGTGGTTTCGTTAGTAATTCTATGCTGGCCGTCGTGTTTTTTGCTACAACTTCTCATATAGGTGCAATAAGTCAACTTCACCACCTTCAACAAACATGATAGCAATATCTAACGACCAAGCAAGCAACGCGATTTCATACATTTGACTTTTTCGTCGCGAAGATGTAGGCCGCGAGCATGTTCAGGGCGTGCATGTAGGCACCCCCGACGAACTGTTTCGAACTATCGCGAAAGAATATCACCGCGGGCCGCGGGAAGGGTTTCTCAAAGCGCCACTTCACTATCAGGGTCGAGAAACAGCAAACCCCGAGGACCACCTGGACGAACACGCCGAAAAATCCGGGGAGAATGGTGCAGGATGTCTGCAGCGCGTCCTCCGGGGCCACCATGTTGATCAGGCTCGTTGTGCTGTGGTGTGAAAGTGACTGGGGATGATCCGCCAGGGGAGATCGTGTTGCAGCAAAGGTGTTGCTGCTGCCGCTTGTGATACTGCTTTTCTTGTTCCCCGTCGAGGACGCTACGATGCTAAGCTTCCTTGCGGCAGTTTCGGCCAAGGACGATTTCAAACTTCGGCGGTGTGAAGCAGCCTGCGCGGCCACGGTCCAGTGACCCATGACTTGGCTTTCAAGGCGGTGCTCATCAAGAGTTTTCCAGTTTTATTGTTGATGTCTGCCGATAGCGATACTGATTCCGCGTACCTAAATCGCTTTTTTAAAGAGACATATTTTCTGCGAAATTGCCTGTCTTAGTGTGCTGTGCATCTCTACTTACTAGAGTTGCCTGCATCAACAATCCTCTCAAAAGAACCAACCCAGAGATGAACATCGCAGCTTTCAAAAAAGTTGTGTGCCAAGACTTGTTCGCTTATCTCTCCTGCTACTTACTCTCAATAACGCTCAGGCTGATGAAATTATTTGATTTCATCAAGGTGATTTCATCAAGTTGAAAACAGAACAGCTACTGCACCCTCCTGGACAGAGCGTATTAATAAATCTGTGTCGCAAAAGACTACCCACCGCACCACGTAGCGGTAGCTTTTGATGTTGCACATGAACTTCGTACTTACTGCTGTCCTTAGTTTTAAAGGCGCGGCGTCACATCAATAGCAATTCTTCAATACGCCCTTTGCACGTCAATCAAGTCCGTTAAAAAGGGCACCAGGCTCCTGGCCGGCGGCTTTTTGAACCAGGTCGTTTCGCACGCTAGGTATTTACCACCGTGCTTCAGTTCTGAAACGGATTCGATTTTGCGCAAACAGCTATCGTAGAGTGCTTTCACTTGCACGTTTTTGTTGAAATCCGGACTCAACTTCGCGGACACGTCGCGGAGCAAGATTTCCATTGACTGCTCGTTGGAGTGGGCTAGATTGTTATGCGCAATCGGCGACAAGTAGAACAAGAGAGGTTTCACCCCGTCTTCGATAGTCGTGTCCGCGAATTCGGGGCAGCCGTTCGCGTTGTAGATGAACAGCAGTTTCCTGCGTGCGAAATCCCGGGAAAAGTCTAGTCTGTCTTTCGCGATATCGACGCTCTTTCGCCCGTACTTGTTTCTGTTGTTGATGCCTGCTCCGGTGCTCCGCTTTTTTGCTCGAAATTTACCATTCTCCTGCCTGGTCGTGCCGCTTGCCGCCGGGGTACTAAAACTAGTGGATTTATTTCCTCCCCGTAGTGCCAGATTCGTGATTATATCGTTCTCTCTGGTATCGAAGAAAAACTGTAAAGCGGCCTGCTCTCGCTTACTGGGGACCCAACAGGAGCCGTAACCGGGATTGGACATTTTCTTTTTTGAAAAACGGGCTGCGAGCGCAACAGTCTAAGTATACATGATTTTCAATTACATATACCGCAAGAAGGGAGTTGTAGTTGGATGTTGCATACGAGTTGTGAGGAAGCTGCTCCAGAAAAATGTCAATTTTTTTTTCTCGACGAGGAAGAGGGTTGTACTAACGAAAGTAGATACAGAATCCTGCCGACCGCAGCGTGCCGCAACCGAATCCTCGCACTAGATACCGACCGTGGAGAAAGGGAGCACCGTTAATACTTTGTGTGGTGGCAGAAAAGATACGTCTAAAACCGACCCTCGGCGACGCCTCAGACTAACATCGTACCGAAACAAATTTTACTTCAGAAGACTCAAAACCGTAACCGAATGGAAAGATGACAAAAACTAACAGGCACTTCTCTGCAGAATAGCAGTCGTGAACGTCCGTTAGAGAGACATTGACGTTCGCTGCCTGAAAGTGAAAACAAAAGAACCTCACCGGCTTTATTTCCACCCGCATTTTTGTGTTCACAACGATGATGTTCTTGAAAATTATAGATTGCTGTAAGTTTATCATCTTCACACTGCTGTACTACTAGCAAGTAAATCCTCTTTTTGTTGGCACAATAGCATTTTGTTTTTGGATTTAAAGTGGTAGTTCTTCTTGCTTTTTCGTCAACGCCGTCGCGATTCAACCTAGAGGACTCTTCTTCATACAAACAATTCAGAACTACAACCAGTGCGGCCGGTGGTAGCTTCAAAAGTCGGTGACCCGTCCCTTGTGCGACCAGTCTCCGTAGCTGGTTGGTTCCTTTCCCAGGTATTTGAACCCAACCTCCTTCTTCATACTGCCGCTTTTCTCGTCGGCCTCGCCGAATTCCTCCTCGCTCGCTTCCTCGGTCAACCGGGGAAACAGCACCTTCTGCTGGTCCCGCACGGTCGCAGAGGTGATTTTCGAAGAAGTTGCTGCTGCTGCTGCTGGTTCTCCTGCTGCCGCTGGCGGTGTTGAAGTTGTCTCTGCCTGCAGTCTTGAATCATTTTTACCTGTCTCCACCGGCGCTTCGTTCTTCTCCTTCAGCTTCTCCATGAAGGTCTGGCTGCGCTCGTAATCCCTCTGCGCCTTGGAATTGTCGTAGTACTTGGAGGAGCTGGACGAGGCAAAAAATCGTCTTGTCGTCTGATAAAGATCGCTCCTACTCCTCTCCCCCACAGGAGCTGATCCTGCTGCCGCACCAGCCCCACACCTCAACTGGTGCTTTACGGACGCGGTGAAAAAGCATGGGCGGACGCGAGCGGCGGACAACATTTTTACGTACGGAAAAATACTGATAGTACCCTGGAGTTGGACTAGTTGTAAGTAAGTAAATCGGGTGGACAGCGATTGGGATTTGCAGGAATTCTTGTGGGAGATATTTTTTATGGGAGGTGGGACGTTGTTCGAATAGTAAAAAGGGTAGCCTCTAGTTGTACTCTTGGGTGGAACTGCGGGTACTGTACCGGATTTGGAAAGCACAAACTGCTAGCTCATGAAGATGTATAATGGAGGCTCTCGAAATAGAAAATCTCAGAGAATCTCTATTTGAAATAGAGATTCTCCGAGGAAAATAGAAATTCTCGATAAAGAGTATCACTTTTTTCTTTTTCTTTCTTTCTTTTTCTTTCTTTTTTCTTCTTTTTCTGTTTCTTACTGTTTTCCCACATGTTTTTTACTATATTTCAGCAGCTCCTCCACCAGTGGCGAAGCCGAAATAGAGATTCTCCATCCCAAATAGAGATTCTCCATCTGGGATAGAGAATCTCTATCTGGGATAGAGATTCTCTATCTGTGATGCTAGGTTGCCAGCCAGCAACCCAGGAGGCCTGGCTACCAGCCTGGCAACCCAGGCTTTGCTAGCCTGCCAGCCTGCTGGCAACCCAGGCTTTGTTAGCCTGCCAGCCTGCTGGCACCCAGGCTCTGCTAGCCTGCCAGCCTGGCACCCCGGCTCTGCTAGCCTGCCAGCCTGGCGCCCCGGCTTTGCTAGCCTGCCAGCCAGGCGCCCAGGCTTTGCTAGCCTGCCAGCCTGGCGCCCAGGCTTCCGCTTCGCTAGCCTGCAAAGCCTGGGCGCTAGTCTGCCAGCCAGCCTCTCAGCCAAGGCTTCGCTAGCCTGCAAAGCCTGGGCGCTAGTCTGCCAGCCTCTCAACCAAGGCTTCGCTAGCCTGCAAAGCCTGGGCGCAGCCCGGCCGTCTAGCGGCAGCCCGCACGATTATCTTCGCGACACACGCCCACACCAGCTAGGTGCGGCGCGCGATAACGTAGGAGCGCGCGGCGCTCCTCGAAAATCTTTGATGGACCCACTTAGCGGCCTCCCACCCACGGCGCCAGACGCGGCACGCGAGAACACCCACGCGCCTGCCCGAGAGGTGGCCCGCGCGCGCAGCGCGCGAGTTTTTTTTTGGCCCCCACAACGTCGGTCCGCCGGCCGCCACCTAGGTGCGGCGCGCAGAAAAAGGGAGCCAGCACGAAAGAAAAAGCCCAGGCGGGCGGAGCGCGAGGAGTTTTTTTTTTCATTCCCGCAAACAACGCAGGGGGGTCGCGGCGCACGAAAAGGAGCGCGCGCCGCCTGCTCGAAAAAACGGACACCAGGCGCGCAGCGCAGGAGAATTTATCCCATTCCATCGATCCAACCACGACGCATGGCTGCAGCCCGCGCGAGAGAATTTAACCCATCACCGCCGCACTCCGCGCGCGCGACCTCAATGCGCGAGAACTTCTTGCCAATCCCAGCAAACGCGCCACCATGTGTGGCGCGCGCAAAGGAGTGCGCGGCCGCGCGCCCAGTAGAAGAAAAAGCGCGCGCGCAGCGCGCACAAAGTTTGTAGCTCGACCCCACATCGCCACCAAGCGCGAAGCGCGGGCGACGAAAATACGCGACCGGCCAAGGAAAAAGAAGCGCAAAAACTTTTCGCATTCGATTCCACATCCATCGCCACCAGGCGCGCCGCGCGGGCGACGGGGGTGCGCGGCCGCCCAGAGAGAAAAACTCGCGCGCGCGCAGCGCGCGAAATTTTTTTCGAATTCGGCCCCATTCCCATCGCCTGCCAAAAGGGACGCGCGGCGCTCGGGCGGCCGGGGTGCGCGGCCGCTCTGAGAAACAAACTCGCGCGCGCACAGCGCGCGAAATTTTTTGGAAGTCGAACCACACCGCCACAACACGCGGCGCGTGGGCGATCGGAGTGCCCGGCCGCTCAAAGGAACAAACGCGCGCGCGCGCAGCGCGCGAAAATTTTTTGAATTCGCTTCCACATGCACGCACCACCACCAAGCGCGGCGCGCGGGGAGGGCGACGGGGGTGCGCGACCGCTCAAAGAAAAAAACTCGGGCGCGCGCAGCGCGCGAAAATTTTTTGAATTCGATTCCGCACGGCCACCCCGCGCGGCGCACGGGCAACGGAAGCGCGCGGCCGCTCAAAGAAAAGAATTGGCGCGCGCGCAGCGCACGAAATTTTTTGGAATTCGACCCCACACCGCCACCAAACGCGACGCGCGGGCGGTGGGAGTGCCCGGCCGCTCAAAGAAAAAAACTCGCGCGCGCGGCGCGCAAAATTTTTTTGAATTCACTTCCACACGCACCGCAGCAAAGCGCGGCGCACGGGGGGGCGGCGAGGGTGCGCGGCCGCTTAGAGAAAAAACCCCGCGCGCGCGCAGCGCGCAAAAATTTTTGAATTCGATTCCGCATGGCCACAAAGCGCGGCGCGCGGGCATGCAACGAGAGCGCGCGGCCGCTCAGAGAAGCAAACTCGCGCGCGCGCAGCGCACGAAAATTTTTTGAATTCGATCCCGCATCGCTACAAAGCGCGGCGCGCTGGCAGCGGCGCTCATATTTATTTTTCGATCCCAGCACGCCACAAGATTGATGTGGTGCGCGGGCCGGCGAAAAGAGGCGCCCGGCTGCTCACAAGAAAAAGCCCCCGCGACGCAGCGCGCAGAAATTTTTTTCATTTCCGCCACGCCGCCAGATGCCGCGCATCGGCGAACAAGAACGTCTGGCCGC
This sequence comes from Amoebophrya sp. A120, assembly GCA_905178155.1. Taxonomy (NCBI): domain Eukaryota; class Dinophyceae; order Syndiniales; family Amoebophryaceae; genus Amoebophrya; species Amoebophrya sp. A120. Next base: position 1,742,200 of record CAJINV010000013.1, on the reverse strand, counting down.
TCAAAAAGAAGCCCGCGCGCGCACAGTGTGCGCAATATTCTCTATTTCCCCTACGCCGGCCGCCAGGTCGGTGCGGAGTTATTCTTTCTTTCCCCGCAACTGACGGCGGGCAAATAAAGAATGAAAAAGCTGAACCCCCGGGGGCCGAAACATGCACAGGAACTTTTTTCCCCGTCCATGGGCACGGAACAAAAAGAGCACTTTGAAAAGTCAAGCGAGAGCGGCCTTTTGCGCCAGAGGAAGGTCAACAGCTTTTCTTTGCGCCAGGCGAAGGCGAAGAGCAGACGCAACCGAAGACAAAGCGGGAGCCGATAGATTCGACGCGGGAGATTCTCTATACGGAGAATCTCTATTTGGGCGTTGGAGAATTTCTATTGGATTTTTTTTTTATAGACATTAAGTGTACGACACAAAGAAAAAATCTTGAGCAGTCCTGCGAAAGTCTACTCACCGAACCGCCCTCGTCACTCTGATCACAGAGGATTTTTTCGACCGTAAATTGCTTTATTTGTGTCAAAATTCTCCACACTGACTGTGACAGATGATCCATTTTACTAAGTACTTCCACCGATAATAGAAGTGAACCGATAGTGCTAAGTAAAAATCTCAATTTGGATAGGATGAACTTCGAAGAGACAAGATCTTCGTTCGTAGCACCGACTCGAGTACCTTCCCTCACTCAAGCACTCAGTCAGCCAATTTTAGAAAATAAAGTTGAAACAGCTGTACGACTGCCTTCACCCGACGGCCTGACACCCACGCGAAGGGCGGAGTGGACGTGGACAGAGATTTTTTCTACAATGCACAAATGGGGCAGGAGCACTTCTAGCACATAAAAAGGACGATCGCGCTGGCCCATCTGCATTTTCGGTTTTTTGGCGTGGGTTAAAACAAATGACACAGAAGCCGCACACGAGAAGGATGGCACTTGTTTCAAACACCAAAGGAGCTCAATTCGCCGTATATCGTGCCAACTGCCACCCGTTGTAAGCTCCAGCGCCGACGCCAATCAGTGCGCAGAGACCTGGCGGTTTGGTTGCGACAAAATACTTTTTGTCCATGACTCTACAAAAAGATACAACACATCCATCGCGGCTTGGCGGCCTCACTAATACGTACGACAACGTTAGAAAAGGCAGTTATTTATTGAAACGGCAACGCTCGCCGAAGTGCGGGAAACTACAAGACAAACTAACCATTTTTTACCTGCAGGCATGAAGGCTTTGGTTTTTAGGTATCGTGGCAGCATCGCGGCGGTCAGAAACGCCGAGGTCGCTGCGCCCGCTTGGAATCCCTTGACGGGGTCTACTCGGTCGACCAAATACGCACTTCCGTAGTACGCTGCCCCAAGCAACACTCCCGCGACGAGGGAGGGTAGGGACTTTTTCCGCGTGTAACCCATTATACCACCAACGGCCACTAGCGTGCCCGCAGTGATATTAAGGTGCGCAACGCCTTGAGGACCCGGCATGGTTTGCTCTTCCGAAATCAAATTTATTTACGGTGAGTTAGTATGCTTGGAGTTGTCATATTAGCAATTTAGCTTCTTGCGACTTTTCGCCCAAGCTGAATGCTGAAGTGAAAATCACGAAAAGAACCGAAGCGTCGGCTTATTTGCCCGCAAATACAGTGCGCATAATGCATTAATTTCCAAGATACTTCAGCAAAAAAGATTGACGAGAGGACGCACGTCGAACAATAACGCGTCGTTGAAGTCGCCTGGTGTCGATAAATAAGCGACAGCATCACTGGCGGCCCTGGCCAATGACCGAGGATCGTCCGCCCGCAGCGGTATGCCGACGACTTCTTCCATTTGAAGCGCGGTCTCTTTCCTTTCGGCACGGCCCAAAGGCCTTCGCACCCACGACCGTCATTTATACTATCCAGCTATGCTCCCACCAGGAGACAGAAGATGTGTTAAAAGTGGGCGCGACATATGAAGATATCTTGTCCATAGGCTTTTCACAATTTTTTTGCGCATCAAAATAATGACCGCACTTTGGCAGATCCAAAGCCACAAACCAGTACGAAATTTCCCGCAGAGTTGCGAACGGCGTCAGTGGCGGGATCCAGGACGCGACGTTTGCAAAGTACCGCATTACCTTCAGAAGAACGGGCCAGAGGGGCAGCACCTGCACCGTGAGCATGGCAAGAATTTCGGTCGTAAACGCGAGGCGCGGAAGAATCAGGCTCGCCGAGTGTGGAACCAGACGCCCGCCTTCGAGATAGGCCACAACACCGTCTGGATGGTCGTCAGCCGAGCGGTCGGCGGTGAAGACCAGGACCGAGAAAAGTAGTGAAAAGAGCCACCCGAGAAAGAGGCACACCACTCGACCCAAATGATAGCCCCGATACGCCTGTATCCAGAAAGTCCGCGCTCTTGGGTCCGTGCATCGCCTCACCACTTGTTGGTCGCCCGCGCTGACCCAGAATGCTAACTCCTTCTCATCCAGTGGATCTGATACCCCAAACAGAACCGCCGGGATGTCCATACCTTCTTCAAACAATTGCCGCGTTTCGAAAATTAAGCGGAGCCCCATCGCGGCAAGAACAGTTCTATGAAGCGCCTGCGACCAACTCCGAGTATGCTCCTCATGTATCACCGAAACCCGATTTCGGTCGTTGCTACTTCCCGAACCTGCTGCCTGTCCTGCCGTCGTCGTCGGTGCTGCGTTCGGAGCGTTCGTCCTGAAACTGTTGCTCGGCACCGCAGCCGTGATGATCATGAGGACAGGCGGAACGATCAGCCAAACCACACGAAGCGCCAGATCGGTAAAAGACTCGGTGGAAATGACGTCAAGTTTGACGTCCTCGTTGCTCAACCCGCTGCAGCTACGATCGTACACGATCAGTGTGTAGCGCGACAGCAGTACGCAAATTTCAGCTATCACCAGACCGGTCGTGAAAATCTTACCCTCCGTGCTATCGCCTCGCTGACACACACTTGACAGCGTGCCTTTTCGTGCAAAATCCCAGGGAAGCAGCCAGTACTTTTCTTTCTTCGCCGGCGGTGGATTCGGGCGGTCGGCCGGAAGAAGGTCTGCTTGATCACCATCGGCCCCAGCGGTCGCGTCCAGCTGTGGTCCCGGACTAACATCATACTCGCCGCCCTCGGATTCTCCTTCTGGGTGGTACTCTTTCGGGAAAAAGACCAAGGAAATGGGCAGCGCGACGACAATGAGCGAAGCCGCGAACCCGCAAAGGAGGTGCACCATATGGGAGCGCCAGGTTGAAAAGCGACAAAGTGAAAACGACTGGCGATCCTAAAGCGAACGAAACCACAAAAGCTAAAAAATACTTGCGCTGCACCTGTAGCGGACACGATTAACGAAGACAGTAGTCGTTCTGCTCAGGGTCACGAATCGGGGTGCTGACCAGCATGACAAAAGGGCACTCCTTTGCCCTAAACACCCTTTGCCCTAAACACAATGGAAGTTGTATCTTGCTTCAAATAAGCGCCTGAGAACTCTGTCACGCAGCGACTCGGAACGACACACCAAATGGCACTGGAGTCGATGCCTGCATCTGCAAACTTTGCTGCGCCATCGCCGCCACCTGATGTTGCAGCAGTTGTACTAGTTCCTCTTTTTGTTGTTCCGGCTCTGAAGACTCTGAGCTTGAGCCCTTTGCTACAACGGCACTGGCCACTGGTGCTCTGCTTCTCTTTTCCGCTGTTGCACCAATCTGAAGCCACTCCTGCTGCTCCTGCTCCTCCTCCTCCCGAGAGGTCGGCGCCTCGTTGTAGTCGACTTGCTGGTGCAGTTGTTGTTGTTGCTCGTGGTTCCCGTTTGCTCCGCCGGATGTGGTCGGTTGTTCTCCTGCAGCATCAGTCGCTGTCGCCTGCGCAACACCAAGCTTTCCACCTGTTGTAGCCACTTCCTCTCCATCCAGTGGAGCCGCCGGCGATGGCAGGTCGTGTGTAGAAGTCTTCGCCACACGTGTAGCCGGTAAAAATTCTTCATCAAACGCAGTATACTGCGCTTCATCAACATTGCTCTGCAGAAACGCTTCCGTTGTATCAGATGGAGGCCGCAGCGGTAGTTGTGGTGTTTCGTGCTGGGAAAATACTGGCACCACCCCAGTCAGCGGCTCGTTCTCGTGATCCTGCTCCTCGCCACTACTTTCGGGCGCAGGGGCGCGGTCGGTATGACTTGCAAATAAATATGTCTGGGTGGGTCTCCTGGAGCAACATAGGTGATCTGGAAAGAATGCACATGAAAAACCGCACAGATTATTCTGTGACGAGAGCTTGTTCGTAATGCCCATCCCACAGAATAAAAAATTCCCGCTATGCGTAGCAACAAGGTGGCAAATTTCGGCGTCCATGCAACACAGATTCTTGTGCGATCCAGCTTTAGCATAAAAAGCTGCATTGGATTGTTGCAGACTCAGACGTATCTGCAATGCATAGTCGGAAAGCAGCCACGATTGTTCGTTCCCGGCCTGCTGTACCACCACCACGCTGGGACGTTGTTCCTCGCTTAGCGTATGCCCTGGACCTTGCTCCGCCTCGTTGGCCTGCACTTCTTGCAGCAGCCCCCCCGTGAAGAGGAGCACCAACGCCACACGTGGTGTTGAGAAGAAAAATCCCCCGGCCCCATTTTTTACATGTGTTGCAGGAAATTGCGCTACACAAATCTCCGTTTGAGTATCGGGAAAGGGGATTTTTCATTTTGATAACCAGTGCGCAGAGACCTGTAGTACTGTGCGTTCTTTTGTTGTGTATGTCAAAGCCTCCACGGCAAACGCAACACATTGCGGCTTGACGACCTCACTACACATGACAACGATAGAAGAGGCAGTACGAAGGCGACGTTTGAAACATTGCCTTCGTACTGCCTCTTCTATCGTTGTCATGTTTCCGGCGTGCGGGCACCAAGACAAACTAACTCAATAAGTACCTGCAGGCATGAACGCCTTGGTTATTAGGTATCGTGGCAGCATTGCGGCGGTCAGGGACGCCGAGGTAGCTGCGCCTGCTTGGATTCCCTTCACGGAGTCTAGTCGATCAACCAACTATGCGGCTCCGTAGTACGCTGCGCCGAGCACTGCTCCCGCGACAAGGGAGGGTAAGGACTTTTTTCGCGTGTCACCCAGTATGCTGCCAACGCCGACTAGCGTGCCCGCAGTGATGTTGAGATCCACAACGCCTTGCCCGGCAAGCGCCCGCTGGAGAGCAATCTTATTCCGCTGAGAACGACAGTATGCTCATATAAATTCGCCCAGATTGAAGACTGAAGTGAAAATCCGTAGCAAGACAGAGTACAAACAGAAGAAACACAAACGAACTTCTTTACACTCTCATTTTCGAAACATCTTTGGAAAAGAAAACAGCTTGCGATGCAGCCCAGGGCTACTGCCGAAACAAAAGGTCTTCAGTAGCTCACAGTTGTAGTTGATCCTGGGTCCAGCAAAGAAACCGATTTGTCGAACAAAAAAATTCGTAATTTTAAACAAAATAGGCGTTAATCAAGAGATGAAAACAAGCAAGGCTTAGGCTTTGTGATGCTTTCATCACCCCAGGCTGTAGTTTGTCGCCAAGAAAATGTCGCTTTTACAATTTCGGAAGGTTCTTTCCTCCTGACAGTGTGTGGATTTAGTACGCATGGCGGAGTGAACTAGTATGGCTTCTTGAAAACCTAAAAGAAATATGTTCTTCTTGTGTGTGTCTACTGTACCTTGCTTTATATATAATTTGCAGCGATTTTTATCACTCGAGCTTTCCTATGCTGCAATCACGGTACTTATCACACTGCCTACACGTTTAGAAGATTTACTGGCTATGCGCAAAAAATTGGCCGTGGTGACACTGTCACTTCAAGATACTTTAACACTCAACCAAAGGTGATGTGCAAGAACAATCCAATAATCAGCTTAGCCGCACACCGTATCGTAACTTCCTACAGCCAACACTTTCGCGAGGGTTTCATCCTTCACGGTGCGCAGCCTCTTTGCGCTATTGGGATAGTTCAAATTCAGCGTTTTCAGTACCGACAAAATGAGCCGTCTCCGCTGAGCCATCGTCTGCAGCTGTGGTCCTCCCGCAAAAACACTCTTCTCTTCGCGCACGTCCTCAAGAACATCCGTCGAGGTGGGATGATGACCAGGATGATGACCGCAACGGTAGCCGTGCTGATCGCTTGTTTCCTCGGTCTGCTCCTGCATCAACCGCTCGAAAAGGTCCCAAGGATCCTGCAATGTCAGCCGACCCTCCTTCCACCATAGATGTAATTGACACTCTTGCGGTTCCTTCCAGTTTTTGATCAGCTCTGTTCGCACCCGCGCGGCCTTCGCAATCGTTGCGCTGTCGAACTCCCCCATGTCGTGAAAATGGTACTCCTGCACAATCGGCGCCCAGTGGTTGGCGAGCAGATCGGCGTAATTTTTCGCCGTATCCAGGCGGGCAACTTTGATGAAAGACTTATCTGAGAAAACCCGCTGCTGTTCGTGCTTCACCTTGCGAATGAAGTGCGACACCTGTTTCACGTATTTTCGCACCGTCCAGTCGAAATGGTCCTGCAGGAAAGCCGCGATCTTTCGGAAATTCTCCGACTTTACGGCCTCCTCCCCGCCGAAAACGCCTTCGACTAGCTTTTTGGCCCACTGCCTGTGGGTGGTGAGTCCGGTCACGGTAATCATGGTCGGCTTTGGTGAAATGGTTGAAGAAGCAATAGAAGTAGCGTCCGCTTCCAGTGCGGACTCCCCGTCCGCAATAGAAGTAGACGTCAAGGGACAAGGGGACGACTTCTCCAACTTTTCCAATCGGTGTGGAGGGCCCGTTCGCGGCTTTTGGGCACTAGGGGTCCGAGCAGGTTCGGGATTGTAAGTTCGTAGCTTTCTCCTGTCCGCAGACTCTTCGTAGTACCCCCGTTCGCTATCCAGTAGCAAATTCGCCTCCAATTCCCGTTTGTGGTCATCTTCCGGGTGAATTGCCCCGCATTTTTTGTACCGGATGTAGGACTCCCGAGCATGGAAGAGCTGCAGCAATGTCAACTGGCATAATGAGCTTACTTCTGCGTACTCCACTTGCAAAAATTTCACAGTCTGCTCCACGCCGCACTTCTGCACCGGCTTTTCATGATCCGCGATAATTCTGTCCGGAACAAGTGGTTGAACAGATCCGTTCTCTTTGACTTCCACCCCACGAAGACCACACTTGCCCTCGTCCAGAACAGCCCGCGTGTACGTGTTCCGCTCCAGATACAATTGGTCGTCTTGAAACAGCTTGCAGTACGGAAAGTTGCAGTCGCCCACGCCCGAATTGCCGACGAGAAACATGCGCTCCTGATGGTCCTTCAGGTGGGGGAAGTCGCGGACCAGCACGGGGTAGGTTTTTTTGGCACCAGTAGTTGCTTGTGTGCTACTAGCAGTTTGAGGAAGATGTTGATCAACATCAACATCTTCCCGGTTTTGTTCAACATCTTCCTCTATCTCCTGCGCCCGCCCCAGCTCCCGCTCATCTTCGCCTTTCCTCGCCGCATGCAGCAACTTCGCGGCGATTTGGTCCAGAGTCAGGTCTCCGTGCTTGAAAAACTGGTAGCAGTAGTTGTTGTCCCGGATCGGGTAGTCCAACAAGCGCCGCACCCGCTCTTCCCCAGGTCGGTCGTCCGGGCCGCGGACGCACAGGTAGTGGACGCACGCAACGGAAATCGCCGCGTCGAGTACGTTCGCCCGGAAAGGTACGCCCTGGGACAAGTCGGCAAAAATTCGGTCTCCGCCGTACCTGCCCCCGAGTGTGCAACGGTTCAACATCGCGGACGACCCGTCCACACCCAGGACAAAACTGTTCGCCGGGAACGCGTGGGAGCTGAGCCCCGTTCCGCACCCGAAATCCGCGACCAGGAAAGTGGATGATTTTTTGGCGGGGTCGTGGGGGGAAGAAGAGGTTGTAGTTCCTTCCGTCGCGGCTTCCCTTTTATTTTTCGTGATTAGCTTATTTTCCGGTGCTGGGGGATTTATTTTGGCATTCATTTTCTTGGTCGGGTCTTTCTCGATTTGTTCTCCTGAAGACCGAACTTTCGAAAAATTGTTCTGAGCCACGGGCGATGACGAGGAAACCGTAGCTGCGGGTCCTCCGCTGTTCCTTTTCAACATCTTCTCCTCCGATAATTGTTCTTCAATTTTTTTTCCTCCCAGCGCGCCCATCCTCTTCATCTCCCAGTCCTGCCACAAAGTTGCCCTCCCTTCCTCCAGCGCCACGACGTCGTCCTTCTCCCAATTCAAGCAGCCCACACAGATCTGCGCCAGAGCCATCTGCGAGCTTCCCGTGGTGTCTTGCGCTGGTTCCACCGGGGGTGGAACAACTGCCCGAACGGATAGCTGCGTGGAGCTGCAGGTAATACTAGTACAACTTCTCGTCCCACTTCTTGTTTTGGAGAAACTGGACGCGGGCACTGGAAGCAATGCTGTGTCGCGGTTTTTTATTTTGCCGGTTGATGCACCGACTCCTTTCGCAGTCCCGTCCTCCAGCTTCCGGGCTTTGCAAGGGTGCTGCTCCTTGTTCTGTCTGTCGCAGTGCAGGTCCTGCTGGTCTTCGTGATCGGCAACTACGGCACCCACCTCCGTCGATGTTGAACAAAAGGCAGCAGCTTCGTTTTTCATCTCAGTTGTTCCCCCCGTGGTGGTGCAAAGAGAAGAACCACTACCCTTCGTGTGAAGATTTGACGTCAAGTGCGCAGTGTAGCCGGCGACCCTCTTTTCCGTGTAGTACGCGTCCGCATTGAAGCCCACCGTTTGCGCCTCCACCCGCCACTGCTCGAGCTGCTTGCCCAGGGCTGCGATGGAGTCAAACTCGGTGTGCTTCGCGATCGCGGATTCTATTCTTTGGACCCAATCTGGTCCGAATTTCGCGAGGATATCCTTCTTCTTCTTAAGGTACTGCACCACCGTGATTGCATCGGTCAGCAGGTTCGCCGGAAACGCCTGCGCAAGGGTCCGGTCTTGTTTGGTAAACAGCTTTTTCAGAATCCAGGGCTTCATGCGTGGAGTGCTGGTAGATTTTGTAGTTCTTCCCAACGGCAGTTTCTTGTTCGAAGGGGGCAGCGACGAGGACGTCGAGTAGCTTTTGTTCTGCAGCTCGGAGACATCATCGGACGCGAAGACTTCTGACCGATCTTCGTGCGTATCATTTTTATCCGCAGTTGTGCGGTTGGACAACGCCCCTGCATGATCCTGCAACTTCTCTGCCTCATCGCAGTCCACCTCCTTTTTGGGCAGATGTGAGATGACGTCGGCGGCTTGCCGCGCTAGGTCGAAGTGACTGCCTTCCGCCAATGGAAGATGGTCCTCTCCTGCACGCGTGCGGTCGGACATTTCCTCGCGCTGTTTCCGGATGAGCTTCTGCGGTCGACAAGCAGCCTTCCGGGTCCAACGACAGGAAGCCCACTTTCACAAGCATAAACTTTTGTCTCGGATGAAGAAACACATCGTTTCTTTGCGTCCTGTTGAGCGAAATTGTATTAAAAACGGCAAAAACAAGTATAAAGGCGAGCCCTTCCGATGCTAGAGGCGCATTCTTATTCCGCTTTCATAGTGCTCGACTTATTGCTGACAAAAGAGAACTTCATTCTTCAGCAATTCCACTTACACCCTGCCACTTTTCCACCACTGCAAAGAAGATTGGTCAAAACGCAGAAAGCAAAGTTGCGCATTTTTCACGGTCTACCTTTATTGCGCCGAATGTTGAGTTCGTATCGTTGCTGACACAAGAGACGAATTTTCCCAGCTGCGAACGGGAAGGAAGTAGCTGTTCTTCGTCTCACATCACTGATCGGTTCAGAATCATCGACCGTTTCGTCGCTCAAAAAATCGATCATTGTTTCTATCGTCAGGTGATCTGCAAATTTCATCCTTCCACTAGTTAGCTCCATCTAACAGCTCTTGCTGCTCACAATTTCAGATCATCAAGAGAACAGTTCCAGGAACGAATTTATTTCGCGTTGTCCCCATAAATCAGTGCTGCGACAAGACCTCCTGCAGGAGCCGAACTGCTTGTCACTAGAACTTCATTTCCGTCGCGCGGGTGGTTTCCTTTGTTCGAGATACTATATTTTTTCTTGCGTTGATACACAGTCGACGTTCTTGAAGAAATGGGCTGTATTTTCTTTTGGGTCAAACATTCTTCACGTTTCTTCTTCATTCCTCGCCCTTGGAGGGCAGCACTCCTGATCCATTCATTGTCACTGCCGTAGATGATATAAAACGGGACATCAAAACGTGAAGAAGTAGTAGGGGAAAGTACAATGGTAATGAAATCTTCCAAGAAACCACTCTACTAGTAGTAATCACATCACAGTAGTAGATGTAGATGCTCAAGTATTCAGAATTATATTACGACATCAGTGTCATCACTTCGCGCTTTTGGAAGAGGGTTCCCGTTTGGCTTTTTTGGAATTCGGTCCCTTGGCCCCGCCGCTCTCCGACTTCTCATCGGAGGCTGCAGCCGCCGCGGGGGCTTTCTTCATAGCTTTGGTGGATGATGCTGCTGCAGCGGTCTTTTTGTTGTCATCTTCCACCACGTGCTGGTCTTCCTTTTTCTTCATGCTCGTCGTCGCTTTCGAGTCTTTCTTCTCCTTTACCGAGGAAGGACCCGCCCCGGTGGCACTGCTTTTGTCGTTCTTTTTCATAGCATTTGATACGGTCGTGGAGGAACCAGCTTTCTTGGCGGCTGCATTTGCGGCTACTACTTCCTTCTCGTTTCGTATGGACAAGAGGAAAACACGACCACCCACACCACATTCACATTGGAAATTTGTCATGCCTGTTACTCCGTCTGGTTCGTTCCCAGGAGAGAAAGATGTACAAAACTTTCAAATGAAATAAAAAAAAATCGTGACCAAAAGGACGAGCAATTTTGAGATTGATCTGGTCCGCCGCTGCTATGCATTATAGATACGCCATGAAACTAAAAAACGACACGCATGACAGATTTCACTGCAGTGAGACAGTGGACATCTGCCAGAATGCATTTCCGGGCATAATATGTAGGCATCAGGAGTTGTTGCAAAACGAACTTGCTTCTTGAAGCATGTTGACATTTTAAGAAATGAAACGGACGAAACAACAAAACCAAAAGAAGACTGCTTTATTGTTCCCACGCATCATGATGTTTTCGTGCAGTTCCGACAGCGAGCGCCAAGAAGTGAGGTTGAAAGTACAACATTCCTCAGTAGTTGTTTCGTCGTTTTTCCTATTCCTGATCTATTACTCAGCTGCATGTAGTTGGCAGCAATTAACACTGTGGTGTGGGCAGACTTTTCACGTCGATACTGACCCCCGAGGAGCTGGTCGTAGTGCCCTTGGAGGTACTAGCTGCCGTGGTTTTGCAGTTCGCCTTATCTAGGACCTCCTCGTCTTTCTCTCTGCTCTCCACCGCGACCGGCCCCTTCTTCGGGGACCCCACGGTAGTAGTTCCTGCTTTTTTGTTGTTTCCCGCGATCTTCGCCAGCTCCTTTTTCAACCCCTCCCGGACCTTCTTCGGATCGAAAGTACAGGAGAACTGCCAGATCGGGCTTCGGACCACTTTGCCCTGGTTGGTATCAAAATCAAAAATGCCCCCACGACCCGGGAAGTTAAGTAGCTCCAAGAAGTGTTTGCGTTGCAAAGTTAGTAGTTTCCAAGTGAAAAGAACACTGCTTCGGATTCAAGGTGCGCAAAGCAGCAGCTCCGACATGACAAGTCCGCCCCGCGCTGGGCCTTTTTCCAGCAATTGTCTACTTAAGCCATTCCGGCTTGCCAGTTTGATGTCATGCTGATACATGCAAGGAGGCAAATGTTTAGTCCATTGAGAACTTTTACAACACAAACACTTGTTCCACATGCACATTTTGGGATCGTGGGAACACTTTTCTACTTGATACTCCGAGTCGTACTTCTTCAAAACCGGCTCGAATGTTTCGTAATTCTTCGCAAACAGCTCGTTCAACTCCTCGCGGAAGATCTCGAACCCCGTCGGGGGCATCTGGTGCATCTTCAACACACCAACGTGCACGGTCTCGTAGGTAAGGATTTTATTGTAGTCGGTGTCTTCCTTCTTCCCCGTGGAGTTCTCGTGGCCGGGCTCGTTGGTACTCTATCGCATGAAAATTTAGAAAACTGCTTCACTGTGGTCGAGGATATCTTTAAACTGTCCTGTGATGCACCATGCATAGGATGCAACAGGAAAGCGCTTGTCCTGTTCTGTACTAGTACATGCGTATTTATCCATTTTTAAGGCAGTGGATCGGTAGGTGTCTTCCAGTGAAAAAGTTTACGTTTATTTTCCGGGCGATAAAATCGGGTGATTCGACATCAACGACTGAATCGTGATCAGGACCGATCGGAGATTGCAGATACCTAGAGGTAATATGAGTGGTTCTCCTCGACGATACTTGATACTCAAATTTTTTTCTACTCGCTGTTTGCATTAAAAAGATCAAGAGCCACTCTCATACATAACGATAATTCTTCGCGTCATGCATGACAGAATTTCAAAGCCGCAAGCGTGACAGTGCGGCACAAAAAAAGCATCCAATACTGGTCCATCCCGGCCCCTGCCACGTGCCCAGAATCGACAAGCACACCTTTCCCTCCACGTATAAATTCGGGTTGAAGCGTACTCGCCCGTCGCCGGTGCGAAACATGACTTTCGGCGGAGCGTAGGGATAATTCCCCGGAAAGTCAACGTCGAAAAAGAAAAACCTGCATGGAATTTCAGTTCTTGAATCTCGTTTTTCATTTCTCTGCATGTATGCTAAAACTAAAAGCACCAATTGTTCCTGAGAAGAAACGTGGATGAACTTCACAGCTTTGATATTCCAATACCCGTTCTGGTATGGCGTTTCTGGGGGGCCGACAATGAGAGCTTTCACCTTGGTGAGCACGTTTTCGTCCCACCGGACGTAGATTCCCAGCTCCGCCATCTCGTCCCGCTGCTCATGCATCATTTTCTGCTCCTTCATCAGCCGTCCCTGCGACTTCGCCTGAATGTTCTCCGGAATCGGCGCCGCGGGCTTGCTCGGAGCGCCGCCACCCGGATAACCGGGGTAACCGTAGTTAAACGCCGCCATTCGCGATCGCGTTGGGGATGATAAATCTAAATGTGGTGGTTAGTGCTGGGGGTAAGTATAGTACTTTTTCCTCGTGGGGGATTTTCACTTTCAGGTGGGGTTACGGGACGTGCGAAAAGAAATCTTCAAAAACTGTCTCATATATTACTTATGTCGGAACATACTTCACCTTAGTTAGGCGACGGGTTTTTTTTTTTGCGGTGAGTACTACTTCAAGGTCTAGGTCGTGCGATCTTCGGGGTAACAAAAATCATATACTTCTACGTGAAATAAAAAACACGACGCGTTCAATAAACATCTACTAGTAGTACAAATTTCGTTTCAAACTAGAGTGCTTTTGTTCCTACAACGAACTCCGGCTAATCGTAAAAATTTGTGTCCGTAGCGGTGCTGACTAGTTGTACTTCTTCCACTCTCCTCAATAAAACCGTTCTATTTTCTACTTATTCAGTGCCAGGGCGTAACAGTTCCGTCTCATCGTCCTAATCAATCTTGCCGCTGAGCTGGGTTCTTTCATTCTTCCTACGAATCAAAAAAAACGCACTATCGTCGTGTCATCCAAAACAAACCGCGGTAGGAGCCAGAAAAGGACCAAAAGATTGATGAAATGACCACATCTGTATCGGATCCTCGGTTCGCTTTCGCGAGGTGGACTGTGTCGACAATCATAATCAAATTTTGCCGCTTTGACTGTGATGTTTTCTTCTCTTTGCGTCGACATCAAAACGACATCGAACAGGCTTGCAAACTCATAGATGTCTCTCTACAACTTCGAAGCAAAACTACAAACGCTATGTGGCGATGAAAAGGAGAACGCTATCGCTAGCTAGAACCGTTGCAGGCCTTTTTATTCCGACCTTCCTTTTAGTAGATCGGAGAGATTGGTCTTTCTCTTTCGCAGGACAAACATTGGTGAAGGGACATTTTGACAGCGCTGGCAACTGGTGGTCTTTTACGAAAAAATACGTACTGGATTTTTGACTCTCATGCCCTAGTAGTCTCTTCATCACCATCGTCATCTACATCCTGCCATTTTGTTACAGAAAAGTCACTTGATAATTGTGGGGAAAGGTCCAGGGTTCATTTTTCCATCCTGTGTCGACGCAAGTCGGCTCTTCTAGATTCACCCGGTACTTCTTTCCCATCCCGTCGTACGGCTGCAGACACGCAAACCGGGCTCCCCTGCACCCCGTGCTGAAGGGAACGAAGGAGACCGCTTTGCGCAATATCGTCCGGGTGAGCCCGTTCACCTGCTTCAGCAACTTCTCGACCAAGGAACGCTTGAACGACTGGCAAAACCGGGTCTGCTTCCGGCGCCCGAAATAGTCCACCTTCGTTTTCAGGTTCTCCATCAACGCGCAGCGAAGATTTCTTATCGGTGCGTCAGGATTGAAATCGACAAAGTTGAAATAATCTGCGATGCATAAAATGCAAGGCACGTAGTGACTGTCTTGCAGGGATTCCAAGTGAGGCCAGTTGTGAGGGCCAGTTGTGAGCCTGTTTCGGGTTTGGGAAGAAGCTGCTAAAGTAGCATGACAAAGGATGCCTTCTTTCGCTAAACAGCATGACAGACTGGATTTGGATGACGTCGAAATTTGTCATGCGCCGCTTAGAAATTAGGCTTCCAACTGGTGTCGGTTTTATGCATCACAAATTTTTCAACTTTGTCAATTTCAATCCTGACAGTTTCATATTTCTCGCCGGCATCATATTGTACTTCACGCGTTGGTATGCACTGCAAATGGGTCTGGGTGGTCTAAACGGGTGCGACTGCGGGTTTATTGTCACGCTTGTCATCTCACATGACTCTGAAATCTGCATCTGTAACTACGCATGAGCAGGAAAACAAAGGCTCCTTCCCTGCGGTCATGCAAAATTGCAGTTTTCCATGGCCTCAAGTGGACCCAGACATACTTCCAGCGCATAGCTGATCCGTGAAACTGTGCCCCAAGCACGCCTTCCCGGACACACAGCTGGTCTTGATCGTCGCGAGCTATTACGAGGAAAAATCCCCCCTCCTTCTACTGAAGCGGTATACTTCTCAGTATAAGCGTTCCTGTCTTGCACGAAAATCCAGGAGCGAATTATTTGTAGCGCTGTAAGGCCTCCAGCGGAGACGTCTGCCATGCTAAGTGCCTAAGTACAGCACAAGGCCTGTTCACACATAAACGATCTGCCTGCGATCTCCTACTGCAAGACACTTGTGTACACGACAAGTCCCGCATCACGGATTTTCATTTGAATATGGGGACGAGGGGGGATTTTTCATCTTGATACGAGCTGCGCCTTTTCCAGAATTTTCTCCGCCTGGCTGCCGGCGAAGAGGCCGCCCGTGAGCTGGTTCCACTGGAGCAGGTTGATGATCTGCCCCCCGAAGTCCGTTAACTTCTTTAGCTCCTCCTGCACCCGCCGGCTCATCCCGTAGAGCGGTCCAATGCCCGGGATCCACGGGCCCTCGTTCCGGAGCTGCGGCGGGCCGGAGTTGAAGACGAACCGGTCCTCGTTCCGCTGCTCGCAGCACTTGTACCACATGTTCGACTGGGACTCCTTCACGTAGTGCAACCGGCGGAACGGGTCGACCGGGTTGCCGGACAACGGCTCCACGTCGCCGCACGTCAGCATGGCCTCCGGGACGAGCTCTTTCGCGGCGAACAGACCGCGGAAGTCCTGGCACTCCGAATTTTGCGTGTTGGAGGTCGAGCAGTCGTTGTAGAAAGAAGTCGTGCTCAACATTTTCCGGCGGAACCGTTTGGGATACGCAAACGTATTTCGGTTCCTCCGGAAAATTATCGCTTCGTGAAGTTTGTCGAGATTATCAACCTGGTGCAGAGTCATTGCGTGGCGTGAGGCGCTGTCCCTGGCAGAAGAACTCGACGTTGAAGAAGCAGACGCGGCGCTCCCTCCACCAGTACCTCCGCACAGAAAAGTTTCCGCCAACGCGGTCGTGGGCTTCATTCTGCTGCTACAGCCTGATATTTTTCCACCGGAGTATTCGGCAGTACTACTTGAATCTCGATTATACTCGTAGGTATTTACGCTGTGTTCGAAGAAGTCTCGTTTCAGTAGAGGACACAAACAAGTTCACGAGCAGTGCGAGTGGTCGATCGCGCTTCACGTGTCGAGAAGAACGATCCTCCGCAAGTAGAATCGACAAGGCTACTATCCATCCTCCGCCGGCCAGCCACGGCTGGCGACCCTTCTCCGGGCTTCAATTGCGATGCGATTCCCATCGAAGTCGATCTGAATTCCAATTCTCTCTCAAGCTCGGTGACGAAGACGAGTAACAAAGTTTCTGTCGAGCAGCAGTGCTGTGGCAACGCGGCGCATCGCTGCAGCTGCCACTACTACAGATCATGACAGCTCCACGAAAAAAGGCCACAGGTGTTGTCGAAATACCGCACGAACTTGTTGTACTCGCAGACTGGGATGAAAGACGAACCAGGAGAAGTGCTTCTACACCCACCAAGGCTGCTTCGCGTGTTTTGTCCCAGCCAGACTATCCGACAGCAGTAGAGACCAGGACTTCCTCGGTTTTGATGACGAAAGTAAACTTGATGATGTAGCAGACGTCGATGTGCAGCTACTGGTCGTGCTTTTTTTGCCTTGTTCCCCAAGAACTACACCGGAAGAAGAAGCGGTAGTCGACTGGCTCCAGGATTTTACCGTTTTCGGGCTGGCCAAAAAATCCGTCGAGTCGGGTGTAAGGGTTGAAGCGTCCGTATTCTGAGCAAAAACGTGCCGATCCCCACAGTTATCACCATGTAAATTTGCCTGCCCTGGATGAGGTTTTTTTTTCATGCGGCCCTCCATGACGAGAGGCATTTCCTCATGGCGTTTCGGAAAAATTGGTCAGGCGCTAATCTGGATGACACACAGCACGGATTTGGAGTACATAGGCACGACGACGCTGGTGCCGAGCCAAGCTAGTCATGCGTGACTCCTACAACTCCTGGAAAATAGTTTTGTGTTGCACAATCGAAAATCCCCACCTTGACTCTGGGAGGACGGGGACGCTTTTTACACAGGATAGTCCGCTGCAGATGATGACTGCTGCCCCCGCGAAGAAGAGCCAGCACCTCCCCGTGCCTCCTCGCCCAACGCGCCATTCGACCTCCCCGCCGACCTGCCGAAGATATGCAATTCAAAAGCATCTGGCCCCTAGTGGAAATTTTTGCCGCAACATCATAAACTACACTTGGCTCGGCGCGCTAACGCAGATTAAGCGTAAGAAAGAAGTTTGTTTTTATGGTGCATGCTTCCTGCAATTACTTAAGCGGACGATACTTTATGTACACAACATAGGACAAGGAGGACGACAACCCCGATCCGGGCGAGACAAGCCTTCCGGAGGAGAAATTTGCATCGAGAGCGCTTATGATCGTGCCCTCCTGGTGGTCCTGTTCCTCCAGCTCGTCTCCCAACAGCTCTTCCAGCCACTCTTTGATCTGATCGAGTACCGCCTCCGCCATGTTGCGGTATAAGAAAACTCCCGGAAGGAGAGCAATAGTGGAGCCGGAGGAGGATGATGACGATGCCTTCGACGTCCTCGGGTATGTAGTGCAAAACATGTTCTTGCCGTTGCTTCAGGCGGGCTTGAGAGGCCACGTATCTACTTAGAAGTTGCGACTATTCTAAACTATCAGCATTTTATTCCGGTCGCCGGGGGTCAGCCGAAAAAACATCTATCAATCTGAATCTTGTCGCAGATGCCTGCCGAGTTGCATCACTTGTCTTCTGAATCTGATCCTGAAGCGACGAGACTCCATTTATTCTATGCAGGTCATATTCCAGTCAGGTCAGAAGCAGCTTCCACGATATGCTTGCCATGTTCAAATTCCTCGTACGCCTTGATGAGCAGCAAAAGCAGTTTTTTCGTCTCCACCCCGGGGAAAAAGCGCCGCAGCTGCCCGTAGTTGAATTTCCGCAGTCTTGGGACGATATCCCAGAAAAAAAAGTTACAACCAGGGCACGCTTGTATTGCACAAATGAATAAACATACAAAAAATAAACCGTCACGGTTAGGCCGATAGCATGGTGCTTAGGTAATGCAAGACAAAACTTTTACTTTTGTTTTTCCTTCATTCTACAACGAAGATGCCCTGTAGAAGTTGATACCTTTTTCTCTGTGATAGATGATTTCGCTCGCCAGAATGTCCTCGAAAAATTCGTCTGTTTCCAGGAGCTGCAACAACTGCTCCTTCTGCACTTGTGATTTTCTCGAACAAAAAACTTTCACGGATTCCAAACTCTCCGGCTCCGGTTTCGTTTCTCGACTCTCCCCGGTGGAGGAACCGCAGGTAAGATGCGACTCGGTCTCCGGCTCCGGTTCTCGCTCCGTCCGCGGCGAAAAGACAAGATTAATATCTTCTTGTTCCTCGCGGCAGAGACCGGCTTCGCCCTCCACGTCCGTGCTGTTGTACATAGTAAACAACTCAATTATCCCCCGGCTTTGCGCCAGCACATGCGCTATCAAGTCAAGGACCTCTTGGGCGGTATGTTGCATCTCTTCACCAGCACCTGGTCGTGCCGCAGAAGATGTAGTAGTTGCACTGGTGCTCGTGCTGCCCCGGGCAAGTTCTTTCCCACAATTGAATAAATTACCGGGTTTCTCGTCAAAGAACGAGCCACTTGACGGCGCACGTGTTGGACCGCGAGCTGCAGCTTCCGTGCTGTCGGCTGCGTTAAAAACCACTCTCTGTGGTCCTTCTCTTGCTAATAGAGGCGTTCTTGCGCTATCATGACCCACTTGCAGCTTCGCGGTGCAGCTGCCCGCTCGTGGTATCTTGACCGGCACATGCTGCGGTTGCGCTGACAACACCGTTTGTGCTCGGAGGAGGAGCAGGAGCAGCAGCGTTAGTGCCAGTGAGTTGGTTACCCGCATTTTGTGGTCTACGTGGTGTGAGATGGTGCAAGAAGATCGCGAAGAACTACAACTGTAGTGCTCTTGAAAAAAAAAACGCGATACAACAATCAAGGTCGTGGATAATTATGTCGCTTCTAGAAAATACCACGCGCACGTTTATGTTTTGTTTTCCGTCTTCAAAGAAGATCAACATAATGTCGATATTTCGATTATCAGGCCGGACGCTTCACAGGCCCCGGTCAACAGGTATTGAGTACTAACGTCGAACATCGAAATTTTCATTTTGAAAGCGCGGTACACGGAGCACTGCTCGTAGGTGGTACGACTGGTGTTCATCCTGCTACCTTCCTCTGAGGGGCCTCGATGAAAATTTTGCAAAACCTATCCTGGTGTCGTGCTGCGCAAAAACGAAGTACTGCAGTATCCTGTGTAAAAACGCCCCCACACGACCAAAGGCAACGGCAAGTTGGAACCTCTACAAGACAAGTCCAGAACGAGAACTTTGATGGAGGCCCACGCATGACAACATTGGGCATGCAGACAAGTCGTGCCCAGATAGTGCAGACACGTCACAGATCCACTCTGCTATCCTGATTCGTGCACGACAAATTCTCAAACACCACTGGAAAGCGCATCTTTTGGAGCGCCGCATGACAAACATTGATTCTGAGCATGCAATTTTGAATGGCAAGTCTTCTGGGGCGAGGACGTTTGTACTCAGCATATGCAAAAAGACGAACAGAAAGGACAGGGAGGAAAACAGCGAGAATGTTCTCTTGGAAAAAAACGCGGAGTTGCAACATATGCATTGCAAATATGCTTGGGTCTGGACGAATGCACACTTGTGATGTGAATTCCGGAACGGGCAAAAATCTGTGTATGCACAGTCAGCAAAATATATGCGATTTTTGTCTCAGTGGCAGGGCATTTGCATTTCTTATGTAGACTAGCAATGGAGAACCCTCCGCAGAACTTGTCATTCTCTGTGCGCAACATGCCAGACCTGTTTGCAGATTCAGAAAGAAACTGTATGACATGTGCCTGTTTTCGTCCAGACACAAACATATTTGCACATGATACAATTGGATTCAAAGCAAATCTCCGCGTCGTAGTCGATCAGACAGTCCAATGGCTCGATGGCACATCCTGAGTAAAAATGTCCCCACCCCAGACTTTTCATGCAGATTTGCAATGACCGATACATTCGTAATGCCCATCCCCAGAGGGGCATCCTCAGTTGTGCTTTCGCATTTTCAAGGATGTAAACAGGCTGAGGAGATGGCTTTGTGATGCAACTGTCCTTGCGAAGAACCTGCAATGCGCGTGACTCGCAAAGCTTCTGGATTTGCGTTGCAGAGTTCCCAACTTAAGTATGAGGTGGGGACATTTTTACTCCGGATATGGCGTCCGCGTTCGCCAGTTCCGGGTTTTCGGGGGCACGTATCCCGGAGAAAAAAACTAGCAGAGCGCATAGTCTGTAATGCAGAAATTAATAGGCATGCAAATCTGTCATGCGCAGGCCTATGGCATGGCGCTTCGGCCATGCTTATGTATTCATTCTGACATTACAAATGTGGTATGCTAACGCTAAGTAGCTTTCTTCTCGGGGATAGCACGCTCGAAGCACAGGGGGATCGACTGCGGCGGACTCAGACAGCCAAACTGCTTCACCACGTTGCGCTCCGGCGGAAGGTCGTACTGCGAATACGGATACTCAACGAGGGTCCTGTTTTTTGTGAAACAAAAAAAATGCTACAGCAATATCAACATTCGACATCACGCAAAAGAAATTCCTAAACTACGCAACTACGACGGGCTGCTGCACAACGGACACTGAGCTGCACCAGCAGATCTGTATCTACAATAAGTACTTACCGGGATATATTGAAGAAGTAGGTGTCTTTGTGCGCGAAGTCCCGAGCCCGTATCGGTAGCGTGAGGCCGTCCCCGCACTGCTCCTCCACGGGTGGGTAGTTGTAAAAATACGTGGCATTTGACACCACCGTGCACAAAATGTCCGTCGCCCAGTCCGGATCAAACCGGTCCTCCGTCGCGTTATAGTACTTTTCCGGGGTTGGATCCAGCAGAACCTGTGCTTCCGCGAGCAGCCGCATCCTCTCCGCCTCTGCATTAGCAAGGATGTTGTCCGGGGAGGTGGTCTTGTCAATCGACGTTCTGTCTTCCGTCCCTCCGTGTACTAAAGCCTGTGCTACACCTGGCGGTACTAGATTGCTATTTTCATCAACATCCCAGGACGCCGTGGCCCCTTCGCCACTCCGGATGCTGGTGTGCTTTTTCCGATGATCCCTCCTCGCGCCGCTTTCTTGGCGGAAGCGGTGTTGTTGTTCGCGTCTTGGTTCAACATTTTCGTTGTCTTGGAGATAATTTTTCTGGCGATTCTTTTCATCTTGAAACTCATCTTGTTGCCCGGAAGATGATGCTGCTGTCACTTGGTGATTCTCCCCGTCGGGCTGCATCAGCAGAATGGCGCTATCCGGCTCTGGTACGTCGGCGTGCTCCGAGTCTTGATTACCAGGGTTGTTGTCGTTGTTGCCCGCATCGTCCACCCCATGCAAGTAGTCTAACACCCCACCACCTCCGACCGGCTGGACCGGAGGCAAGGTGGTGGCTTCGTCCTGCTCTTTGCTGTTCGCGTTTTCTATCCTGAGGAGTTCCGGTGGGATCCGCCCGATATTGGCTTCGCTTTCGTCTTTTTCTTTTTTCGCCAGAAGTTCTTGCCGCGCCGCTTCCCTTTGGCGTTTTTTCTCCTCCTGCCGCCGGATCTCCTCAATCGTTGGCTTCACGTAGTTCCGCAGCTCCATCGGTACCGGCAGGGTCAGCACCCGCGTCAGGTCGTGGGTGCTCCTCAGTTCCTTGAACCCCTTTGGAACAACAGCAGCTGCACTAGAGGGCGACGATGAAGAAACAAATTCCGATTCTGCAGAACCAGAACTTCTCGACGTCGTTGTGCGTTCTACTTCGCTTTCCTCGGAGGATGCGGTGGAAAAGCCTCTCGACGTCCCACCAGGCGTCGTCCCACGGACGCTCCGCGTACTCCGTCCACCGCCCGTGGAGCTGCTCTCTTCCGACGACGCAGGAGTTGTTGTAGCATCCTCCTCCTGTTCCAGCGACCGGACCAGGGAATTTCTTGCCGGAAGCAAGTCGTTGCTCCCGTACGCCAAGTAGCCATACTCGCGCCAGGACTCGCCAGCGGGATCCTCTGACGCGATGTACCGTCCGAGGACATACGGTGTCTCCGCGTCCTTCGGCGGGGCACCAATCTCGGCCTCGTCGAGCCGCAGGTTGGGTTCCCTCCGGGGCCCCGTGGCGAACCCGAACGCCGAGAGGGTGTCCGTGTCGTTTATCCTGAGCAAAAACGTCCCCACGCAAGAGTCAAGTTGGGAACAACTTAGCAACACAAATGCAGAAGCTTTCGAAGCCACGCATGCTGTACAACTGTAGTGCAGGCTAACAAGAAGGACACCCGCATCACAAAGCCAATTCCTCATCCTGTAGCTGACAGCATCACAAATTCAAAACACGATTGGGATCGCTGTTCTCATGGGGATCATGATGCGCATCCGCATTTACAAACGTTTCATATCTGAAACTGCAAATCTGCATGACAACTCTACCGCGGTGGAAACGCTTTTGCTCAGGATATCGTTGGTGGCATTGTCGGTTGCGTTCTGGTCGGACAAGTCCAATTCGTCCGTCATATTGGAGTCGTTCCCCTTCGGCTCCTATGCATTGCAAAAATATCGCAACTAGTAGAATTAGAAGTCGCATCACAACTCTTTTCAGGAAGAAATTACGACGTTTCTCCTGCAGATTCAGGTGGTCAGCAAGCAGTTTTGTCATGCATATAAGCACCTACTGCGACCACTACGATACTTTTGCATTGCATAGCTCCTGCATGGACGCAATCAGAGCGGCTAATGTAGCTTCGGGGTCGCTCCAGACCTGGAGTGGTTTGTGGTTTTCATAGAAACAAGCACTTACGGTCGTAGCTTTCGATGTCAAGAAATTCAAAAGCAAAACGAACTACACGGCTGGGAAAATGAACATCGCGAAACCACGAAAATAAATACGCAGTAGGTCATGTGGTTGGGTCCCTGCCTGGGTATGGGGTAGAACCGGTTGTCGAAGGTAGCTGTGAGGTAGTCCATCCCCATATTCGGCGGCCCCACCTCGTAGGTGAACGGCGGTTTGGTCGTAGTTTCCGTGTCCTCGAGCGGAGGCGCAGTCGAGGTACTCGTCGTCGTGACGTTCAGAATCGTGCCGTTCGGCCCGTAAATGACGCCCTCCAAGACCGTGTTGTTGACGATGATGACTTTCTCCTCCGGGCAAGGCGTAGAGTCGCCATAGTACAGGTTGGGTTCCAGGGCGAGGTTGGTTCCGTTGCAGGAAAACCGCATCATGTGGTTTTCACCGTTGGACGGCGGATTTATCCTGTTTGTGTTTATTTCAGCTTCTTGGGCCAATCTAAGTTTTGTTCTCGGAAGAATAAATCTTGTGTCGCAAGGTCGTCTAATATCGAACAATGTAACAACTTATCACGTTGATATTCTATTGTACCTGCTATCGTACAGCCGGTCTTGCGGGCGTATTCCGCAGCCGCCATCCCAAAAATACTTCGTGAAGTTTTTGACCGGGTGTCCGCGAAGCAGGTAAGTGCCGCGGAACAACACGCACGAATAGACCTCCTCCCCGCAGTACATCGACCGTTGCAAATCGGTGCCGACCTGCCCAAGATCCTCCACGTGCTTGAATTGCCGGCAGAAAATCGCGTGGGCAGTTTCGGGGAGAAAAGGCAAAACCAAGACCAGGAACGACAGCAGGGTTGTGAAGGGGAATAAAGGTCGCATTTTTATTCGTGCGGGAGAAGCTGTGGTCGCGATTCTTGATGTTTCCGATGAAGATAATGTTACCGTTGGCTGCGCCGACACCAGCTCTGACGGAACTGCTCTCCACCGCGCGCGCTTTCGCGCTGGCGTAGTTTTCATGATCTTCACTACCGTACGTGTTTGTAGTTCTACCCGGTTCTACTTATTTTTCCTGGTCCTGAAGATTGGTGTCAGTACCTCCGTTGCAGCCACAGCGGCGAGCTTTATGTTTTTATTTTTCGGCTTAATATTATACAGAAAAACTACACTCCCGCGGCCTCCTGCGATGGTCTCGTGAAGCGAAGACTGGCTCCCGTCGTGCAGGTTGTTCTAAGACACTGGCACTAGCGGAAATTCGATTCCGTCTGGTCTAAGTGCGCCGCCACTACATGCGGGTAAACCACAGCTTTCCCGCCACGCAATTCCACTTTGTTTCCACAGCACGAAGAAAATGTCAGACCGCGCCGCCGGTGCAATAAATGCGCAACGAAAAAATTAACGCATTTTTGACGTGGAAATATGAGTTTGAAAAAAACACTTGTCCGAGATTAAGACGAATTGACGTTAGCACAATCACGACTCTCTTGCTGTGCAAGCGGCGTAGAACCATCGCATTTCCGCTGGAACTGCTAGTGCATCGCTTAAGTCTTCACCAACAAACTAGAACCTACTACTACTACTACCTCTACCTCTCTGAAATAAATAAACTCGCATTGTAATGACCCCCCTCCACAATTCGCCGTTGAACTTTCTTCACTCAGGCAAGCCCTTCACGGCTAAGTCGCACTCCAGCTGAAGAAAGCAGTCAATGCTAGCACAACGCTCAACTAGAATGCGGTGGTGCCTTCCCGGCTACGTTCCAGACACATCAAAGAGGAACTCCTCATCCTGATCTGCAGCTTGGCGGCAAAGCGCGCCCTTCACCTGGCAAAAAGCGCGGCGGCGGCGGTACACGCCCACCGTCCAAAAAACTCACACATGGATGACCTTTTTTTCAGATGCACTTTGGCTGCAGCTATCTGCGTACATGTTCATTTTCCTGCGTACATTCCAAATTCCAATGGTGATGTTCTCGGAGCAATTTCTGTCCCCGAAAAAACTCCTTCAGCGTTGTGATTCCAATATTTCATCCTGCTTTGATAGATTCCGTGCATCATTGCATCGGACGATCGTTCGATTTTTTCTTTCGTGTTTTGACGTTGACAGGTCGACGTTGCGTATAATGAAGAACCATGCACATGATACTTAATCCCTTTGCGTAATTGCGGTTGCGTTGATGTAGCGTTCTTTTCGTCAGTACTTCTGCGCTAGAAGCATAATGCGTATGTTTTGCGTAAAAAAACATCTTCCTTGATCAAAAGACCCATACAGCACTTCCTTCCTACAATTCCTCCGAAATCAAAAAGCAACTCATGCCCGCTGGCTTTCGTTTGCGAAAATGAATTCGCAATTCCAAGTAAAAAGTTGCGCGCTACCACCGGGGGTCCGTCCACGACGCCGCTTTCGATTTCTCTCTTTCCACCCACAAAAAAAAACCTGTAACTTTCTACAGAATCAAATTTCTGGTCGAAGTTTGGTCGCAAGTAAGTCATTTTTTCGTTATGTTTATGTTTCGTAAGTCGCGGTTTTCTTCTTAAGCTTGCGCTTTCTTCTTTTTCTTCTTCGCCGGTTCTTCGGTGGCCGGTGTACTCTCGCTGGCAGCGGCAAGAAGTTTTCTCTTCATGGCGGCAACCTCGTCGTTTTTCGTACTTTCTGCTGTCGCGTCTTCCGTTTTCGTGGCTGCTTCTGGTCGGGCCGGGAGCTGTGGTAGTTATGGATGCACATTATTTTTGCCGAAGACATTGTCTAATATTTGACTGCTCTCTACTCGGAGTTGTGGTCTCAAAAAACAGCTGCCTGGTCCGCGAATCAGCACCAGAGAGCGGAGTGACGCATCACAAAGAACTACTACAACTTGTGCTGAAGATTACTTCTACGGCACTCGAATTATCTGGCAAACATTGTATTGCGACAAGCCGCGACAGGCTCTGTATCTATCGAATCCTCGTGCTCTTGATGCAAGACAAAAATTATCCAGACTCTACTGTTACAGTTGAGTTTGATCGTACCATAACCATCGGTGAACATCAGAATACTACGCCAGCAGCACATACAAACTCAGTACCTCTGCCTCCGCTTCGTCGTCCCCGATCAGACTGGGGAGGTAGCTATACCTTCCGCTCGCCAAAATCCAGGCCTTCGGGGTCTTTGCGTTGGCCTTTCCCTTGGAGTCCAATTTTCCCTCGGCGATCAGCGTCTTCTTGTCCTGCGCGCGCGGCCCGAAGCCCCACCGCTGGTTGTAGGTGTCGCGCTCCATGATGACGCGCTTGATAATCGCGGCGCACCCGTGGTCCACGGCAGCAATAACGGACGTGGTCATCTGTGCAATCCCCAGCGCGATCGCCTCACCCTTCGTCGTCATCATCACGATCTCCTTTCCAAGCTCGATGTTATTCTCGAATCGGAGGATACCTGTGACGGGAAAGGGAAACGATGGAAACAGTTCTTTTTTTTCTCTCGACGAACACAGGGAAAGAACAAACCGGCATTGCGCCGAACAACACATCCTCGTGGTCTTCTTCGCAGCGGCCGTTAAGTATTCCATAAACTACAGATGTGCTTCATACGACTGAGAGCAGCTGCGTAGACAACATGAGCGCTTCTGCATGATCGAGACCGGCGTAGCATACAATGACTTCTTCCCGTCAGGTGCTGTGAAAAGAGCTGCATGCAGTACTTCGTGGGAAAGATAAGCATACAAATGCTACTTCGTTTTGTCCTCGCAGCTAGGTCGTGTCAGTAAATACATAGCGCCAAAAGAACCACTGCTAAATGAAAATAGTACCTGGAATCATCAGCTTGGCGCCGTAGCAGACTGCGTTGACCGCCGAGTCCTTGACCACGATTCTTGGATAGTTCGACAAGATCAACTCCAGCGGGGCGACCTGTGTAGTCAGATGATGCATAACAAGTGAAACTAGTTTTGACATGTATCCTAAGCTCAGTTGCACTGCATCACAAATAATTTAAATTTTTTGGATGGAATTTTTCTTATCCCCTAGACCTACACGTTCCAAGAACATCCTGAATGCCAAAAATAAATCGAATGATGAAGAACATCAATCTCACAGGAAAAGAATTTTTTATCCAAGAACAATAATAGTACGATGCTCCTGAGGTAGCTTTCCTGCTTGAGCGAGTTGTAGAGGTACATGCTGTCGAGTACGTCGTGCATGGTGACCAAATGTTTGTTTTCGTCCAGCACCCCACTTCGGACCCGGCGTAGTTCCTGCATGTGCGCGCCGACGCCCAACAACAGCCCCAAGTGCACGCACAGCGTTCGAATGTACGTGCCCGCCTCGCAGCTGACGTTGAAGGTAACCAGGTGCCGCTTCTCGTCGTAGTGGAAAATTTTATTTTCGTAGATCGTTCTCACCCGCAACTGCCGCTTGACCGCCGCGATCACCGGGGGGCGCTGGAACAGCGCACCGGTCAGGGTGTCCAGTGCCTTCTGGATCTTCGCCTTCGTTAACGTCACTCCGTTCGAATTCCCGGCGTGGAATCTTTGATGAGTAGAGTGTTTTATCTTCAACAGTGGCACTACAAGTAGTAGATTGCAAGCGCTGCAACACATTACGCAACACCAAAACCACGTCTGCTTGTTGTGTAAGGCGGTCGTACGTATGCAAATTTTTGAGCGCCGCCGTGTGAAGGGCCTGCACGTGCCATGTGGTGCACGACCAAATTAATCAAAGTCGTGCCAACATAGTTGTACTCCTAAATCTACAATGTATACCTGCAGATGCAGACGTATTCCTTTCCTGCCGTCTGCTGCGCCTTGACCAACCTGGTTGCCCGGTTGAGGCAGACGAGCAAGCAGCCGCTCACCTTCGGATCCAGAGTCCCGGAGTGGCCCGTCTTTTCGCAGTTCATGATTTTCTTGATCCAAGAAACCACCTCGTGCGACGAGGGGTTTACCGGCTTGTCCAGGTTCAAAATCCCGTACCTGGTGTGGGAGGAAAAAATGAATTGATGGCAATGGCATAATTGTGCGAATCTACAAAAATCTTCCCAGCGAGTAAACACCTACTTCTATTTGCCGCGGCCTGGTACCGCAGACAAGGGAAGATGCCTCCGGCGGTAGAAGTTAGTAGTAGAGCCTCTATGGTCATGCAGAAATAACTGAAACCAAACAAGTTCGTGTTGGAAGTAGCATAATGATACCGCAAGTATTCGTCCATGGGGCGGGCCAAGGGTGAGCAGCCGAACGGCAGCGGCGTGTAGTGCCCCGTTCGCACATTTAGCTTGGAGTAGTTCTTCAGTAGCAGGGGCCAGTTTGACGTATCGATCGGCTCGCTCGCCGCCGGCGCGATCCGCGTTTCGGTTACTTGCTTGGCGACTCCCATACTGTTCTGTACGAGAAGGTCTTGATGAAAAATTTGGAAATAGAGTGAATCGATCTGTAGGTTTCTGTTAAGTATAACGCAAAAGCAAAGACTTTAGAACATATAGCTGCACTACTCTTTCGACAGAAATAAATCAGCAACAAGCGCAAATACTTTGTCAGAATAAATAGCCTTAATCCGATGCAGTTCTTCTTTTTCTATCTCTAGTTTTAGTATAAGACCGCCACTTCCGAGGAAGACGTGCCTGCGAAGGTTTTAGGAAAGTGCAAAATGCAGTGTTCACATCGATCGCAGCACACGAGTTTGTGGATCAAATTGCACACACCTTCTGGTTGCGATGCACTGTACTTCCAGATTGGTATAGAAAGCAAAGAAGTCTAAGTGCACGCACCAGATCTAGGTAGAACTCGATCCGGGCGATCCAGGTGGCTGATCTTCGTGATTTCATCATTTGTTTTTCGTCACGCGTTTTCGAAATACTGAAACTCAGTTGCAAAAGATCCATCGATCACTGTGTCGCCTCCAGCGGATCCAGTGGCTCAATACAACTAGCTGATCTTGATCTTCATTTCTTTTGTTTGCCTGCTAATATCCGTGACTCTGCCGATACGCTGCGTTCTCTACAATTATACTTAAGTTGATCGCACTCACGGTCTAGTGGATCTTGCCCGACATCGGGTGTGAGAACTACGTGGTCATGATCATCATTTATCCTGCACTAGGGGGGGACGTGATCAAAAATCAACTCCGCATGTTTCTCAGCGATTTTCATGCAGGAGCTTTTCATTTATTTCCGGACTGTGAAAGCTCGCGCAAGTTATATTTCTCCCAGCGGAGTGGTTGTAGCGAGAAATAGTGCGGAAGAAAGTGTCTGCAGCTCCGGTTTTTACAGATCGCTTACAAAAATCAGGTGCATATTTTTTTTCACGATCAAATGTATCACACAGACGCACGGTTTCACAAGACCGAACCCAGACTGAATGATGATACCGAGAGCACAAAAGAAACGTCTGTGTTAAACTTCACTTTCAATGCGTGCTCGTCAAAAAAATTGTGCCGGCAGAACACTCCAAAACCTGCTCTCCTTGCCGGTCCTCGATGCTGCTGGCTATTGAGGCCACACACTTCTTCTCGTAGAAGGAGTAGGTGAAGACTTTTGTACTATATTTCAAAACGTAATGGAGTGTCAAAAGCCTTTACAAGTGTCAATATCAAAGAACTGAAAATCCTTTTCGCTGACTCATGATGAGGTTGGAGTTTTTTTTGGTAAACCGAGGATCAGAATGGTATTGAGTTCGTAGCCAAAAAACCTCTCGACGTCGTGCTGACACAGATAGACAAAACTTCTGCTTCGCTTCGTTTATTCCCTCTATTGATATAGTAAATTATTCACAATAAGCCTATTAGATCCGCATGGCATACTACTACCGGCCGGTAGGTGAGTTTGTCAACAGACCGCGCGTTCTTGCAAGCAGGCCGTTCCATGCTTGCTGTTCTGTTCGTCCCCGGACGAAACATATCATCATCATGATATATTCCGGCGCTACGATGGAAGACGGAGCCGCGATGCAGTTGTATCGAAGCAGTTCTAAAGTGGCTTACTGCATGTCGCCGATGTAGAGAAAGAGAACTGTAAGAATTTACTTCTTCATCAAAACATATATAATTTGATAACAATCAATCCTCCCTGATGGTCGTGCCAAATCTTTCCACACAGATCAAAATCACAACTTTTTCCAGAACTAGTAAACACTACTGCACGATCAACGGATAATTCATAAAGCATCATAAAGTCGTCGTCCAGGTTCATATTTATATTTGCTTCCCCTGCTTTATTTCTCATCCGTATCTAGCGTCGCTTCCACGAAGACGCTCGTGATGTTCTTGTAACTTGATTTTCTTTTTCATTTCCTTAAGTCTAAGTGCGGGGAAAGAAATAACAAAACCTAGTGCAGCGCCACTTTTCCGCTTCTAAAGAATTACTCCGACGATTGTTGCTAGCATGAGTCAATTCGTAAAACAGAAGGAGCCTCAACAAGTTCAAGTTGTGGCCAGATGGGAAAAAAATGCGATTCGATCTGCGGTGAATGTTTCTCATACTTTTTTTCTTGAGAAAGGACACGCTGGTGGTAGAGGACCCATCTTCCTCGTCAAGCAATGTTCTTACAACTTTGTTTTCACTGTGCAACTGATACACGTGTTATCATAAGTCTCTTCACAATTCCAGTAGTGCCCAGTTGTAAAGCTCTACGCGCATAATTGTAAGTGGTAGTACATTTGGCTTTCTTGTAAAATCCTCCACGCTCCTGCTGTGTTGATGCTCTTCCACGCCTCGGGCGGGCGCAGCACCAACATCACAGGTCGTCCGCTACATGTTCCTATTTCGAATTGTCTAGCCAACATCCTATCCCAGCTGTTAACATCTTGCACAACATGCCCAAGAGTGCAAAACGCAATGAATTGATGCTGCAAAAAAGTGAGTGTCGCCATTGCCGTCGATGCAACGTCTTTCCCGCAGTTCTTTCCTGGTGTACTAGAATTTCGTTGCAGCGAGAGGACAATGGCAATTCATTTTTCGGCGGCCGTGATACTTTATTTGAAATGCATTCTTTAAAAAAAAAACGACAAGTAGAGCAGGTCGCCAGTTGGTGTCTGCCTCAATAATTGCCCGGGGAAGTAGACAGTAGTCTTTATGTCCTCCGCGACAACTGCAAGAAAGTACTGGGTTGTACTGTCCTAGCCAGTTGCCGCCGATAACATACCGCTTCTATTCGAAGCAGGCTGCGCCAGAGGAAGGTAACCAAAAGGATAAGTGAAACGAGATACGGGGTCGTGTCCAGGGTTAATATTTTCATCGGTTCAGCATTTTTTTAAACAAGAAGCATCCAGGGAGGTGGTGTTATTTTTTTTGTCGGTGGTGGGAGGTAGTTTTTGCTTTTGGCAGTGATCGAGGTTCTTGCGTAATAAAGGGAACTATACAGGGGTCGTCGCTTGTTGTATTTAGTATATTGAGAAAAAAAAGTAAAGATTCCTTCAAGTATCGACATCTTTGTGAGCGAAAGCACTTCTGCATCTGCTTTATATTGCAGCATGAAAAGAGAGCTTAGTATGGTCAACGAAAACACAAGTGAAAAATCGAAAATAACCTCACATGCGGACAGCTTGATGTCGTCGCTGCCCGTAGTGGGCCTATTGATCCAAATGCCACAGAATGATGAAATGCATAGCATGGAAGATGAGCAGCACCCACGGACTTGTAAAATAACAAGTCAAACCACAAAAAAGAAAATCACTTAGTGTATCACGGAAATAAATCTTGTCAGTTTACGTCCAGAGTGTCTGATTCCGCTGGTACTATCTTTCTGTCGCCTAAATTTCTTTGTTTGGCAACTACGAGGACTTCCGTGCTGCTCGAACTACAGGTACGAAGCCGCGCGGTGCTGGAGGTTCTGTATGCACGATATTCAGAGGGGATGCATACAATGGTCTTCTTTTTTGCAAGGTCGTGTAGTCACTTCGTGCGTAAATGTGCTCGCATTGCATACTTGCGCAGAAGTGGTTTTTGTTGTGGTAGCAAGGTAAAAAGCACATGCAAGCGCCAGTGCAGGGCGAGCAGGTGTGGAAGTCTGATAGTATTGATAATAGCTGCAGCGGTCGCCTACAATAGATCTTCTTTTGCATCCTGAAGCAAGAAACATCGCCGACCTATCGCTACCCCACATAGCGACGAGTCAGAAAGTTTTCCGCAACATATGCTGAAGCATCCTCAGCAAGCCTTGTTCCCGCTGCTACCAGCCAGCTGCGGAAAACTAGGGATATTGCGTTACTCTGTGAAAAAGAAAATCAATCACAGTGCTTCTAGCGCCTTTTGCAAGAGAAACGGCTAGCAAAGTCCTCAGAGTGTAAAAGCGCATAAAATCATGCCACAAAAGTAAAAATATAAAAAATCCATATGTAGTCACCACGACGCAGTCGTAAGTATCCCCAACCGCAACAGGTTTCTCACCTAAAAAAATGCAGATATCAGCTGTGATTTTGTACAAATGCATACGGTTTTCCAATAAATACCTAGCAAGTTAAGAACCCCATAAAATTTTCCGAAACGGTATAAAATTCATCGACGTTTTGCAAACATTAGGCAAGTCATTATCAGATTCTCGCAGGGTTTCAGAAGCTACCTAGCACGCGCTGGACATATAAAACAGGTGAGATTTTTCAAAAGTCGTGTTTGATGGTGCGATCAAAACTGACAAGAACTCGATTGGATTCCTCAAACATTTTCGATCGTCATCTTGGTCAATAATAACGAAAATTTTTTTTTACTCCATAAAAATTAGTTCGAGACCCAGCACTGTCGTCTAGCATGAAGATTTAGTGATATTTTTACAGTTGTTGCTTGTTTTCCTCTATAATTTGCTTTTCCGAGGCAGAAAATAAAGCCTTTGATGCCAGAAACTTCATCACGATGTCAGTAGCGACAGGCACTCCACCTCGTCTCTTCACGGGCAATATTTTCGCAGAATTTTTGCATCATAATTTCTACACTTTTTCTTTACCATCGCCCTACGTTGCGTCGCCTCGACCTCCCCACCCGCGACCCGCCATAACTCATCTTCAAACAACAGATGTTCTTCACTCCGCCGAGCTAGAGATGTGGGAAAGGTTGATGCACAGCTGGTTCTGGCAGCACATCTTAAACGGGGTCTTCGGGAGGGCCATCAGCTTTTGAAAGGAGTCGTCCGTAGCAAAAATGAAAGCCAGAACGCGATTCACGTACCTGTGGAGAGGACGTGTTCTAATTTATATCATTTCAGAAATCACCAAGCAGACAAGTTCTTCTTGTCCGCGAGCTCTAAGTCAGTAAAAAATGGCGACGAGGACACCAGGCTTTAAGTACTTGTCCGTGGGCAGAACAATGACATACTGGTCGCAAAAGAGTAGAACCTCTAGATGATTTAGAATGAAAAAAAATTATCAGTACGTGATGCTCTCCTTTTCCTCGCCGGGCTTGACCATGCGGATGGCCGCCTCCTCCTCCTTGGTCACATCGCCGTACCAGAAGATGCATTTGTCGCCGTCCGCCAAGATCGGGTCGTCTGCTGCGTCGACGCCCCGCGCCACCTGCGTCAGGACGTGCTCGAGCATTTCGGTGGTGGCAAAGAAGTTGCGGGCCCGGGGGTGCGCGTAGCTCTGCCAGACCGACACCAGTTTCGTGATTTCTTCCGGGGACCGCGGGCAGTAGTCCATGGAATTGTTCTGGGGGCAGGACTCCGTGGGGTTTTCCGTATTCGAGGTTTGAGACAACCGCGAATTTTGGCCGCCGCGAAGCGAGCTACCGTGGGCGGAGTTCTGAGGAATAATGTTTTTGTAAATAATTCTGAAAAGTTTTAGTACTTTGCAAGAAGATCGAAAGAGTGGAGTGCACCAGTGAAGACCTCCTCATGTCTATTGCGATACCGTGCTAGAGATGTTGTAGATCAACATGCAAAGCCCGAAATAGAACCGCGTCTCGAAGATAGGTACTTAGGTCAACATCAAGAAAGCCGCGTACTTTCTTCTTCATTGGTTGCGTGTCCGAGGTGACTGATGCCCAGGAGTCAGAGCAGAAGCGACAGAGGGGCGCGTCGCCGAACTGCAACACGGAGGCAAATTTCTTTCGCAGGTAGTCCATGGGATCGAACGCCGTGGGTCCGGAATTTTGCAACTTCGAGATCACCAGCTTCAGCTTCGAAATGTCCCCCTTGCGCAATCCAATCTCTTCCATCTGTTCCACGCTCATTGCCCTGTAGTTTTGTATTTTCCATTTACAGCTCCTTCTTCACGACCACGGGACCCGTATAGCAGAAGACAAATACATGGAGTAGTCCTGCTACGACTTCTTCCCGCCCCGCGCCGACCATGCACATCTCTATAACGCGTATTCAAGAGCGCGTCAAAAAAAGTGCGCACTGTAGTTCTCGCACTAAGATTAAGAACTGTTCGGTATGAAAGCGTATCACTAAATGAGAGTCTTCTTACTTGATGACATTCTTCGTGTCATAGCCCTCCTCCAGCAGCCGGCGAATGCTCTCCTCCGGAATGTTCTCGGCCCGCAGCAACCTTTCCAAATTCGCGCGCTCGTCCGTCATCCTGTCGGGATGTGTTTTTTCTCAAAGGTCGTCGTTTGTTCGGCTAGGATTGCTCTACCGCTGTCGTCTGCTACTGCTCGTCGTGATGAAAGTAGAAGAATCTCCTCTACTCTTTCCGCGTCGTTTCTATGTTGTTCTATCTATTTTCTACCGCAGCAAATCAATTCCTACTATCCAAGACGCTTTTTACACAGGGTCAAAAATATACAGATTCCAACGGAAGGCGCTTCGTCTAAGAGTATCCGAAGAAGATGGGTCGTAGTTCTGTGGTTCAAATAAAAGAACCGAGTGAAGATATTTATTACGCAGTCGTGCAACCGGTCTAAGAATGAGAACTATGAGACACAGCAGTTTCTGTATTTCTATGCTGTGAAAGTCTTTCTTTATTATTGGTGAATATCTACAAGAAGTTCACTGATTTGTTGTAGTTGCAATGTTGCGCCGTCTTGCTGTGTCCTCCTAGAAAAGAAATTTTGCGGTTTTTATGCTTCACAGAGAGAAAGAAATCAGGTGGAGAGCAAAGACGAAAACTGTTTGGTCGTGTGGAGAGCAGCTGCCTCTAATGCGCTGCTCGGAGTCGTCGAAAGTGGTAGTTCTCTAGAATTTTGAAAACTCTAAAGCTGCCTTGCGTGCTCCCAAAACAGCCTGCAGCGTACTGATTGCACAGAGCCTACAGAGTAAAAAGTTACGGGTTAGGGTCGCGAACAAATCTTACACATCAACCGGAAAAAGTGTCGATGTCTTCTTGGCTCAGAAAACTCGACGAGAGGGTTTTTTGTCTTTGATAAAAACGACAATACACTCCGCGCGATAAAGAGCATAAAACAGCGAGCTGTGTCTAAAAGGGAAAAACTATGTATGGAAAATAAAATTGGGTGCGCTACGATTTCTCAAGTGAAGTGAGAAAAAGAACAATCTAATAAGTACTATCACCAGCCGCTGCGGAGTCAGTATCACCAGTTTGCATACAGTCACAAATTAGGTTGTCGCATTTATTTTTCAAAAACGCTAACTACAACAGCCAGGTCGCAGCCACGGGTTTCGAAAACTATTAATTCTTTGAATGGCGGGATACAGTATGTACTTCTTTCTAAAAATTCTTCTACAACGAGACTATCGCGGCCACTTTGCGCAGTTTGAACGCACTAAGGTTTGTTGATCGTTTTGCGGCGGCTTTGCTCTACTTTGTTAAAGTTCTTTGAAGATCACTCGAGACAGAAATCGTCACTATACAAAATAGAATCGATCTTATCATGTTCATGCCTCAGACACGAGGTTACGTCGAGTAGTGCGGCCTTCACTTCACGTCGGGCACATTTTACGTGCTATCTAAAACCAATTAGTTTCGTCCAGCACTTGTTACTGCTATCCTCTAGAAAGTAATAATTCTGTACGGAACTACAAAAAAGCTGTGTTGCGCCTGCGGGGCGAAAAAAAATATGTCTTTGAGATCTTCATTACAAGGCTTTGCTAACATTCTTCCGTCGCAACACTGGGATGTGCAGATTGGAGATCCTCAAGAGGCCCGTGCTCATCTACTAGTACAATTGAACACATTATCGGACGACTCTGCCAACAGCCTCGCATTCATCTTGTTGGATGGCACAGTTTTCTTAAGCAGACAATTTTTCCCGGATAAATGACACTTTTCGTAGCTGCAGATGAGATTTCTTTTCGCCTGCTGATAATGTCCTCCTAGTCCCGCCTCCTGCTGTATGGAAACAATGAATGGAAACTGCGTGAGGCCAAAAACAAAGAACTGTACATAGTGTGTGAAAAAAGAAAATCGTAACAACATGCATGCAAGGTGATTAGAATCAACGAAAGAAAGTCAAAAACCTCTGCGAACGATAGAAGAAAATTTAGGCGCTGAAGTGTATGCGTAAAAATATTACTACTGGTCTGTCACATTGGATATAATAAAACCATGAATCTTTTTCTATAGCCATTACCTCCAGTACTGGGAAAGTTTGTGTTCGGAATAAAACAAGCGAAATTGAAATAAATTGTGTTGCAGTGTGAACGAAAAAGAAATGCTGAAGAACGTCATTGTATGTAAAGGCAAGAAACGTCGTGGTGTCCGGAGGCTCTTGATCTTGTCCGACAGGTGAGTGCTTAACAGTTTCGTCCGCGCTTGCTTCTCCTCACTCACCGGGTCGGCCCGGCATTCTGCTTCAGTTTGAAGCCCCAGAACTTTCCCCCGCTGCACCCGGAGCTGAAATCCCGGGGGCACGGGCCCGGGTAGATGTCACCGCACCGCTCATCGTTCTGGTCCATCCACCCCATGGCGTTCAGCCCGTCCCCCGATCCGCCCCAGTTCGACGAGAAGGTTCCGGTCCACTCGCCCTGCAGAGACTTTGTGAACATCTGCTTGTACAAACTGGGGTTGGTGGACTCCCCGCGGTGCCGCGGCGGACTCGACATCTGGTTGCACTTGGGTCCGCCGTCTCCGTCCGTGGCTCCGAGTTCTGACCCCGTTTTCTTCACCGCCGGGTCGCACTCATCGCCGACGTACTCCCCCGCGGTGTACCGCGCGAACTGCTCGTCGTTGCACGGGGAGGCGCAGATCTGGAAGTACATCTTTTTCCCGTTTTGGGACACCTCGGTGTGGATGTTTTTCAACAGGTTGTCCCCGTCCTTTTCAAACCAAAACGCGACTTTCCAGTCCTGGTTGCCGTCGATGAAGAAGTTAGGCCCGTCGCTATTGAGAGGAAAGACCCCCCTCCCCATATTGAAAAGGCATGTTTCCGAAAAGTTGTGTTGCTGATTTGAGGTCACAAGTCACGTCTGTTTTGCAAGAAGGCAAGGGCAGAAGCTTCCGCCCCATTATGGAAGCGATTTGTCATGCTGTTGGGCCTAAAGGGGAGCCGCTTGCCATGCTGAACAACTAGACGCATACGCCCCTACCTAGCCTGGGGACCCGACTGCAATGCTTTCCTGCAATACAAAGCTGATTTGTGTACTCAAATCCAGCATCAGAAATTTCGTTTTGATATGGGGAGGGGGGATTTTTCATTTTGATAGTCGCCGTAGGCGACCTTGCCCCCCGTCTCCACCCATTTCCCGTCGTCGTCTATCAAATGTAAAAATGTCTGGGTCTGGAAGAATTCGCGATCTGTCATGCAGCTTTTCCATGACCCATGAGGTCTGGAATGCAGGACCTAGCATGACAGATTCTGCGCGATCTCTCTCATGCCTATCCTGCGTGAGAAACTTTCTCCCGACTTGGTCAAAACAACACGGCTTTTGGTAATCATGCAACACAGATTTTTGCATGCTTCTGATTTAGCACGACAAGTTGCATTCTTCCAGACCCAGACACTTTTACATTTGATATCGTCGCATCCAATGAAAAACCGCCCCCACGACCTCAAAGACTAGTTATTTTGCTTCCTTCCACGAGCAAAAGAGTCTTGTGCTGTCTTGTGCATGACACTAACATCAAGCTTGTCTTGCGCGGGACAAGTTTGGGCCGGTAGCTTTATCGTACTTATTCGCTAGTGCAGCCGCAGGAGAAATTAATACGCTGACCCAGATTCTAGCGCGACAAACTCCCAGATGCAGGGAACCTGCAGGTGCAGTGTGTTCTATTTTGTGTAATTAGGAAATGCCGCGCATGTTGTGGCGAAGGAATGTATTTCTTGCGCACGAGAAAAACTTCGGTCATACAGAATTGCGGGACAAATAAAATTTGGGGGCGGGGGGGGTGGAGACGTTTTTACACGGGATACGTTGATGTTTTTCATCATGCGCGAGCAAATGGAGCAGCCCCACTGGTCGCAGTCGTTGTTGTACATGGAGTTTTATCAAATGTAAAAAGTCTGGGTCTGGAAACTTGTGATGCAAGTCAGCGTACAATGTGCACACTGTAATGCACTGCAAAGCATGACAAGTTTTTCTGTGGTTCTGCGTTGCGTATTCCGCATTAGAAACTGCGTTTTCGTATGACAGGCAAAACGTGCTCCTTGCGGCCACGCAATACAGAGCTCAGAGTCATGCCAGACTAGCATGACAAGTCCCGAAATCATCCTGACCCAGACATTTTTGCAGTTGATAAGTTTTGCGGGTCCGTCGCCCGAATCTGCTTGCACTGGTCCCGGTCGAATTTCTGGGCGTCGAACCACTTATCGTTGCAGCACAGGTGCAGCGTCATGCAGAACGCGGACTTGTTGGCCTCGGACAGGTCGATCTCTTTCCCGTTCTCGCCGGCGGCCCCGCCGCTGTCGCACTCCAGCGTCCTCGTGCGTCCGCAGTCCAGGTACCAATTGGTGTTGCAGTTGCAGGGCAGGTTCGCGACGTTGGTCTCGTACACCACGACGCTGTCCAGCAACACGTTTGGCGGAGTCGGGTTGTATCATATTGAAAAATACCCCCAGAAATGCTTGGACGCATTTGCATTGCAAAGCTTTTCCTCCTGTTGGCAACACGGCTCCTCGCCCCCATCTTGCATGTATCAGCATCGCAAATGTTCAACGCTGAGTAGCTCCCAGGAAGAGCAGGCGGCCCTGTTCTACAAAAGATCCTAGATTCTGTACCAGAAAGATATGTAGCCCTTTCATCATGCAAGACAATTCCAATTGGAAACTTTGTCTCAGAAGCATTTCCAACCTCCTGGGTTGGGGCAGCACTTTTTATCGGAATAGGTTGCCCCCGCTCTGCCCGTTCGGCGGGCCCGGGTAGTCGCCGGCGTCGCTGTAGTCAGGGAAGACCCAGGGAGTGGTCGTTGTGGGGGCGGTGGTCACGAGCTGACTCGCTGCCGTGTCGCCGCTGCCTGGCACCAAACCAGCACCCAGTGCGGTATCCATATGAAAAAAGTTCCTTGTTCGCCCCCGCCGCGGCAGCAGGCGTGCTTTTTGTGTGCCCTGTGACTCAGACAGGAATGGCCCTGTGACTCTTTTCGCATGGTACATCTACATACGAGGAACATGCACAAAATATATGTACTTCAGGACTGCATATGCACGGCGCGTCCGCGTGCGCGAACGCTGCGCGATTGTCTACTTCCTGCAGCAATACAAAAATTCAAGTAAGTACAATGCCTATCTTCTTGCGCTTACAAAAACGATCTCTTTCTTGTTAATATGCGTGGTCATATCCTTTAACCAAGTACCTCCCTCCGGGTGGGGGGCGCCGGATGATCTTTTCGACTGCGATAGGCGAGTTGTTGCGGAGCACCCAGCATCGAGTTCCCGCCGTTAGCACCGCTTCCGGCCACTTGCAAAGGCTGCCCCGCGACGACGGGCTGCGCTGCGGTCGAGGTACTTCCTCCGCAGGAGTCGTTGAAACAGCCGGCCTGATCGGCTGCCTGATTCTGCGGGCCGGAGGAGCCAAGAAACTGTTGCTGCTGTGCGGCCATTTGCTGTTGCAGTGCCAGCTGCTGCTGCGGTGTGATTTGTTGCGACTGTTGCAGTTGCGCCATCAGTTGCTGCTGCGCGGCCTGTGGTTGCTGGCCAGCAACCAGCTGCTGAACTGCGAGTTGTTGCTGGGCTGCTAATTGCTGCTGGGCTGCTAATTGCTGCTGGGCTCCCAATGATTGCTGAGCGGCGGGCTGTTGTTGGTTTGTCCACTGCTGTCCAGCTCCGGCAAGTCCTCCGTTGGTCTGCAGTCCGACCTGCCTTTTCTGCAGCAGAGACTTTTTCGGTGTCGGCGTAACCGTGGCGTCGCCTTCGCTTGCTCCGGAGGCCCTTTTCTCGTCTACACGGCGTACTCGGTCAGTCACGCCGCCATCCCGGCTCAGCGTCAGGCCAGCGACATCTGTTACGCGTGGTGACAGGAGGAGGTAGGCCGCGACCGCTCGGACCGGACCGCTCCAAGAGCAGTGTACTCGTACGCTCATCTTCGTCGAAGAGGGAAGAACGCAAGAGAAACGATAGACAGAGGAAATTAATAAGCCTGAAGCACTTGTGACATCTGTTTTTTTTTTCGTGGTGGTCCCG
Source organism: Amoebophrya sp. A120 (assembly GCA_905178155.1). NCBI lineage: Eukaryota > Dinophyceae > Syndiniales > Amoebophryaceae > Amoebophrya > Amoebophrya sp. A120. The sequence continues at coordinate 1,701,896 of CAJINV010000013.1, read as the reverse complement.
TTCTCCAAAAAGGAGCTCGCATAAAAAAAAACACGTTGGCACCGGCCTGATAATTGGGATCGGATCGGCGTCAATCCTTAAGAGAAGCTGGCACTGCTGATCTAATGCGACGACAGCAAAAATCTAGACGATCAGGCGACGAGCTGAATGAGTTGACGACTTCGAAGCAGTTGACAAGTCTGCTTAGCGTTCGGTATGGTACGTAGGGCAGCATCTAAACGAGAAAAATTTCGATATTTCCCCGCTCCGTAACACGGAGTAAGTAGCCGGATTTCAAGCTCAACGAAAGACGACCACGGGGGAATGATGAATGCGATGTGATTACTTTACCGACAAGCCAGATGATGTTGTCACATCCGTACGAAACGATGCAAACAGATGGGGCGCATTGCGATATGGCGTCACCCTTTTCCACGATGTTGGCCGTAATTTCGTACCGAAGTAGCAGCACGATGGTGCGTTTGCGGGTCTAGTCGAGGACTTGGAATGTGCCGAGCGCGTTCACTTTCCCCGCCGCCACAAGCGGCGCGCTCCGCCGTCAAGAAAAGGGCCCGCCTCGCTGCCCCCCCCCCCCCAAGCGCGGGCCGGCCCGCCGCGTTGGCATCGCGCACGCAAAAGCCGGCGGCCCCTTGCGGGGCGCAGGCCGGGACTCAAGGTGGGGCGCGGGGCGGGCAGGCCGGGGCGGCACCGAAGTGGGACCTCCGCCGCACCTATGAGATGCGCAGGCAGCACCTACAAGGAGCGCGGCCCGCAACCAAGAAGGGGGTAGGTCGAACCTGCGGGGGGCGGAAGCCGCACCGAAGAGGGGCAAACCACACCTAATGGGGGCGCACGTCGCACCCAAGGACGGCGGATGCCGCTGCTATGACCGGCAGGGGCCGCAACTGGAAGAAGGGAAAGCGAGGGGGGGGGGGGAGCAGGCTACTTTGTAAAACGATCCGCAAGGTGGAAAAATTATGTATGTAGTTGCATCGCTGGGCAATCGGGTAGAAAATAGCCCTGCTTAACTGACTTCGTCGAGTGTTTTTATCTTGTACAACGCATCACCCGAATGAATTGCATTACGTTGGCCATTTACAAAAATTTTAAAAAAATTGGAAAAACTGCATCCATGGCGGACACACTCACAGGGGTGAAGCGGAAGACTGAAACGAATCGCCTGGAAATGAACGCGAAAACGCCAAAATCGGAATGCCCTTCTGAAACGAATAACTTTTTTCAGAA